>VZRF01007737.1:101619-119723 GCA_013396875.1 Vireo altiloquus
TACAAAACAGTGATGACTTTATTTCAGATATGAAGAAATGAAAGTGAAAAAACCACACAATAATAGTCTCATGGGCAAGAACTGCATGGGACACAGAGGACACTGGGGAGAAAAGCTGTGTAGCACAAACATGGCTACATGGGGACCTGGTTTAGAGCATTACCAAGCTCTGACTTATTCACAAGCACAGACACAAACTGACAAGAGGCCAAGCCAAGGTCACTGACACCAACCCCAGGCAAGTGTTGGGGAAATTATTCTTGGATGACGAAGGATATCAGGCACAAACTGGGAAGGGTTACAATGATGGTCACAATGACAATGATGATGCAACATGACAGTGACAGAAAAATAAATTATGTGCCAGTATCTCCAGTATGCTCTTTATATTTAATCTATTGTTGATTACAAAAACTGAAAATGAGGCAGGTGGCTGATTTGGAACAATGATTTTTTTGTTTATTTTTCTGTTTACTATGCTGTTTTCCAGCTATGTCAAATAGACATTATAGTTCAGACAGTGCAAAAGTCACGGCCATTTTATTTTTTGTATCTCTGGCATGCTGTGTCTTCATCAGCAGAACTATTTAGATAGTGAACCTGTATCAAATGGAACCTTGGCTAAAGTATGTCTTCTGTTTTATGTCAAAGTTGGCTGATTTAATGTCTTTGATCTTTCTCCTAGGACATCAAGACCAGCATTTTTAATAACTCTTCACTAGGCAGAATAAAGTCTGTGTCTGAGAAAATAGGCAGGATATCATTAATCTGTTTTTAAACAAACAGGGAGTTACAACAGCTCTTTAATCTAAAGACAATAGATCCTGAGATGGAATGAAGCACCTAAGTGCCAGCCAAGTTCAGTGAAAAGCGAATACAGTGTATGTCATAATTTATTGTGACATTATTTTGTGATCTGCAAGAGGGCATTCATTGTGTTGAAGTACTAGAGAGAGATAGCTATTTGTGATCAATTGGTGTATTTGCTATATGTTCTTCCTTTTTGAAAGACTGACTCCTTTTCTCTGTTTATAAGGGGTTTTTTAATTTATCTACTCAGCTATTTCATTGTCCTTACAGGAACTTCAGCCTATTAATTAAAAGCAAGTGGGCAAATCACTAGAGTACTTTAGTTTACTGACTGGAGCACACACACCACCAGCCAGTATTTATGAATGCAGATGTGAAAGCTGTAATGCCTTAGTCAGTGAATTCAGAAGTTACTGTGCTTGAGGAGAATATATTGAGGTGAAGACTAAAAAAATCTCAATTTTACAGACTTGGGAGGCATTTCGGGATTTGCCCAACCATGATTAGATAAACTAAATATTCTCTTTCATGTTGACTTTCCTGGAATTCTTTGAAGAGAGTAAATGAGCAGCAACTCATGATAATCAAAAGAGGATTAGAGAAAGACATGCCAGCAAAACACAATAAACATTCTGTTTAAAAGTTGAGGAATCACATTTATGTAATTCCAATGCTTTGTTATCAACATTACAACAAGATAAAAAACACTGCAATAGAACCACTCATAAAGAAAGTAAAAAAAAAAAACAACAACCCAGCAAGAAGTCTTCTTATACCAAAGGAGAATCAAAATGTTTGGTGTTTTGGTGCTATGTTAGAACAAGGCATATACACACCAGGTGGTTATCAGTCACCAAGGCCCATGGTGAAATTAAGGATGACATTTAGGCCAACATGCTTTTCATGCTGCAAGGAGGATGTGTCATATCTCAGTTGTAACAAGGAGACACAGTAGACAGTTTAAAAACAAATAAAAGCAGATTTCAAGGGACATAATCACTAGACATTCTAATTTATAAAAGCCTTGGCAAAAACAAAGCTATTAAAAAACTGAAGTCACCTTCATTGACCTTTCAGAGCTATGACTTCAGCTTCATTTTTGCAAGTTTCTACATCTTCACTTTCTGAAAACCACAGAGGAAATTGCTTTAGATCAAGCTGGTATGTTTTGTTTTTTAAGTGCTCCAAACATACTGAAAGCCAGTAAAATTATCAATTCAGTGAGCAATGAACAATTTATTGAGTGAACTTATGGATATTGCTTTTTCCATCACCCCCTCCCCTTAAAATCAGGGAAGGACAGAATGCACAAATAAGGATGTACAGAACTCGGAGGGAAAATGGCAGTACAAACATTATATGGACACAATGAAGTTGTTGGTGGTTTCTAGCAAAACCTAGCTCAATAAAAGTTTTGATAAAATAGACTGCTAGCATAATGCACAGAAGACTTAAGAAATATTTCTGCATGTTGATAAGGGTACATCCCGATGAGCTTACCAACAGACCTATTAGTATAATGCAGAAGTAAGCAATCTGGTTTTGGCACGCCCTCAGCTGAAAAAAAAAAAGCATTAAAAGAAAATTGAGACATCTGAAGTCATGGTTGCATGAAAAAGCATAAAACTGTAATTATAAACACAGTATTTGTTATGAATGCTAAAACATGCCAAAAAATGTGATAAAATTTAGCAACTGAACAAACTTAAAAAGAAGTTCCCAGATATCTACTGGCATAAGCCAAGGTTAGCTTTTGCATGACAACATTGTGGATGTTGTCTTCAGATATTGAGATACTTGAACTTAATGAATTCATGGCAAAGCAAAAAGGTGAAGTATATCTAGCAGTGTGAAAAGAAGTACCCCCAGAGAAATAGGGTTATCTTGGCTTGGACTGCAAGCTAAATGCAAGGTAAATTTTATCAAGCTATTCAGAAATTCACGAAGAGTTTCCAGGAAATGCTTGCATTTCACATCTGACTTCAGTGATTACAGAGAGCATTAGTCTTCAAGTGCATTAGTCTTTCCTTGCTCAACTGATTAACTTCCATTAATCTTAACCTTGCTCAACTGATTTAACCTGATTGAAAGGCAAACCCATATTTCCCACTCTCACAGAAACTGGAACACCACATGAGTGAAACATGTATAAGCAACTGTCTGCATAAATGGAGGATATTTGTTTCAGCAGACCTGGATAATGTTGCTGTAATTTAACAGCAGCTTTGAAATCATTAAAAAATCTGACATGACACCAGTGTCAGTTCTTAACAATGGAAATTCCCATAGAAGTTTGTAGGAACCATGTCTTAGTGCAAGAGTGTATGGAGACACCAGTACTGCGACCCAGGGGCCCTGGAGAACCACGAGTGCTTTTCTAGTGTTCTGTTGACAATTCAGAAGGGTCTGATTTCATTTCACTTTGAAGTCCTGCAAAAGAAGCACATGAACTCTTTCCTGTTTCTCCAAGTATAATTCTATTTCATGTATTTCTCATGCGTCCTACACATTAAGGATGCCATTCATTGGACATGCTTTTCACATTTCATTGCTTTAGGATGAGATCAGTTGTGTGATATCAGCATCTGTTTTTCTCTTGGCTCTAAGGGACTCCAGAGTCACTAGCTCAGAACCTGGTATCTTCAGAGCAAAGAAATATCCATACCATAGTTTAGTCAGACAGAAGCCATCTATAGAATTCTAAGTACAACATGCTTTATTTACAGGCACATACTTATTCTGAAAGAAAGAGGATTACAAGCTATGCAATGCAATCTCTTCCTTCTAGAATTTCAGTCCAAAACCAATGTCTGTTTACAGGAGAGAAACTCTGCTTTGGGAATTTACCCTGGTCAGAAAAGATAACAAAAAAAACCTACTAAATTTGTCCAGCTATCTTTTACAGGAAAGTAAACATCTTCTGTTGCAGCAGTAGCTGGATGCTTTCTTGCATCATAATAAATTATAGGAGTCAGTTATTTTCCCTGAAAAAATTTCAGAGTAATTAGCTGAGCTCTATGTTTGTTTGTCTGCACAATGTTATGCACCATCAGCACTCACCTAAGAATAACCTTTATTAAATCCAATATCTCTCACTTAGAACAGCATATTACAGTCATTTTTGAGATAAGTATGACAGGAAATTTGGAAGAACACAACCTGACAATCTTTTCATGACTTTTCTGGTTGATATACATTTATACTGGATATTGTTTAACAGTCTGGTCTGTGTAGAATATTTTATCTAGAGCTACATGGAGGGAATGTATGGAGGGAAAATATTTTTTCCCAGAATGGATTTGTTAAATGATCAAAAATAACAAACCCCATGGACTAAAGAGGCTTACCCTGACCAGACCTTGAAACTTGTTATTTTAGTATTTCTTGATGCTGAAGTTTTACCCTAGCTGTGTAAGATATGCTACCATTTCACGCACTGGGAATTTTCAAACCAGACAATGACTGCATTCTGTGAAATTGGGATTTTCATGCCAAACTTCTTCTAAACACATTTCTTAATTTATTGATTAAAACTTGTTTGAGCTGTCTCTGGCAAACAGATACTTGGATCAGCTAGCAAGGAATCACACAACTTGTACTAAATATTTAGCAGATGCCCTGCAAGCATGTTACACTCTCCTGACCCCTTGTCCACTACTTTTTTTTTTTTTTTTTTTAACTCATTTCTATTTAATAATGTGGATTTATTTTCCGGGATTGCTCTCCTTTTGCTGGTAGGCACAGGAAGCAATCAGAACTGCCTGCAGACAGGGTGCTCCTTTTCAGACTGCTTTATGTCTAGAGATCAAGGATATATTTCACTCACAAACTACTGTGTGCCAAACACAGGGTGCCGAGGGTTAGCCCAACTTTTCTTTTTGGATAAAATTGTGTCACTGTGCTATGTGTCACACTGCTATAACCAGCAGTGATGCTATGCTGGTTTTCAGCACCTGAGGCCCTGCCCTGCTCTGCTGCCACTGTTTGATCAGGAGGAATGATAAATGCATATCCCCTTGAAATAAAATCAATCTGATGATTAGCCAGGTCTACCAGGAGGACTAGACTGACATTTTGCTGTTTATTAGTTTCCATTTATTAGACATGGATCTACATTTGCCCTATGGGAGCTAGCATTGTGAGAGCATGATTCAACAGAACATTTTAGCTACAATACAAGTCCACTAAGTTGATCTTCCTTTCTGTGACTGCCTCAGAAAGAACCTGGTCTATGATTCCAGTCTCCTTCTGCGAGACACAGTAATATCAGGCACATCCTCAGCAGCTGCTGGAAAATATTCACTCAGCCAGGAAGATCCTTCATGTAGGCTTCATATGTCTTAAGAGAGGGCTGTATGGATAAGGTCTTTTTACTTAGGTAAATGAGGGGTTGTTTCATAAATACAGTGTTGGCAGTCTTTCAGGAATGGTGGCTCGCAACGTTTTCACAATCTACAATCATGGAGGGAGAAGGCAAAACCTCGATGTAAACTCTTTCAGTTTTGGAAGAGCCACAGTAGCCAGTTAATGTATTTTGTTGACCCCTCCTAGGTCAGCACACAAGAGAGGTGAATCAGGGGACAGAGTTACTACTGCCCATGGCTCACTGTGCTGAAACTGGTGCCTGAAGCACCAAGCAAATACCACCTCCCTGCATTCATCTTGTCCTGGACAGAGTCCTCCTCCCTCCTCCTTTCTCTCCCTTCCTCATTCCTCCACTTCCCTCTCCATGTTCCACTGAGAGAACTGCAAAAAGGCATGTATAAAGGCTACAAAGAGAAAGAAGTCATAGCAGGTATTGAGCTTTAGAGTACCATCTGGGGCTATCTAATACAGCTAAAATGCCACAACCCACAACCGCTCAGACGGGTGGGATGCCATAGTTACTCAAGGTCAAGCAGGCAGAAAGGAAGGAAAGCAGAAACTCTGGCTCAAGTCTGAAGATATTTACAGGAGCCAGCAAGGTTGACCTATGCTATTCATTACTAGGCAGTATTAATAGAAGTGCCAGCTCACATTCTTTCTCCAATTACTTTCACGGATGTATCGCGACATCTTGAAATCGCCCTTGACTCTGACTGTGTGAGCCAGATTCCAGAAATGTGGTGCAAACCACATTAGCAAACACAGGAAAAGTATAGACACTCCCTATGGAGATTAAATTAAGCTGAAATATTTCTCACCCTCCTCAGACAAAAGCTGAAACATCCTGAGGCCACCAGCACATACTGAAAGTCAAGCACCTCTCAAAGCCTAGCACATAAGCATCAGCACATTATCATCAACGTTTGAAAGGTGAACCAATGTTACTCAGTCCATGCTTCACATCTGCTATTTTGTTTGTCAAATGTCCCCCAAGTCTGGCATTATTTACTTATCTGTATTCTCTATCAGCTGGAATTCCTGGGGGAACTTAGGGATTCTCCACTCCAAAATCTGGTCACTGCTACATGTTTCTCCAGCAATGATCAACTGAAATGCCCATATTTTGTGTCTGTCTATGCTGTGACAGATCAGCTAGGAAAACACCTGCAAATTTCTTTAATATAGAATGCATTTGACTCTGGAGCTACACTTTTACTGGGAAAGTAACAATAAATCAGCATGTAATTTTTAAATTATAATTTATAATATTTAAGGTCTCTCACATGTTCAAACTAAAATATGGTGAAGATCTACAAAATCAGACTTTAGATAAGTGGAAGATGATGAGGCTTACTCTTTTCTGCCCAAGTTATTTTTAGTAAAAGTTTTTATTAGGTTTTTTGGAGAAAAGAAATGCTAGCCAGCTACTTTCCACTTGCAGTTCACAAAGTTTAAAAAAAAGTGTTATGGCTCCAAATGAACTACCCAGATGAAGATGAGAATGGGTAGCCTGATTCAGAAAGTAACTTGTGAATTATGCCATTACATCATACAGCAGAAGATTCATCCAGAACTGATGACAGGTGCCATGACCCACCAGGGATGCCATGCCTGGCAATACTGCTGGTCATTCATACTATCTCCTCAGAGGTCAGAGCTCATATTTCAGAGTTAAAAAAACCAACCAAACAAAAAAAAACCACCAAAAAACCTAGAGACATGATTGAGATTTTAAAAAGCATATTCTATAACTCTTTTGCTCATAATGGCATCAGTGGGAGAAGAGAGATCTTGAAATTCAGTTGGCCAGAATTGCATTTAGGTTTCCTAGATTTCTATTTCATATCAGGTAGATGACTCTGAAGAGCTGAAGCCAACAAATTGAATCATAGAATACCTAAGGTTGAAAATGTTCTCTAAGATTACGGAGTCCAGCTGTTAATCCAGCACCACCATGTCTCCAGGTGTCACATCCACACATTTTTTGAGCACTTCCAGGGATGGTGAGTCCAGCGCTGTCCTCAGCAGCCTGCTGCAATACAGGAAGCATTGGCAAGGACTTGGGTGGATTTTGGGCTTACCCAGCTGGCTGACCATGGGCTGAATGCTTTGTAACACTCCACTCTTATCACTGTATCATCTTGTTCTACTATAAATAATGGACTTTTCCATTTTTTTACTGGTTAAGGTTATGTTTAATCATCTTTTTTTTCTTTGTCATTCTTCAAATAGATTATACAGAATCAATTAGTTCTAGGTAAGACAAATATACTTTTCTTTAATTATGTTCTCCTCATACGTGCTAGGTTTTATTTTTAAAAAAGGGAGTCAGTGTAAAGAGTGCAAGGAAATCTGTACAGTTACATGATATACGTATATCTATACATTTTGTGTTTGTTATTGCCATGTTTGTAATGTTGAGAGGAAAATACCTCTGTGATATTATGAGCACAAAAGCTATAAGGCCCTTACATATTTTCATGTATGTTGCATATTCAAAGTCAGTAGCTACCAGTAGGATCACAACCATGGTGCAGTAGTCAGAGGCCATATCTTGCACTGTAAGCTTTTGGTGTTAATTCTCATGATGCTAGGAAAAAGTGCATGTGCTGTCTTGTAATGTGGAAAGGATAAAACCCAAGTGCTATAAATTTCTTTCCCCCCATATAATCCAAAACCACACCATGCTTTGTGAGATCTACATGTAGGTTTGTTCAGAGGCTTTGGATTCAGTCATTGGTATCACAAAGCCAATACCCTATTATTTCTAACCATTATGATTTTCCTTATTGTAATACATGGGAGTCAACTGAAGATGGGGCACTGCAAGACAAACTTCTATACAGATACACCCTCCAAGGCAGGCCCTGCTTTTTTAAGCAGTCTGTTGATTCAACACAGTAACATCTCAGCTCATTTTGCATTATGTCTTAAATTTTTGAAAAGGTTGCTTTTGACATATAGTTCTTTAAACTAGGTCCAAATGTCAGTGCTAAGCTTAAAAATACCAGCCTCTCCTCAGAGAAATATGCTTTATCACAGATTATAGGCATTAGAAAATAAATGATGGAAAAGACAAGATATCATCTTGTCTCCCCCCATGAGCATAGGGTTGTTCTCTACAGTATATGTCAGGCAGCTTTGTTCGTTCTAGTTTAAATGATTCTCGGGCTTTCATCAGACTCTTTTACAGTCTAATTTATCTTATTATCATGACTTCTATCCAGATATTCAGCCTACATTTTATTCTGCTGTGTTTCATCCCACAGTTTTGAATTGTTGTCCTTCATTCTAAGAAAAGAATCAGGATTTCTTTGTGTTCTGTTTTCTTAGGAAGTACAAAGAATTCTGGACTTAAGTAAACAAAATATAAGTGGGTCTCGAGTGCATTCAATTGAAACTCTCTTAAACAATAATGGTGCTCACAGTAATGCAAATATCTCCACTTTAGAACTATTCAGAGCAAGAAATAAGTTAGC
Organism: Vireo altiloquus; assembly: GCA_013396875.1. Taxonomy (NCBI): domain Eukaryota; kingdom Metazoa; phylum Chordata; class Aves; order Passeriformes; family Vireonidae; genus Vireo; species Vireo altiloquus. The sequence continues at coordinate 110,274 of VZRF01007737.1, forward strand.
TCTTTTCTACTAGTTTTTTCAAAATGAGCTTTCTCATTGCAATTTTCTGGTTTGGTTTGGTTTGGTTTGGTTTGGTTTGGTTTGGTTTGGTTTGGTTTTAACTGCAGGCTGCACACATCTTCTGTTCAAATTCAATAGGTACATTTGAATAGCAGTTAAATAGACACAATTACTTTTATACAAGTTGTCTCTTGTGCATTTTCCCTAATAATTTAAAAGCCCATCTTGGTTTAAAAGCCCATCTATGCTAACACTCATGTCTGCACTATCATATATACTCTGCAGCATCCTACTTCTGGTCTTGGTCTGTGGCAGGATGTCCCCCTCTCTCATGGCTGGGGCATTTGGAAGAGATAACTCAGGCCAGATTAATGGCCCAGCAGGAGCCAGAGAGCCCAGCAGGAGCCAGAGAGCCCAGCAGGAGGTCACCTCCAGGCTCCTGAGAGTCTGGGGTGAAGACCCAGTGCACATCTTGGTATGAGGACAGATGTGGAAAGAGATAAAGGAAAATAAACATAGGTGACCAAGAGACACAGTTTTAATGTCTATAAAAGCCCACACAAACTATCACAGAGCAGAAGTCTCTTCCACACTTCTTTGGGAACCTGTGAGAAGATTTCTCCCTGGAGCAAAGCGCAACTCCAGGGCACTTCCTCAGGGGTCGAGAGAGAGGATTTCTCCATGTGTGCTCCATCAAAGAACTGGATGACAAAAACAGTGGATCCTAAGTTATAGTATATCTTAGCTAGCTGTAATTTTATGGTACCTTTAGCTCTGTGTGTATTAATACTAGTATTCCGGTTTTGTCTTATCCCTGTGTAGTAATAGTCTGTTTTAAGTCTTATGTCTGTTCGTTTTGTGTCTATTAATAAATAATCCATTTTATAACAGACCAAGTCAGCCATTATTAAAGAACTTGCAAATCAGAGTGGATTTCGGGGTGCTGGCCACCTCAATACAGCTACTGCCTGCTGCCAGAGGCCTGGGCAATCAGCAAGGGCTGATTTAAACCTACAACATCCATACATGACATGGTCTCCCACAGCCACTTGTCCTCCAAAGCATTCTGCTTGATGCACCCACATGCCCTTCAGAAAAAATCTAGAAGGCAACCACCCTAATTAACAAGAAGTGTTATCTAACTAATCTCCTTAGAGAGCATAATCCTGATTAAAATGTCCAGGCGACCAGTATTTAATGGGATGAGTAAAAATGTGGACCTAAAGAAAATCTGTGTTTTCAGTTGTTCTCAAATAATAAAATACTGGGTACTAATTCTGACAGCTTTCTACAAATAGCATTAACTAAAAAGAAACAGGAGACTTCAAAATAGTTTTTTGTCAACTGCACCATCAGTAGCTTTTCAAATAAGCATATTACGTGTCACAGAAGACATCAATGATACATATATATTAGGCTGGCCACTATACACGTGTGTGTAAATGTGTACAGGGATGCTGTTCACAGGTATTTGTACATACAGATATGTGGACTGGCTGTTGTGCTGTTGTGTTCATGGGATGCTCAGCACCCAAAAGAGAGAAATGCAGGCAGAAACACCAAATTAGTTGCATCTTTTGTACCAGTAGAAGAACCAACACTTGAGGAGTGTTTTGCCCCATGAAACAACAGCTGTGCCTATCCCCTTCTCCTGTTGTCACTCTGGCTTTGCTTGGTTTGGCATTGTGAACATACAATTTCTACTGCACAGTGTGTTGTCCAGTGAATCCTGGAGCGGTATTTGCTCCAACTCTGATGACAGCTGCTTGAAATACTGTCTTCCCTGCTCAAAGCAAAACATGGCAGCAGATTGGAACAGAAATGGCCTTACTCTAAGACAGAGTTTGCCAGTGATTGCTAAGCAATTTTAAGCATGTTAAGCTTTCTAGCCTCTTTACAGTCTAAGTAAGAACTTCATTGTCTCTCCTCTCTTGAGCACCCTTCTAACAGAAGAAAAGCAAACCTTGTGGGAAATGTAAAAGGGGAGAAGGCTTTTAGTTTGAGTAAGAAAACCAGGTTTCAGAAATAAAGCAAGGATTTTAGGTTCAGCTGCAACTGCAAAAATCAGAATATGGAAGAAGATACAATTGTCTAGATTGCAAGGACATTAGAACAAGGGTTAGTGTTCCTAGGTTTGGTTCAGAGAAGTATTGAAGCTGCAGAAAATGTGCTTAGCAAGGACACTGAAGTTTTAATCTTAATAATGGAATATTGTGCATTGTTATTACAAGATATACAAGCGAGTATTGTCTGTAACAGGTGTATGTGCGCTTTTTAGTGACTAGTGGTTAGAACACTTGTCTGTAAACTTTAGAAGCATGGTATTGGCTGAAAAGCTTTTAAGAATGTTCTGTAACTAAGAAATCTTGGGTTGTCAGCAGTCATGAGCCATGTATATCTCCTGTGTACATGAGGCTGATGCCTGAATAAAATAAGTAATTAAAAGCTCATGGAGCGTCTGTCTGCTCCCCCGTCCTGTTGAACACTGTACGCCGACAAACCTAAGATACTTCATAGCCTTTCTGGCATCATGACAAACACTACTAGCAGGTATTTTGTACTATAACCTCTGCCTGCTATATTTCATTTGCTTTAGTAATTACTGGTCAAAATTCATCACTGTCAGAAATCCCTTGATTCAGCAGAAGACCCTCCTATAGAAACCTCTCCCCCAATATTAAGTGGCTGCTGTACATGCTCTGCCTCAGCTCTACATTGACAATGATGTCCTTAGAAAATGCTCATAGAAATACCTCCATCCCATTCACTCTGCTACACAGAAATTTTTTATAGTATAGTATTTATACCAGGAAAGTTTTTCATCATTTCATTCAGTTTATTTCATTTCACAGTGCTCGGTTGCAAAGATCTGACAGAAAAAAATGCATTTGTTTCTACTGGAAGAAATCACCACATTTCTTCGCTATGGCAGATATCCACCAAACTTGAAACATCTGCACTAGCTACTGGCTTCAGTAACATTGCATAAATGGAGCTAGAGACAGAACCTCAGAGGAATGCAAGTCCCTGAGCACCACTGATAGAGTTCCTACACTTGAAAGCACCTGCTGCTCATGGTTGCTGGAGAAAACACGGCAGGAGATTCCTACTTGTCCCATAAATATTGGAGATCCTGTAGTACCTTCGAAGATAAATGTCCCCAGTGCCTCAGTCATCAGGCAGCCTTGTTGTAGAGTTTTGATGAAGAGATTTAATGTAGCCCCACCTGGGTTGAGTTATAAATTTGCCATGAATTATGCAGAGATAGTACAGCCATGGAGTGGACTGGGGGGCTGCACAGCTGCTCTCCTTGCATGTGACATGAAGCATGTGCCACTTTTGAGAAGCAGGGACAGTCTCCTACCCCCCCAACCATCTGCCTGCAAATCCCCTCCTGGATTAAGCAAGTTCAGTAAGAGGTTGTCTGTTATCTGGCTTTATTTCATACAGACTTCCTTTTTTTTTCTGCGTCTGAGCCCTCTGCAGTGTCTTTTTGGTCTGCGTCTGAGCCCTCTGCAGTGTCTTTTTGGTGAACTTTTATAATCTGTCTTGGCTTCCTGTTAAAGACTGGTAAAGGCCCTTCAGTGTGTTTGTGGGAAAATACAATGTGTTTGTGTGTGTCTGTGTCTGTGTCTGCATGTGGGGGCTTTTGCAAACCTAAGTAGGCAAGTGACTGTAAACTATTTATTGTTCATCTTGTTTGAATGATCATCTATGGGCATTACGTATAACAAAATTTACATGCTAAAATGCTTTCTGGAGATTGTAAAGCTCCAGCCTTGCTTGCATAAACTTAAATCCCTGCAAGATCAGCATTGTATGAAAAGATTTATGCATACTTATCTCTTCTGGGTGGAAATGAAAGCAGAAAAATTCTCAAAGAAAGAGCTGATAATGGATATAATTTTATAAGAACAGAATAATAAAGACCAGCTAAAATTTCTCACTCATCGATAGAGACTCATGACATTTTCATGGTTTGCAGACACAACAATTTCATAGTCATGCAGCTGCCAAGACAGTTGTGGATTATAACCAACCTCACTACTCACAGCTGTGAAATAGAAAAAAATTATTTGCAAAGGATTTCTTTACTATTAAGCCAACTTGAATGTTAGCAGAAACAAATCAAGCATGCTTTTTCACACACTTAAAAATATCTTGGCCCATTCCACAACACTCACTTTTTCTAAAAATGAAAGTGCTTGTTATATTTACTTCTGTGCAGCCCTATCTACTCCTGGTAACATTATAATGAATAGCTTAGGACTTAAAGACTCTCAAAGTGACTCCAGTTGCTTTGGAAAAGAAAGAAGCTATATAGCAGGTAAAAGTACTAACATTTAAAATAATTCAAGAATAAAAACATGCTCAAGGAACTTCAAAACACTTCTGTCTTAAATCAGTCACACACAGCAAATCACCAAGCAATTTTTAAAGTCTCGCATGTTTTTTCAAGGTTGTTCAAGTTGCTTCACCAAGTGCCCAGACAGGATGAAGAGATGGGTCTGTAGGTTGTTAATTTTAAGGGCTGAGGTTAGTGAAAAGTCAGCCATCACCACCCTTGAGCACTTCCCACTACACTTGCCTTCCTGCTGCTTGGAGGCTGGCTGGGTGAGACCTGGCTGCACTAGGCAGCTCCTCCCAACACCGAGGGCAGAGCATGGTGCAGAGACCCAGGGCAGAATGGAGACATCCTCTTGTCCCTGTATCCCACCCACCAGCCAGCAGTAAGCACAGCCAGCAGCCAGAGGAGTGAGTCAGAGCCCAAATCAAAAGGCACACCGTCTGACAGTAAAAAACAGAGTTAATAAGGGCATGGGCAATACTTGCTTTCCTGTGTATTCTCTCTTGCTGTCCTGAGCTTGCTGCAGACACCTTATCTAAGTAAAGAGCTTGGGCAGGCATAAAAACACAGGTGATTCCATAGTCCCTTCATTCAATAATTACACTTCAGCACAGCCCCAGCCTCACGCTTGGGATGAGGGGAGGCCCAGAGGCATGGAAGTTTGCTGGGAACTGGTGGGGAGTTTGCTGGGAACCCCGGCCAGCTGAGGAGCCATGCTGGCCTCAGGGTGCTGTACAGAAATGGAGCTGCTGCAGGCAGAGACCCTCCCTGACACCAGACAGCTGCTGGTCTGCCTGCAGCCACCAATGTACCCCAACCAGGCTGGGCACACAATGGCCTTGCCACTCCTGACAGCTTCTGTCATGAAAGCTGTCTTCTCAACCAGCTGAGACAAAGCAACGTCATTTTCCCACAAGCTATGTCCTCAAAGAAGCTCTGCATGTTACCTTAGCCTGCCTAACCAGACTGAATTTCCTTCTCTCTGAGAAACATCTGAAGTGGAGAAATTTTGCCAGGAAGATCTGTGCTTGTCTAACCTATTGTGCCCCAGAAATCCTGGCATGAATCACAGCTCTGTGCTGCACCCCAGGCCATGTGGAACAGCATCCTGCGTGGGTGCTGCATCCCTTTCAGCTGCAGCACCTCCTCTTGTCCTCCTGAGCCTGCATCACATCTATGTGTGTAATCCATTAATTACTTCTGACTAATATATATGGAGATTTTGGTTACATTTGCAGTGGAAAAGTTCCTCTTTGCAATTATTTTTCCCATGCATATATGTGGTGTATAGTAGACAGACACACCAAGCTGAAAAATGTGAGATTGCATGAGCATGATGCTAGGCTTGAGCTAAAAAAATTAGGCTTATCTTTGCATCAGAGCACTAATCAAGGGAGTTCGTGCGTGTCCATCATATGCAAAATAAACACACAGAGTATTCAAGTGGTCCCAAAGAGCTTTCAGTTTCTTTTGCCAGTTAAAGTATCCACATATCTTAAGGCCATGCTTTGACCCACTTAGATGATTGTATAATCTCAGGAAAGATCCCCTAAAGTTCAAAAATTATTTCATATAAAAGCCACTTCTCAGTACTAAATTATATTTTCTAAATTTCTGTTGCACACTCATTCCAGATATCACAGAGAAATAAGCAAACTTTACAACAGCTCTCTTGCAAATATCCACTCAAGTATTTAAAACTACATCAATTCTGTGTACAAAAATTTTGCTTTCTATGAATAACCAATGAATATTATTACAATACTATTATTTCCAGTAAACTGGAACAGCAGAGCCTGTGCAAGCAGACTGCAGCAAAACAGAACAGTCTCCCAATTTAGTGTTTAACCAGTAATGGCACCTTGCTCCCACAGTCCACAGGATATAAAGTGACTGAGCACTCACCTGTCATGGCCATTTGGAAGACCTCTGCTAGTCCCAGAACTGCTAGCCAGGTGTGTGACCCTGCTATGGCCTTCCAGTGACCTCTGTATTGTACTTGACCATGGCCATTTTTCCAGACCTTTGTATGTCTTCTCCAGGTGGACTGGAAAATCTTGCAAACTCAAGAGTTTCAAGCTGGCTTTCAGTCCTGCACGACACTATGCAAGAGCACAACGCCTGCTTAGCCCTCCCAGTACCTCCAAAATTTCACCATAACTATCAAACTAATTGTCCTGGTGAAGGGGGTATCCATAAAGAGGTCTTTTAAGTCTCAGAACTATCACAACTACATCAATGCAATAAATGCTGCTGCAATCCAGAGTCCTGACGGATTGCAAATCTGATGCCCCTTGGGGTGTGGTCATAGTGCAAGTCTTCTAAAGGATCAGGTTGTTTAACCCAGTGAGCTTGGCTTTCTCCTGAACTTTCCTTTGCCTTCTGAGCTGCTCAACTTCAGCTTCTGACAGCGAGTGCACTACATATAGCAAGATACCAGTTAAGTGCTCACAGTTTTGTTTGAGTTTCATTGGCACATGTTTAAATGGCCACTTCTGTGTGAGTGTAACAATGCCAAACCACAGACTTGCATGCTCCATTGCTGCTAACACACTTGTCACCTTGAAAACCTGAAGAAAAGCTCATAATCTTGGGTAAGATATCAGTAGGAGCCCCAGCTATGCAAGGAATGCAGGACTAAATCCTTTGTGTCATAATTTGCAGCTTGCATGTTACTTGTTACATGACACCTTTTTTCTGTTTGTTCCTCATATCTGGGGCTCCGGAATAACTTGACAGTGAAATGTAAAACATTGCTAATCAAAGACTTTAATGGACACATACCTTTAATTATCCCAAACACAAAGAAGTAAAAACATATTAAGCTTTTCCTGTACTTTACCAGTGAAATCTACTATCACAAAGGTTTTCAGCAAGGCTCTTTTCAGCATGGCAAATCACAGATGAATAGCCATGCTCTATGCTGTTATTTGATACCTGGAATGGGACTTGATTAATTTTCAGGCATTCTTAATGCACTGCATAATGTCAGAGATTACTGGTTTCCCACAAATGAACTTTTCTTCCTCCATTTAAAAGGATTTAATGGAAAGTAATATAAATGTTTCTACTTAAGAGCTGCTCTTGAACTTGGCTGGTTCATGAAGCCAAGTGCTGATCCCAGCCCACCACCTTCTGGAACTCTGCAGAATCACAGCATTGCCTTAGAGACTCCGCTCTGCAGGAGTCTGAAAAGGACTGGAGACCAGGGGAGTGCTCAGAGGAAATGTCATTCATTACACACTCGTCCTGCAGGTTGCCAGACAGCTGCTGGTGAGTGCCATTCAGACACTGGCTACCTGCCTAGGAGAACCTTTGACCTGACCTGGAACAGACACTTATTTTTTTCCTTATGTTATCTTGTAGAATAAACGATAACATAATTTTTAAAAAACAAACATAAAAGTGAGGATTTGAACAGAAATATCTCTTTATCAGTGTAACACCACGAAGGTGACATACCCTATCTCCAGCTCCCCTGTGTCACAGATAGAGTGTGTACCCAGAAGAGACACACCAGCACCCTGACTCAGCAGGTCTCCACACCCACCCTATCTGCTCCTCCATAGGCATGTCTGGCACAAGCACAGGCTCATCACACCAGCCTTACACCATGCCAGAGGCACTGAACACAGCTTTACACATGGAATACCATGAGGAAGTTTGTGGAGGGTAACAAGACAAAGCTAGAGCATGGTTAAGGTGATAAGCTCAGTGAGAGACTCCCCACTCCTTCTGAAGCGGGCACAAAAATCACTCTTTCAAAAAGGCTTTAATTTGGTTTAGTTAATTATAAGCAGATTATAATTTGGGAAAAAAATACCCATAAACTCAGTTATTGTTTAACAGTTAGTCCATAGAGTAGACTTTCAAGTGTACTGGCTTGTTAGTAAATGTGTTTCACAGGGTGCTACTGATATCCCAATAAGTCACACCATAAGAGATGCCATGATCCTATCAAAGTCAAGGGCAAAAAGTCATATTCCCTGAGTAGAGGATGTATTTGGCCTTATAAAACTGGGAGCAAAGCAGAGTAGGTCCTCACTCTGTCTTATATTTCATGTGGAATGTAAGATACAGCTGTGACTTTATGCTCCTTTCTCTAGTCACTGTTTATCTGCTAACGTTGCAAGGGAGGTTTTGTTCATTTAGAAGATCTCAGATCTGTTTCCACCAGTGAGCACAGCTGACGCCTTCTCCCTGATTAGTGGTCTGACTTCTCCCCATGTCTGAGCTTGGTGCTAACCTTCCAGACCTTGCAGATGGAGTCCAAAATTATAGGAGGAGTTAGTATTGTAGTTTAAATAGTACATAGCATTGTACTTTAAAAGCTTAATAATCAAATTATTACTAGTAGATTTCAAATAGAAACTGGAAATTAAAGTTGCTGGTATCCCTGTGTTAATTTTAGCTTCCATTCCCCGGATTGCATGCAATATTGAGGGTGTGAACATTCAGGCTTGTAGTACACCCCTGAAGAAAGCAGGGAAGCACAATTTATGGCTGGAGCTGCTGCCTCTGCAGTCATGGCTGCTGGCAGAGCTCCTTACAGACGGGGGCACTGCTGCTCTAGGTTCTTTGTGAGGGAAGAGGGTTATCTTTCCTCCAAAGCACTGGCTGTGTGATTGCATCAAATGGGCACAAAACCCTTGCCCACTTGCCAGTGTCCTCTGCAGGGGCAAGAGAAGTTGAACTGCAAGCTGAGTGAGTGTCTGCTCATGATGACAGCATGGCCCAGAGCAGGAGCTGTCAGCTGTAAGCACCGATGAGCTCTCAGTCTCTGCACTCAGTTTTCAGCCTTGCTCTGCACCCCGGTAAGTAACATTTACATAGCATTTGAATTTATCTTTCACCCACTCTCTGTGGTTTCACCACAACTTTTGCATTCCCCTAATGAACAACAATTAGGAGGAGAGTTAACTACCCTACATACAGAAAAATGCTGGTGCACAGGCAAATGTGGGCAAACAAACACACAAAAACAATGCCTGTGTTTCTGACACTCTCTCTTCATCACTTTTCTGTACCACTAAAATTTTTTCCAAAGAACCTAGCTACTTATGACAGAATAAAAAAACAGGAATTCTCTGCTTATATTAAAG
>VZRF01007744.1:4312-46469 GCA_013396875.1 Vireo altiloquus
GAGGGCAGGGCTGGATGGGATATTGGGAAGGAATTGTTCCCTGGGAGGGTGGGCAGGCCCTGGCACAGGGTGCCCAGAGCAGCTGGGGCTGCCCCTGGATCCCTGGCAGTGCCCAAGGCCAGGCTGGACATTGGGGCTTGGAGCAGCCTGGCACAGTGAGAGCTGTCCCTGCCATGGCAGGGGTGGAACTACATCATCTTTAAGTTCCTTTCCAGACCAAATCATTACATGATCTATCAAGTTTTTGCCTAAATATATATTAATTCTTTTCAGAAGAATAATTATACGTTGCTGCTACTAGACATAAAGTTTTATTTCTCAGGATGGTTTATGAGCCCAATGAAAAACCTGGCACATGTTGCTTCTGAAATGCACTGCTGAGCATTCATGTTGGGCCTATTATTTTGTCACTTTCACAACAGGGTGAAGTTTTAAAGACCAGTTCTGTGACAAATTATCTTCCATGCAAGGAATTAATACTTTTTGGAAAGGGCGTCCCTGAGGAAAGCAGCAGCAGGGAGAAACACCTCACTTTTCAAGTGTGTCTGTGTGTTTTGATAGTTTTTGTTCTCTTTTTATTTTTTTTCTTTTTGCTTATTCATCCTGTTTCTCCTCACATCCAGCTCCATACCCTCTGTTTGATGCATCCAGATTTTTCCAATAGTTCCTCTCAGCATACAAAGGGATGGGAGAGAGGATGAAGTGCTGGCCTGAGATGTGGCCCTTGGGCTGTTTCTTCCCCTCTCTGGGCTTTCTTGTCGATAATCCTCAAGTCTGATGAGCAGAAGAAAGCTCAGGGGGGACCTTGTGGCTCTGCACAACTCCCTGACAGGAGGGGGCAGCCGGGGGGGGTCAGGCTCTGCTCCCAGGGAACAGGGACAGGAGGAGAGGGAACAGCCTCAGGCTGGGCCAGGGGAGGCTCAGCTTGGATATTGGGAAAGTTCTTCACTGGAAGGGTTGTCCAGCCCAGGCACAGCTGCCCAGAGCAGTGTTAAATCCACCCACCCCTGGAGGAATGTCACAGCCACGTGGGTGACATGGGTTAGTGGTGGCCTTGGCAGTGCTGAGTTAAGTTGAACTCGATGGTCTCAGAGGTCTCTTCCATCATCTGTGATTTTCACCCAATTGCTCCCTCTATTAACACCTTTGGGTCTCATTTCTTTTACAAAAAAAATCTTTCTGAGTGTCTTTGGGGATTCTTTTGGGAATGATGGTCCCTCGCTGCAATTAACTGTTGAATTTCCTAATTTCTTTCTAAGTTTTGTAGCCTTCGAGCTGCTCTTCCTATCTGTCTGTCAAGGATCACTTTTTATCTGTTTCACTCTCCAGAATTACCTCTGCTTGCCCCACATACCAGAGACCCCTGGGGAATTCCCTTCTGGCTTTAGCTTGGTCTCCTGGAAGGCTCCCTAGCTGTGGAAGTGTCCAAGGCCAGGTTGGATGGGGCTTGGAGCAACCTGGGATAGTGGAAGGTGTCCATGGCAGGGGGTGGAACAAGAGGGAGCTCCTCTCCATCCCAAACCACTCCATGAAATGGTGGCTGTATCACAACAAGAGCCATATCTCTACTTCAAGTTCCTTTAGCAACTAATTTGAGGCAAAATGAGAATTTTCTGTCTCTTAGGATTAGAATCGAATGAGGTTTTTTGTAAACTATATCCCATCAGATGGTAAGAAGGTTCTCAGTGAAGGAAGGAAATAGAGTCACCAAATGATGTTGATATTTATGGTGTGATTTCCTACATGCTCATGTTCTCCCCTGGGGTTTTTGTGGGGAAGAAAAGGTTTGGTTTTTTGTTTGTCTTTTTAAATTGGGTAAGTGAAAGCCCATTTGTTTTTACTTATTTACTAAAGGAATTTTCTGGTGTTTCTTTTTTACGCTTGACCTTTTTAGAACATACATTAAGCCTGTTGTCCCACAGATCCTGCTTCCCTGTGGGACCTCACACCCCCAATGGGCTGTCAGCATCCATCTCTCCAACAGGAATGTCCTTGGAACCATTCCTTGCCTTCCCTTGGCCATGAAGGATCACAGTTAATTTCTTCCACTTCTCTTGTAAAAGCAAACCTCTGATCAAAAAAATCTTGTGTTGTTTTTCTTTTTTGTGGAACACATTCAGCTGTGTTCCACTGGATTTTTCCAGCCTGGGAATGCCAGGATCTGCATTTTCCTCTAAGCTGTGCATGCAGCAGGACAGGAGAGTTCTTTAGCTGGGGATCTGCAGGCTGAGCTCATCCTCCTGTGCTTGCTCCAGGCTCCTGGGAGGGATTTCCTCCTCCAACTCCACCTGCCAGGAGATGCTGAGGGACTGCCCTGGGTTGTTAAAACCCTTTCAATTCCCATCAGTGTCAACTCATAATGCTTTACCATGTTACATTTGTAAAGTGACCATATGAGGTTTGTTTCGTGCTTTTGTTCAGCATTCCTGCTCCTGCTGAAGCCCCTCCAGGCACTTAATTAATCTCAGCAGTGAGAAACCATTTCTCCTGAAGGTGTGTTGTCACCATGGGTGTTCATCCCTTCCACCTTCTCTGGTTTTTAAGGATCTCTGGCTGAGAGGAGCTGAAAGAAAAGGATATGCTGCTTTTCTCTGCAATTATAGCTTGAGGGTGGGCCTGAGGGATGGTGCTGTGTCTATTAAAAAAAATAAAAGAAGACAAAAAAAAAAGAAAAAAGGACAAAAAAAAAAGAAAAAAAAAGAGAAAAGCTCAGTAAGAGTGGAATGAAATATTTCCACGAGAAAAATTCCTAGAATCACTGAATTCCTAGAATCATTAAGATGGGGGAATACCTCCTTGTTTAATCGATGTTCTCCCAGAGCTCTCAGGTTATTGAGACGTTATTTTTCCCCCCTTGAAATGTTCTAACAGCTTCCTGCTAATCCAGTTCTTTTATTAACAACATCTCGGGCAAGGCACAGGTTTTGATCTGTGGAACTCTGTAAAAGGCACTTGTAAAGCACCTTTCTTTGCCCAGGCCCTGCCACTGGAACAGGGGCTTTGTTCAGGTCCCTGGGGAGCAGGGCTGGTTGGATGTGAAGTGTTAAAGATCTGCCAGTGCCGTTCCTTGCCTGTTGTTAAGCTCTCTCATGCATTATTTATCAGACAGCAGGTGAAGACTTCAACCTTTTTATGATAATTGATAGTGGTTAGAATACAAGATTACAAACAGCTCCTGAGCACCAGTAAATGCCAGCACGGGAGGTGGATAGGCAGGATGTGTTTTTTCATCGTTAACTCAAAATATATGAGCTTTGTTGAGCCTCGCTGGGTCAATGTGGAGGGAGAGAGGAGAAACAGGTGATAAAATTGTATATAAATGGTTTTCCGTGGGGTTCTGCCTCTTTTTTTTTACTGCTTGCGCAAATTCCAGTGTGGGGTGACAGGATTGGAGACACCTTCTGTGGGCTCACTGCCTGTTCTGGATAGTTGCTGTGCTTCCCTGAAACACAGGATCCTCAGGGAGCTCTTCCCTCCATCACCTAGGGGGGTTGAAGTTGTTTTTACCTGGGGTATAATTAGAATTATCCCTACAGTTTGAATTATCCCATGTAAGGCAGCTGCTCTGGGCACTGCCTTTGCTTGTGCCAGGTTTTGCCCAAGTCCTTGGCGTGGCTGATGCCTGCTTGGAGTTCAGGTGTCAAAAAAAAGGTGTAGGAAAGTTGTACTCCCGGTTTAGTAAGGTTAAGCCCAACTTAAGTTTGTAAATTTTACCTGTTTATAACCAGACAAGGAATCAGGTGGTTGGGAAGTGTGACATTTAGGATTTTTGCCTTTCAGTATCAACTGTATTGAAAAAAAGAGGAGAGACAAAGGCAAAAAAAAAACAAAACCCAGGAGCTGTTAATTCAGTTTGATAGAGCTGAAGCAGCTCCATATTGATGGCTCATTATTTTTAAATTGACTAAGGGTTTCCTTTCATTAATCCTTTATTCTGCAGACAGATGGGAAACGGTGGCTGCTTTTTTTCAAGGGCAATTTCACCCTACTGACAGCACATTGAAGCTTTGGGTTAGGATTTTTTCTTTTTTTTTACTGTTGAAATATGACATGGCATGGATCAAAAAAGAAAACAACCCAACAAAAGGGAAGATTCTTTAATTAAAATGTGCCGCCTTGGTTTTGTTTTATCGTTTTTATAATTAGTGGCACGATCTCTGTTAATTTTCAGCTATCTGGAAACATGCCTGGTGGGTGTCAGATGTCTCTGCTGGATTAGTAAACATTAAAATACATTAAAACCACACATTTGCTCTCCCTTCAGTCTTGATGTGCACCATCCTTCTCATTCAGCAGCCAGGCAGAGCCCTACACATTTTGATATTATTTTTATTAGCTCTAATTAGCCTTTAAATATAACGAGCATCCGTGGAGTGGCTCTGTGTATTTTGAGTTTTAGATGTCAGGCTAATTTTGGGTTGTGAGTGCTGCCTGTGAGGTTCAACCCAGAAACAGAGAAGAAGGACAAAGCTGTGAGTGGGGCTAAGCCTCTCACCCTTCCCTGCCTCATCCCATCAAAGCCATCAGGGAATTTGGGAAGGAGAACACGACTCCAGCTCCAGCCAAAATACAAAACCTTGCTGCTAGGTCGCTGCAGGGATCAGCCTGAGAAGAGCAAGATGGAAAAGTGCTGAATACATGATCGAGTTGCTGTAACCTCACATTGTTTATTTTCCCAGTCATCACCATCACTATTAATGAACAATCCCATCCCGCTGTGGAAAGAGCACTTGAAAAGTTAAATATCCCCCTTCTAAAAGAATGGATTTGACTTGTAAAGGAATTATTCCACCTTTAAAGGAAAATATTCCCCTTCTGAAAGGGAACTCGCCTTCCTTTTTCCCATGGTGGGAATCCAGGCTTGCTGGGCTGCTGGTCTCCACAGTGAAAGCAGTTTTTGCCCTGGGGCCTTAAGGCACCACAAGTCTGGGCACCTCATTCCTCACTCTCTGCTTGATGAAACAGAAAAAGCGACTTTTGGAGCATTTCTGATGAAATCAAAGGTAGTGTGATACGGTCATTGGGCTGGACTCCTCTCCAAGCACTCAGATGAATTTGACCTTGCAAGTTTTGGCCCACAGGACCATGCAGTGTTCCCCTGTTGCTCTGCTGATGCCAGGCACACCTTGGTTATCCCATGGTTACACACCTGCACCCCATGGCAGTGCTCCTGGACAAAGTCCCACCTCAGCAGGGATGGCAGGGAGGTGCTGGAGGAAAATTGGGCCTGGCATGAACCTCTGTGTTTGCCCTGAGTATGCTCAAAGCCTGCAGCTCCTTTCATCTCGGAAGGAAAGAGCATCTCGGTGGTGTCCAGACCCTTCCCAGTCAGGACACTGCATTTCCAAGCCATTCCCAGACCTGGATCTGGGTGTTTACACATGGCTGACGCAGGGATTTCCTTATGGTTGCATTTTGAGAGCTCAGCTTACTCACTCTTAATCCATTTAATGTTCATCTCGTTTATTTTCATAGTTTCATAATCGGCTTATGTGATACGAGGCCATGGATATTTAAACTTGGGAAGTTGCATTCCCTCTGCTCTCCAGGCTTGTAATTTCATTACAAATAACCAATTTTATGTACTTTTTTCCCCATTGTCCCGTGTTAATAGGTGTATTATACTCCTGTAGCATGCATTTGGTCTCCTCTGTCTGTTTGCATTGTTTTTCCTGGGATCAGACTCCAAATGATGTGTGTATTTACTGGGACTAAAGAATGGCACAGTGTTTGCTTTCCCTGTTGCTTTTTGCTTCAGGCCTGTTGCCAAGGGATCTGAGCACTCTTGGCTCTTCCAAGAGACATCCACGTGCTGGGACCAGAGGCACAGAACTGTCAACACTGGTTTGGCATGTCCTCTCTTTCAGTGTCAGTAACCAGGGTTTCAGCAGCATCCTGTGGCTTAAATCTCCTTTTCCTGCTGGAAAATGGATGTTTTTATAATCAGTGCTTCTGACCTTTCTGTCCTTTGGACAGAGATGTTCTGCTACACCAGGGCTCTGATTTTTGGCTTTCTATGAAATGTAAAAATGGAGGCTCTTGAGCTGCTTCCAAGGGCTTGACTGGGTCAGTCACAGTTTTCTCCTCAGGTCCTTCATTTCTCTGGTATCGACTTTCCCTCTGTCTCATATTTGTGACACCTCTCCTGCAGAGCTGCCCCAGCCCCAGGGCCCAGCACAGGAGGGACCTGGAGCTGCTGGAGAGAGCCCAGAGGAGGCTCCAGGATGATCAGAGGGATGGAGCAGCTCTGCTGGGAGGAAAGGCTGGGAGAGCTGGGATTGTTCAGCCTGGAGAGGAGAAGCTCTGGGGTGACCTCAGTGTGGCCTTGCAGGGCCTGAAGGAGCTGCAGGAAACATGGAGAGAGAGGATTTCCAAGGGCTGGAGGGACAGGAGACAGGGAATGGCTTCCCAGTGCCAGAGGGCAGGGCTGGATGGGATATTGGGAAGGAATTGTTCCCTGGGAGGGTGGGCAGGCCCTGGCACAGGGTGCCCAGAGAAGCTGTGGCTGCCCCTGGATCCCTGGCAGTGCCCAAGGCCAGGCTGGACATTGGGGCTTGGAGCAGCCTGGCACAGTGGAAGGTGTCCCTGCCATGGCAGGGGTGGCACTGGATGGGCTTTGAAGGTCCCTTCCAACTCAAAGCTCTGACTCTGTGATCTCTATTACTGTTCAATGGCTTCTCTTTTCTGGAATGTTTGCTTTGCTTTGCCTGATCAAATTGGGTTTTTTGGGTTTTTTTTTTGGTTGATTTCTCCCTTGGGGGTTCTATGTAACCTTAAAATTAATGTAACATATTCTTTTGATGAGAGAAACTTCATCACCCCCCTATAACAGTTTTTTTTTCTGTGAAGAACATCATGAGTCAACCTTAGCAGGTGTCAACATTCCGCTGTGGTGAGGGCTTGCTTCATCTCCTTTATCCCCAGAAACCACTAATTGCAGCCAGTAATTTACAATGGTGTTACAGCTGATGGGAAGGAGGAACAAAACAGCCCCAGAGTCTGCTCCAGGGGCTGTCTGCCAGGGCATCCTTGCCAGGAGTGAGCAAATCCAGAGGAAGCAGGCAGGACAGTCAGTGGGTATGATGGATGGGGCTGTGAACAGTGGCACAGAATGTATATAATGGGAAAATGTTTGAGGTAAGGCATTGGCTTTTTTCTTAATGGTTTCCACTGGAGCTCTTGTTTGGTTTGGTTTTGGGTTTGTTTTTTTTTTTGTGAAAATGTTAAATGCTGGGCTGGTGCTTTCACAGAATCCAATTGCACTTCCAAGGTCCTGTGCCTGAGTGGGAATGGCTTTCTTGGAGCCCAGCATATTTCCATGAAAGTCGAGTTGCCCACTCCAGGATGTGTCTGTATTTTATGTGCTGAGCCTGCAGATTGGAGACACCTTCTGTGGGCTCACTGCCTGTTCTGGATAGTTGCTGTGCTTCCCTGAAACACAGGATCCTCAGGGAGCTCTTCCCTCCATCACCTGGGAGGGTTGAAGTTGTTTTTACCTGGGGTATAATTAGAATTATCCCTACAGTTTGAATTATCCCATGTAAGGCAGCTGCTCTGGGCACTGCCTTTGCTTGTGCCAGGTTTTGCCCAAGTGCTTGGCATGGCTGATGCCTGCTTGGAGTTCAGGTGTCAAAAAAAAGGTGTAGGAAAGTTGTACTCCCGGTTTAGTAAGGTTAAGCCCAACTTAAGTTAGTAAATTTTACCTCTTTATAACCAGACAAGGAATTGGGTGGTTGGGAAGTGTGACATTTAGGATTTTTTTAGACTCTTCTCCCTTCTCTTCCATTAGCTGCCAAGTGCCATCCCTGCTTGTCACTGCACCAGCCAGAGTGACAGAGGTTTGGGGTTTTGTCAGATTTGAGGTTCTCCCAAAGACAGTAATAGATTTTTCCTCTCTCTGAGCAGGGGAGTCTCCCAAACACCTTCTAGTGCTTTAATGATTTTGTGATCCTGGTGTAAATTTCCAGCTGGAGACAAGGAAAAATTCCTGGTTTTGGTTGGCAAGCCCTCAGTTGTGGTCATTCAATTAACAACTGAATACGCAAAAGAGAAAAAAGGAGAAAAAAAAAATGCGTGGCCCATTTTTTGATGTTAAAATAATAATCATGATGGGGGAAACAAAGAAAAAAGAGAACTTAAATCTGAAGCAAGAGCATGAATACAGAAACTGGCATTTTGCAGCTGAAATCAAGAGCTGTGTCTGGAACTCAAAGTTTACAGGTCATTAGTAGAGCAGTAGGAAGCTGTTGGTGTTCCAGCCTTTAAATCCCTGCTAAGTGGATCTTTCTGCCCTCTTTGAAAAACCCCTTTTCCATTCAGATTTGTATGTACTTGAAGGCTGAGAGACCTTTGGTGTTGTTTCATGCTTGCAAGGACAAAGTTAATTCCCAGCTGTTTATAATACAGTTCACTTTCTCTCTATTCATCTAAATCAATCAATTATCCTAACTTCCTTTATGAGAAATATTTATGCCTGCTCAGAGCAGAATCAGTTAAAATTGATTGCATCTTAATTGGATCCAGCATGAACTATTTTCTTTCTTCCTGGTAGGGGCATGGGAGAAAATGTTGTCTGTGGCAGTGTTTAAGTATCATTTCAGGTGGAGAAGAACAATTTTGAAGCTGCTGCCTGTACTTGGCTAACCCCCTGTTCTTTGAGAAGTGAGCTGATTTGGCACAGAGGATTTGGGTTCAAGCCTCAAAATGCTACCCTTGTGTGACCTACCCACCATTACCAGCAGAGCCAGAACGGGGAATTACTGGGAATATTTTCCTGGTGAATCGTGAGGGGTTTTGGGTGTTGAATGAGTGTTACCTGTGAGATCTTCAAAATTGCTGTTAATGAGCTCCAACAAATCAGTGAGGCTGCCGAGGAGAGATCCACCTTGTTTCCTGAGGAGACACCTTATTGCTCTTCAGCTCCCTGAGAGGAGAGTGGAGCCAGACTGGGTCGAGCTCTTCCCCTGGGAAACTGGCGATGGGATGAGAGGAATGGCCTCAAGTTGTGCCACGGGAGGCTCAAGATTGGATATTAAGGAAAATTTCCACATGGAGAGTGTAGTTGAGCATTGGAGGCTGCCCAGGGAGGTGGTGGAGTCACCATCCTCAGAAGTGTTCAAAAAACACATGGATATGGCACTTGAGGACACATGGGTTGGTGGTGCTGGGTAGTTGGTTGGATTTGGGGATATTAGAGGTCTTTTCCAACCCCAATGATTCTTCCTTTCTCAGCTCTGTAAAGTTGCCACAAAAATTATTGGCCAGCTTGATGGAGCTTAAAGATTACACGTGGTATGTTCCCATTAAAGCCTGTTTTGCCAAATAAAACAGGGAAAGAAGCAGGAGGTGAATAACCTGCTTAGCAGAGCCCCTGAGGTTTTCACAGTTTCATGTCTCCTTTTAATAGCTGCCGTTTCAGATGAATTTCACTTCAGCCAAAATGCCATTTATGGTTGGAAGTCTGGAGGGAACCTGAGCAATGAATGTTTCAACAAACGAGCAGTTTGAGGGGATTCATCTTCTGTGGAGGAAATACATGGATAGGGTAGGATTTGATTAACTTCAGGTAGAAAACAAGGAACAAGTGCCTTGGGATATATGATTTTATTTTGATTAGACCAGCCAAGCAACCAGACCAAGACCAAACATGCAGATCTTTGTACTAATGCTTGAAGTCTTGAAAACTATGGCAGCGTGGTGAGATCTGTGTGCTCTGGACATCTGGAGTTCTGGTTGGAACAGATGCATCACAGCCGTGCTGGAAGGCAGGGAACTGATGGGATCTGTACAGCAGCAGCAAATGAGAGTAACGAGGGTTGTTTCCAGTGAAGCTCTAAAGGAAGCACAGATTTATAAAAGGAAAAGAATCACAGAATCCCAGACTGGTTTGGCTTGGAAGGAATCTTAAAACCCATCCCATTCCACCCCCTGCCATGGCAGGGACGCCTTCTGTTATCCCACGCTGCTCCCAGCTCCATCCAACCTGGCCCTGGACACTTCCAGGGATCCAGCAGCAAAGAACACGAAGCCTCTGATATCTCCATAGGATGCAGAGTCGTGTCTGAAAGGGAGAAGCTGAATCTTTGAGCCTTCCCTGCCAGCTGGGCAGCCAAGCCTTGGTGTCCGGTTCAGGTGGAAATTGTTATGCCACATTTTAATACTGGTTTTACAGAGCTCTTTCATTGTGTCCTTGAAGAAGCAAATACTCCATGAGGTCTGTATGGTAGTAAGTGGTAGGAAAAGCTCTGGGTTCTGGGGTGACCAGATTGTGGCCTTCCAGCACCTGAAAGAGCTGATGAGAAAGGTGGAAAACTACTATTTCCAAGGGCCTGGAGTGCCTGGACAAGGGGAATGACTTCCCACTGCCAGAGGGAAGGGCCAGATGGGATATTGAGAAGGAATTGTTCCCTGGGAGAGTGGGGAGGCTCTGGCACAGAGAAGCTGTGGCTGCCCCTGGATCCTTGGAAATGTCCAAAGCCAGGCTGGACAGGATCAGAACCTCCCTGTAAAGAGGGGAAGCTTTGAAGTGATTGGAAGCTGATGGCTCCCTTAAAAGTGCTGAATGCACCACCAAAAAAATATCTGCAGCCTCCTTGGAAAGAGCTGGAGAAGGAGGAAGGCTGGAAAGAATAGAGGGGAGAATCTCCTCTACTTGGAAAATAAATAAACCAACCCACATTTAAGTTTGGTGCTGCTGGGATGAATTTTAAAAATATTTTTCAAGAAGAAAACCCTGAACTCTCAGAGGATGCAAATGAACTGAAATAAAGCCATAAGGAGGAGCAGTTGTAGCGCATGGAATTCTGTTTGGGAAATTTCTGCTGGAAGGAAGCAGAGTGTCACATAAACTTTGCAGCAATAACAAGATAAAACCAAATAATCACAGGTACTAGAGCCAGGATTGAGGATTACACCAGACAAATGTATAAATCCAGGATAATTGTGCCTCAGAACCACTTCCTTATGGTAAAATCCATGCTTCTGGCAAGCTTCCTTCTTCTTTTCTGCCTACCATGAGAATAGACTGGCTGCTGGATTGAAAAAACCAGCCTGACATCTTTGGGGACAATGTGGGGACTGCCACAGCTGTACTTAACTTCTGAATAAACAATGAACAAATAGCAGTTAAATATATAAAATATCCAAGTGTCTGCAGTGCCTTTTAACTTGACAAAGAGTGTGGAGTTGGAATCACTAGCTGAGCCTCTCTGGTGGAGTACTGGAATTCGTGCTAGAGTTTGATATTCCTCACTGTCTGGGCCTTGTGCAGTGCACAAAATAACTGAATTTAAGGACATTGGTGCATTCATTAATAGGAGAGCAAAGGTGTCCTGCACACTTTACAGCTGCTTACTTCCAAGGATTTCCCTGCACGTTGTTCTGGTTGGATTCAAGCCCCGAGGTGATTCCTGTCAGGACATATTTTGTGTTTTGCAAGATGAGTACTCTGTACTTGAGCAAAAATAAGGTTCTGGGAATTAAGGGCCAGGTTGGACGGGGCTTGGAGCAAGCTGGGATAGTGGAAGGTGTCCCTAATCATGGCAGGGGATGGAACTGGATGAGATTTAAGGTTCCTTCCAACCCAGAGCCTTCTGGGATTAAAGTAAAATGTATTAATAATACTAATAATTAAAATGAATAAGTGAGAGAGAAGTAAACCCCAACTCTTGTTAATATTTTTGACTTTCCACGTTCTCCTAATGATTGCAAAACCCAAATTGTTCTTTAGAGACACCATCTCCCAGCAAGCCTGGTGGAATTCTCCTGGATAATGGAGTTGGACACCTCAGCAGGCTCCAGAGTGCCATTACCACCAAATTGTGGTAATTCTCCCCCTTTGCTCTGTCTTTCCTTTCGTTATTTGTAATAAATGGCCTGGACTCGTGTGAGTGGCTCTGCTGCAGCCCTAGTTGCAGGAGCACAGTTGCCGCGGCATTTTGGCAGTTAATTATTTCAATTAACACATTCAGGCATTCCGTCCTCCAATTCACTCTAGCAGAGGTCTCAGATAATGTGATTACCAGTCATCAACTGTATTATAACTTCCTCACTTGCCATTCAGTCAAACCATGGAACTTTATTTGTGTAAATGTTGATTATTCTCCTCATTCCTGAACGTGTTTTTCAGGTCAGTTCTAAATTGAGCAAGTCCTTTCAGCTTTGCAGAGCTGATCGAGAGCTTTTCTGTCCAACATCTGCCTGTGGAAGCAACTTTGTGCCCAAATCCCCAAATGTCCATTAGGAAAATAGCTTTTCACGGCACATTACGAGTGGTACTCAACCACCAAGCTGTTTTCATTATCGATATTTATTTGAATTTGTGTTTGAAGTGTTGTATACAGTGCACTGAAAAGTCTGCTTGGGAGCTTTTGGCCACTTTTTATCGTGGGCCATCACTCTTTTCTGAAAATCAAGCTGACTGTGTTCTAAATGATGATGTCTTCCCAAGCTGGAGGCATCATTGCCTTCCATGACTAGGAAAATGTTTGGGAGTGAAGACACTGATTTATCTTAGGAGGAATAAAGCTTGTTCCTAGCTCCATTTGGGATGTGACAGGTTCCTGTCACCAGCAAGCAGGGCTTGTGAATGCTTCAGCTGAAACCCATTTTCTATTTGCCCTTCCCACCATTTAGTTGTTCTCTTGTGCTCTGAGATGGAATTGCTGTGATTAAGGCTTTGTTAAAGGCTCGAAGCCGAATTGTTTGGGGGAGCACAAAGATCACTTTGACCGTTGTGGTTCACTTCCATTAAATCAGACTTCAGCAGGAAAAATGCTGAGGTCAGAAGGGAAGTGTGGGTTGGGAATGCTGTAAGAGCAGCAGTGATGGGAGGGGATGAGGCCGGAGAGCAGCAGAGCACCAGCAGGAGTTGTCACCAAGAGGTCACAGCCACGATGGGAGCTCATAAAGAGCTCATAAACTGCTCCTGGCAGTCAGGGACCTGCTGGATACCCTGGGAAGCCCAGGCAGGGACCTCTGTGGTATGCCCAGTGCAGACTCACTCCTGCTGGCCACTCCCTCAAATCGAGCAGTGTTTAGTGTCCCAAATCCCACAGACTCAACCATAACCAGGAATGGCAGAGATGAAAGCTGACAGATAAGAGGGATCCATAGTATCTGTGGAAGGGGATGTAAAGAAAGAAGTTCAAAGTGCTGGCAAAGGGGGAGCAGCAGCAAGGCCAGGAGTGACACGGCCAAATTGTCTTTGTACCCTCAGTGTGGAGACAGAAGAGGCAAAATCGTGAGCCTAAGAAAATTTTCTGTTCCTAAATCATTTTGCTAACTATGTGTATAGACCTGGTTCCCACTGCCAGGTCCCAGCACGGCCCAGCCTTGGTGGATTCCATGGGAAATAGCCTGGAGAAAAGGAGGCTCAGGGGGGACCTTGTGGCTCTGCACAACTCCCTGACAGGAGGGGGCAGCCGGGGGGGGTCAGGTTCTGCTCCCAGGGAACAGGGACAGGACAAGGGGAAACGGCCTCAGGCTGGGCCAGGGGAGGCTCAGCTTGGACAGCAGCAGGAATTTCTCCATGGAAAGGCTGCTCAGGCCTTGGCAGGGGCTGCCCAGGGAGCTTTGGAGTGGCCATCCCTGGAGGTGTCCAAGGGAGGCCTGGAGGTGGCACTCAGTGCTCTGGGCTGGGGACAAGGTGGGCATTGGGCACAGCTGGGACTGGATGGGCTGGGAGGGATTTTCCAGCCTCAAGGATCCTGGAATTCTGTGTAAACAGCCCTTTCCTCTCTCTGGAGCAGAAGCTGAAGGGGAACAGGATCAAACCAGATTTTAATGTATCATTTGTCTCACAAGCTAAACAAGAGGGACAGAACAAAGTTAACACTCGATATTGAGTGTGGCTCATGCCTCGTCCCTGAGGTCAGCTCTTAATTTGCAGTAATGGAGTGGGTTTTTCCACAGTCAGATGCACCTCAACAAATCACCAGTTTGTTTTTCAGCCTTTCTATTTTATTGCAAGAACGTACTGGAAATGACAGGACTCTTTAGAACGGAAAGATAAAATGAAAAGGGAAAGGGTTTGAATGTCCGAGAGGAATTGCTTCCAACATTGTTTATCAGCCTGTGTAATGGGCTGTGATTGTGCCTCTCAAATGACACCGGATTTCCCTTGGGATGCTCTGACCTCTTCAAGGAGAGTCTTATGCAAACTGAGGAAAAAATCAAACACTGTCTTTGGCAGCAACCTGTCAAAATGGAAACCATCTCTGAACGTTCAGTGCTGACTGCCAGGGGTCAGCACATTCCTTCAGATGATGTGGCACTGATGCTGAAGGAAAGACAGACTGGGGAGCAGGGCAGCTTTGGGGCTGCTTTGGAAGATTAAAATTTTTGGCTGAGTACTTTTCTCTTTTCACAGAATCCTGGAATGTTTTTGGTTGGAAGGCACCTTAAAGACTTTCCATCCCACCCTGTGGCATGGACCAGGACAGCTCCCACTGTCCCAGGCTGCTCCAAGCCCCAATGTCCAGCCTGGCCTTGGGCACTGCCAGGGATCCAGGGGCAGCCACAGCTGCTCTGGGCACCCTGTGCCAGGGCCTGCCCACCCTCCCAGGGAACAATTCCTTCCCAATATCCCATCCAGCCCTGCCCTCTGGCACTGGGAAGCCATTCCCTGTGTCCTGGCACTCCATCCCTTGTAAAGAGTCTCTCTTCATGTTTCTTGCAGCTCCTTCAGGCCCTGCAAGGCCACAGTCAGGTCACCCTCAGCTCAGTGTCACCTGCAAACCTGCTGAAGGTGTCCTCCATCTCATTGTCTCTGTCATTAATGAAGATATTAATCAACACTGGTCCCAGTATGGACCCCTGAGGGAAACCACTGTCACCCGGAGCCACTGGCCACTATTTTCCTCTCAGAAAAAAAGAATAGACTTCATTTTCTAAATTAGCTCCTTTTCTAAGTGTGTGTTTGGGAGGCAAGCGAGAGGGAAGGAGTGCAGTTTATTAAGAGCCAGTTTAATACACTGTACACCAGTGGAGTTTATGGAGAGAAACATTACAGATTTATGAGACTGCTCCTGCAGTAAAGCCATCACAGAGGTGCTCCATCAGCGCATCTTTCCTAGCAGAGAAACTGCTCTGGGTTGGTGCCAGCTCCTTCCCAGGGTTTCCTTTAGATTCCTCAGCTTTCCTGCATTTCCCAGGGCTGGTTTTTGGAACTGTCTGTAACCCCCCAAAAAAGCCATAAACAAGAAGGTGAATTTACCAGGCTACTTAGAAATTTTAGCTCTTCTTTTGACACCATAACAACATTTTAAAAGAAAATTATTAATAGACTTTTACAAGGCAAAAAACCAGCTCCTGTGGTATTAAATCTTCCAAGAAAATATATCCTGTGTAAAATTATACCTCTGCTCATCTACAAATATAAAACATCTGATTTTCTTCCATGTCCAGCCTATTAAGCCCCACACATTTCAATAACACATTTATGGTTCTCTCTCACATGGGATGGAGAACTGGTAGTAGATAAAAGAGGCATTTTTAAACTGTAAATTCTCTGAGTAGCTCCAAACTCGTGTCTGGAAGAATCCAAATATTAAGCTTGAAAATTTTTCAGAGGAAGCAGCCTCAGAGGATTCAAAGGTTCTTTGATACAAGTGGAAAGTATCTCAAACAACAGGAGATGGAGGCTGGAGTTACAAAAGGAGATGTTCCTTGGAGTGCATCGGTTCCAAAATATATTCACAAATCACTGTGGACAAGCTCCTCTGCTTGTCCTCTCCAACAGTAAATCAAAACTCACTATCCTCAGGCACTTTGCCAGGAGAAAAGATGAGAGGAACAGGGATGTCACACACACATGGCACTGGTCCAACTCAGTGCAAAAGGGAGGGGAATTCTCACCTCTGGTGGTGAGAAACTGGGAAATGGGGAAGGATCCAGTAAAGGAAAAAGGAAATGTCAGTGCATAACTAACTCTACACAGGACTGCAGTGAGTGATCTGAATCAGGCTGAATATGGGAAAGCCAAACAGGAACTCTCCTGATCCCTCTGGCTGAGCACTGCCAGCAGGGGAGAGTATGGGATATGGAGGGCAGGGTTAGAATCACATGATAGAATCACAGAATGGTTTGGGTTGGGAGAGGCCTCAAAGCCCATCCAGTGCCACCCCTGCCACGGGCAGGGACACCTTCCACTGTCCCAGGCCGCTCCAAGCCCCAATGTCCAGCCTGGCCTTGGACACTGCCAGGGATCCAGGGGCAGCCCCAGCTGCTCTGGGCACCCTGTGCCAGGGCCTGCCCACCCTCCCAGGGAGGAATACAATCCAGCCTACACTTCATTTAAAACCTTAAATTCCAGTCCCTTGGAGAAAATGGAGAAGATTCCAGAAGGTGATGCCCAGTACTGACCTCAGCCACCAGTGACTGAGTGATGAGACCTGGAAGCCATCGGACTGCTGAAGCCGAAGTTTTAATTGTACAATCCCAGAAAAGTTTGGGTTGGAAGGGATGAAGATCATCTCATTCCAACCCCTGTGCCATAGGCAGGAAATTCCTGATTTCCACTGGATTATTGTAGCTCTGAGCCCCCACAGACAGATCTGTACTGGTGAATTAAGCAGCACCAGGGTGTCTTCTGTGTCTCTGATGCCAACTGGCGTGGGCTGAGTGTGTCTGTCCAATTAACACCCTTGGCCTCTATTAAGATCTGATTAGTGAGAGATACCTCTGCCCAAATGAAGGTGCAAACAAGTCCATGTGCTGAAGTCAATAATGTGGATTTTATTTAGCGATGAATTTGAGGTAGAGAAACAGAAAGGAACAGAAAAGAAAGGAGAGAGGGACAGATCCAGCAGAAGGTCGTCACCATCGCTGGATCCAGTGGTGTCCTGCTGGTCTTTCTTCATCCTGGGTTTCTCAGTGGTGGAAGGTCCCAAAGTCCTTTGGAACTTTTTCCTATTCATACACTTTTGCAAGCAACGAATTAATGCTTATGAGCTTCCCAGTTCTCTTATGTGATTGGTTAACTGATTCCCTCATTTCTAATGCTAATTAGTGCCAGCTCAGAGTTTCTTTTCATTTGAGTTGGTAATTTCTGGTGCCGGTGGTCATGATCTGTCCCTGCCAGAATTCCCTTTGTCCCAGTTGGAATTTCCTTTGTCCCAGTCAGAGCTGCTGCATTGGCTTTCCTTGTATCCCATAAATTCTGCCTTTTTTGTGTCCATTCTCAGCAACCCCTTCTCCCTCAGCTTTGCTGACCTCTCCCTAAGCCTGGCATAGCACTCAGACAATTGTTCTGCCTTGATCTTGTCTCAAGTTCAGGGTTATCTGCAGTCCAAGCTCCAGGTATCCACAGAGGAATATTCTGGTGAGCTTTGGTGGTCGTTGGTGGTGGCAGCTGCCATCTGTCCCTAACTTGTGGTGAGCTCTGTGTGACTGCTGATGTGCACTTGAGTGGTTACTGCTTTATGCTGCAGTGGGAATTTTTCTGGGGATAAATTTCCCAGGATGTGCTGACCAGATCTCACCTTCACCAGGCCTGGAGTTAACTCCATCCTGCCACTCTCTTCGGTCCTTATCTCATGGATTTAACAGTGCTTGAGATAGGCAACTGTTCTCTTTAATCCTCTAAAACCAGTACTGGCACCCAAACCTGGGTGGTGACTCCTCCCAAGCTGTTCCCAGCTGTTACTTGGACCAGAAGTGTCTCAGAGTTTGGAAAATGGAGCAGTTCTTCCTGCCTTTCCTCCTTTTGCTATTGTCAGAGTAATTTGCCTTCCAGTAATTGGCTTGGCAAATTAACACAATGCTCCATTGGCATTTGAGATACTTATTTTCATCCTTATTAGATACTAGGCACTTACAAAGCAACTTGACATCTATTTTGGTTTTTTCTATACAAACAGGGAACTTGTACAACGAAATAAAGGAGATGCAAATGATCTGTTGCTAAAGTTGACAGAGTTTTTCGTTTAATATCGTTAGGCTCCATGTTCCTATTTTCAATTAGCTCTGAAATCTGCTTACACACTCTGCTGTTTAGTATTCCTGTCGAAAGCAAGGAAGGGAGTGCAGGATGTGTTCAGGAAAGGCACAACCGGGGAAATGCTGAAAGAAAGAATCAACTACACAAATAATTTGCTCTTTACAGTGTCTTGGTGGAATTGCTCAGTGTAAAGATAAAAGCCTTGGGCTTGAGAGAGCACCTGAAAACTTCATTGAGTTCCTGACATTCTCAATTGGAAGCAGAAGAAAACATTTAGGACACATAATAGTTGCCAGTTACTCCCAGTTTTCTGTGTGAATCCTTCCACTCTTGGGTTGGTTCTACTTCCCAGAAATGTTAATTTTTGATTTCTTGTCTCTTCTTTATTGGTTTTCTGTGAAAAGTCAAATTAAATGTACTTCTGTCTCCAGGAGAGCTGGAGAGGGACTGGGGACAAGGGATGGAGGGACAGGACACAGGGAATGGCTTCCCAGTGCCAGAGGGCAGGGCTGGATGGGATATTGGGAAGGAATTGTTCCCTGGGAGGGTGGAATTGTACCCTGGCACAGGGTGCCCAGAGAAGCTGTTTTTATTAAGAAGATGTCAGCCCAGCACCACCATGCTCACCACTAACCCATGTCCTCAAGTTTTTTGAACACTCCTAGGGTTGGTGAATTCACCACCTCCCTGGGGAGCCCATTCTAGTGCTTGAGAACCCTTTGTGTGTAGGAATTTTCCCTTATACCCAACCTAAACCTCCCCTGGTGCAACCTGAGGCTGTTTCCTTTCACCCTGTCCTTTGTTATCTGCCACTCACTTCCACGTCCACTTTCATTTCCACAGGGCAATAGAACAGCACAAATTTTGTGAATCACATCTAATACTCTTTCTAATTCAGATTTGAGTTTTTAAGAGAGCTTTCAGATCACAGGTTAAGTGAAAACGCTGTGAGTTCTTAGCAACCTCCTCCAAATGTTTGGTTTCAGTTCCCTCGACTTTTTCTTTGTGATGAGAAGTCTTCAAAGAGCTTTTGGTGAGGGTGATTTCCCTGTGGAAAAGGAGCAGTTCTGGCTGAAGGGGAAAAAAAAATCAATCATGGTTTTCAAATCAGGTGATGAAAAGGTTAAAACCCTGATCCTCAGGTAACACTTTGAAGCTGGATATGTCCTTGCTGCTTCCCTGACAGCCAGGTCAGGGAAGTGTGAAATAATTTACTGGCTCTGGGGAACAGCATGGCTTTTACAGGTTTGCTTTTTCCCCTGATAACTGCAAAACTGCTGCTTAAAATTGTTTTTTGATGGTAGCATTTTAGTGGCATTAAGGACTTGGGATTTGAGTTACAAGGAATCACATAATCATGGAGTGGTTTGGGTTGGAAGGGACCTTAAAGCTCATCTTGTTCCACCCCCTGACGTGGGCAGGGACACCTTCCACCAGATCAAGTTGTTCCAACCTGTCCTTGAACACTTCCAGAGATGGGAAAGTGTGGAGAAGGCATCAGTGCTTGATTACAAAGGCAACAAAATGGCTTAGAACAAGCTTTTCAAAGTGGAAAATAAAATTCTTGAAGGCAGGACATAGTGCCAGTTATTCCTGGTTTTCCTGTGTTCCTATTGATGCCTTAGGTTTTAACTTTTATATTTTTCAAATCCTGTACTGTTAATGTAGCTCTGAAGTTTTCTGTAGCTCGTTATGTGCTTTTCTCTTATGCTAAGACAGACATAACAAACCTCTATAACTTCCTCTCCAAGGACACCCAGACCCTCCTGGGCCCAACAACTGCAAACCTTCATCTTGGGGAGAGGGGGGCAAGCTTGGGCAAATTCCATCCTTGCCTGGCTTCTGCTTGGGGAATTGATGCTGATATCAAAGTGGGAAGAACTCGGGAGCTGTCATTGTCCATGTTGGGATGCACTGAGGCAGGAGCCTCTGGAGGCCAGAGTGTGACCTCTGAAGGCCTTTCCAATCAATCCCTCCTTTATTCCTTTATTCCTGTCTAGTCTCTGTTTCTAGGGAGCCATTTAAGGCATCACTATTGGGATGTCTGCAAACACAACCAGGAGCTGCACTGGTGACAATAAACCTGCCACACCTTGCGTGCTTTAGTGGAATGGGAAAAAAATAGAATAGAAAGATGTCAGACTGGTGTTTGTACCAGTGTGCCCACTGTAATCCATCACTCTGCTTGCTCCCAGATTCTCCTAATCTGGGATTCTGCTCCCAAACCTGGTGTGATCCTCACTCAGCCATTCTTTTGTCACTTGTTTGGAATTCTGACTCCTTGACAGCAGTGTGATCAGAGGTTGATGCACAATTGTAGGTTACAAAGTGTCCTGTAGAATTCTGTAGATAACAAAGGCCTCTTTGACGCTTTTCATTTCTTTGATAAAGCAATTCTCAGGAAAAGAAAAGATTTTCTCTCTCCCGTGAATGAAGATGCTTCCCTGTTCTCATAGAAGGCAAAATAGACAAGAAATTGTGGATTTTCCTCCATCTGTTATAAAATCCAGTGTGCACTTCCTCTGTAGTGCTCCACTCCTCACCACAAGGATTCCTTTGGCATCTGGGCAAAAATAGCAGGAATCTCACAGCAGGAATATTGTAAGGTGGAATTATTGCTTAACAAGATTTGTATCCATATTTAGTTGAAGGTGGAAATTTTGGTCTGTTTGATGAATCCAGGGAAGGCACCAGGATGATCAGAGGGATGGAGCAGCTCTGCTGGGAGGAAAGGCTGGGAGAGCTGGGATTGTTCAGCCTGGAGAGGAGAAGCTCTGGGGTGACCTCAGTGTGGCCTTGCAGGGCCTGAAGGAGCTGCAGGAAACATGGAGAGAGAGGATTTCCAAGGGCTGGAGGGACAGGAGACAGGGAATGGCTTCCCAGTGCCAGAGGGCAGGGCTGGATGGGATATTGGGAAGGAATTGTTCCCTGGGAGGGTGGGCAGGCCCTGGCACAGGGTGCCCAGAGCAGCTGGGGCTGCCCCTGGATCCCTGGCAGTGCCCAAGGCCAGGCTGGACATTGGGGCTTGGAGCAGCCTGGCACAGTGGGAGGTGCCCCTGCCCATGGAAGGGGTGGAAGAAGATGAACTTTAAAGATGTTCCCTTCCAGCCCATCATTCTGTGATTCCAGGATTCTGTGTTCAGTCATGGCCCATCCCTCCTCTTCCCCCACACTGCCCTTTTCATTCCCCTTTCCAGAGGCTCAGGTTGCAGTCTCTGAGCCTTTCCAGCATCTGGAAACAAGTGGGAGACTGCAGCCAACCTCAGACTAAACACATTGGGGCATGATTTCAGAAATCACAGATTTAATGCCTTTGTGATGCACCAAGAAAATCCAGGTCTGCTGGCAATGCTTTATTTTTCCCCCAAGGATGCTTTCCTGCAGGAAAACCAACACAAGCAGAGGATGGAACAGCATCAGTGAATTGTTCTTCTTTTACCTCCTTTATAAGGAGAAAACAGCTGTATGTGGTGCACAGAAGTTGTCAAGGAAATATTAAAAAAAATTATGCACAACCATAAGCAATGTTTAGACAGGCTCTGATAATTTTAATAATTCAAGGTTAGAGCAGAGCAGTGCAGGCTCCCACTGCTCCTCTCCAAATGGTTTGCAAACAGACCACAGGATGACTCCAAATTAAGGTGAAAACATTCAAGTCATTTAATTAACACCTTCAGCGGCCACTGCTGATCACAGTGTTCCTGAAAAACTGCTTGATCTGATTCATTATTTAGCAGTCCTTGTGTGTTTAAAGTATAAATCAGGCTTTTCTAAACAGAGACCAAACAAACCTCGTTGTTGATTGGCTTGAGGACTGGCTAAAGGAATTGGAAAGCAAAAAAGATTTACAAAACCAGTTTTAAGTATTTATTTGGCATTTGACACAGCACAAAACATGCCCAGAAGCTCCAAAAGGGGGTGCCTGGATATGCAGGGTGTGAGGGAAGTGTGATGGATCTTCATCTGTGTGATTTTTGTGTAGAAACATTCATTGAGATAAAATTTGCCATCAAAATTTCCCTGGCCAAGGCCATGGCCAACTCACACTTCCTGCCTCCTCCTTATCAAGCTTGTATTGAGAGCACGAGTTCCTCCCATTCCTCAATCCCACAGACGGATTTGAGGTTAATTCTGAAATATGGGTTCCTATTCTGGGAGATAAACCCAGCAAAGCTTGGCATCTCCTCAGTGGCGAAAATCTGTATTTCCAAAGATGTCATTTTCCTGGAATCAGAATGAAAATGAGGTATTTTTTCCATTTTCTGTTGAATGGGAATGGAAACATGGTGCTCTCAGAAAAATGTGAATGAAACAGAACAACCAAGGGCTCCAGTTTTTGTTTATCATCAAGGAGGAGGCACCAAAGGCCCTTTGTCTCACATCCCAAAATCCTGGGGCTTATCTGTAGGAAAAGAGCAAGAAAGCCTCATTGCTCCAACTTTCTCTTTCCTCCTACACCAACTTGTGGGGATTTTCAGGTTCTCCCATTTGGCAGGAGGAACCTTCAGGCCTGGAGCCCTTCCCTGGGGGATTTTTGGGTCACATTTGGCATTTGAGGTGGTTGGAGGTGACACCACTGCCGGTGCCAGCTCGGTGTCAGCTGCTCTCTGGTTTTGGGGTTCCTTGTCCTTCCAACAACCACTGACACACCACACGAGGCACATCTCTGATGAAAAGCAGTTTGTGTTGCTACACATTTGCCAAATCTATCATGGACTTAAAACCAGAGCTAGCAGAAAACCATCCCTCAGGGATCTCGGGAGGGAACAGAAGGACTGCAAACACCAATGATACCACATGTGGTCTGCAGGTGCCTCCAAAATAAATCACTGCACTGAGTTCATGCCAGTTTTCAGCAGCAGTATTTTCGGGAGCTGTGTTTTTTGACCTCTGGGTGTGAATTTCTGTCCCGTTTAAGGACGGCATGCATTTTCGGGGCATTCCACCTGGACGAAATGCTGTACTCAAGGATCCTGAAATAAATACTGAAGTAAAAACCCCTTTTCCCCATAAACCATGTTTTGATTTTAATTTTAACACCAGCAGCAGTTTCTGGTTTAAATCTGCCCCATTTGGATTCAATAGGACAGGTTGGAGCTGTGGTTTCGGTGCATTCAACCCATTAATTTTAAGAGAAGTTTGGGAAAAGAAATCCCAGAGTTAGCAAAGGTGAGCACACGTTTAAAGGAAAGTGCTTGGACTTATGAGTGGAGAAGATTTGAGTTAAATGAACAAAAAAAAACTGGATGAAATTAGGTTTGCTTTGGCTTGAGCCTTATTTATCAGACAGAGAATAAATACAGCATTTATCAACATAGTCTTAATAAAATAAACCAGGTCTGAAATAGAACTGAGATTGGGTTTCTGATAATATATTTAAATGGGAAGACTTGGATATCCTTGGGAGCGTGGCTCCTTTTAAGTGCAAATCATTCTGGTTGCAGGTACCAAACTCCATAATCAATGTACATAATCAGAGCATTTGTGCTCCCAGGAGCTTAGCCCTGCCTGGGAATTCGCACAAACTTCGTTAATATACATATTTTTTTCCCCAAAGTACCAAAATAAACTCTGGAGTTGTCATCAGGGGAAGGTGTAAGGAGCTTACTCTCAGGAGTGAAAACTGGTTGTAGAGTTGAGTGTGGCAAGAACCATCCCTTGGTTTGAGGTGAGTATCATCCCATAAGGTGGAATTGTGTAAAATGTCATGATCCTGAGCTCCTTTGTGCCCCAAGGCTTCCTTCTACTGGTTCTCTCTCATCTCTGAGTCTTTCCTTCCCCAGTGTTCCATAATATATTGGTTAAAGGTTGGACTTGGTGATCTCAGGGGTCTTTTCCAACCTTAATGATTCCATGTGGATGGAAGTAAAACTTGCTGAGGTTTCTGCTCTGTCTTAAAATAACAGGACCATAACATAAAGACCCATTCGTCCTTTCAGCCAGATCCAAGATGTTTTCCTTGGGATGTTTTGTCTGGTGTCTGAAGACATCCAGTGCTGAAGGTCCCCTCTTTTTAGGGTCTCATGGGTCTTCCCAGATTTTCATGAGGAGCTGGATGTTTGGCTCTTATCCCAGTGCCTGAATCCAGTCCCTGTCCAATCTGGGTGTTCATTTGCATTGCTTTTAGGTGAGGACACAAACCTGGGTTTGCTCCTGGTTTCGCTGCACAGCAACATTTTCCTTCTTCACTTGGACTTGAGGCATTCTGAAAGCATTTTCCCTCATTGTCTGACCTCAATGGAAGGCAGGCATGACTCCTGGGATCATTCCCTGGGATCATTCCCTAGGATCATTCAGGGATGATGTTCCTTTTTCACTTCTCACAAAGGAGTTTGTCTAAGTACAGGAAAAATTCACAGGAAGCTTCTCAGTGTTGGTGTGGTTATAGACTCATGGAATATCCTGATTTGGAAGACTCCCACAAGGATCATTTGGTCACCCCAACAATCCCACCCAGGGTGTTGTCCAAACACTCCTGGAGCTCTGGCAGCCTCGGGGCCATGCCCATTCCCTGGGGAGCCTGGGCAGTGCCCAGCACCCTCTGGGTGGTCAAGCTCCCTTGACCAAAGGCTGTGGCACTGCAGGAAGTTTCCGTAATTCCCTAAACTCCCTACCTGGAAAGCCTGACTCGGAGTGCTTGCGTGGTTCCTGTTTATCAGGCACAACCTTGTTGTTGTTGTTGTTGTGTCCTGAAAATTCTAAATCACCTTCAAGAGCTGCTGTTGCCAAGGTCTTCTGGGAAGGGAGACAAGAAACAAAGGGAAGGCTGGAATAGCCTGGAGAGGTTTTATCTCACCACTGACTGTAGGATGTGCATTTTTATTACTTATCTGCTGTCTGGTACAAAGAGGAATATTTTCTTCTTCAAGTGCTTGCAGAAATTTTAGCTTGTGTATTTTTTTTTTTCATTAGAGCCTTTCCTTGTGTGTGGGGTGCTTTATAAAGTACCAATTTTGTTTATGGCCATTTTTTGTGTCTGGTATGAGAGCACCAACCTGGGAATGGTTTTTATCGAGAGCCAGCAGGTTTTTGTGTAGGTAATGGACAATCTTATGTCAACCTTATCAATCTGTTTCTGCTCCCATTGCCTAAACCAAAAACCAAAAGAGAAACCCTTTGTCGAAATCTTATTTCAGGAGATGTTTCTTCCTTGTGGGGTTGCCAGGGACTCAACCAATCGATACCAATGTTGAGCACCTTCCAACTGATCAATTTTTTTCCATTTAGTTTTTGTCATCTGCTGCACCTTGTTGTACCAAGAGGTCTGTAAGGCTTCAGCAGCAGCCTGCTGGGAAGATGAGCAGGGTTAATGTCTCTGCCTTCTCAGTGTGTGAGCTTTTAAAATCTCTTGAAGAAGACCCCCTGAGCTTAGTAAATGCCTCAAACATATTTTTTTTTTCACCTGCAAAGCCAATAAGAGCATGGACAAGGTTATTCTGGAGCCAAGGAGCATGGGGAGGAGAGAGGTGGAATTCAATTTGAGGTCTGGATCTCTCCTGAGCACCCAGAACACAAGGTTAGGTAGGTCTTTGGGCTGATCTTGGACAGGTATTTGCATATTTTGTTTTTATTGTGAAGAAGGATGCAATTTTTTCATCCTAAAAGTAATCCTTTGTAAATGATGTTTTACAGAGCTTGGATTTTGAATACCAATTGAGTGTAAACAGGTTTTGGAGAGAGAGGTTGCATTTACTTTCTGTATCATTGAGAGTTAGAACACCTTCAAAAGAGTTTGGAAATGTTAAGGAAAACAGAAAATATTCCCAGAAGGAGAAGTTTTTGAATACAGAAATGGAGAAAATAATCCCTTGGAGGGGGAACCTCAGTTCTCCCATCTCCTGCAGATTCATTTTGCTTTTCCACTAGGAAAGCAGAGTATTGCTGGACATCTAAAGACATTGCAGGCCACAGCCCAATCCCATAAGTACATTCCTCTGTTGCAAAAATAGATCTAAATGCAGAGAAAAGCCTCGTTTGATGTTTAGAGACTTTTCAATGACATTGGTCCTTTGCGACCCAAACCACTTCATGTTTCAATAAGGTTTATTCCCACACCAGTCATAATTCCCTGACACTTTAAAAAAGGGCTCTGCCAAAGCATTCAATTATAATAATCCCAGGATGAGTCAAAATCATTCAGGAAGTGACTCCTCACTGAGCACTGCCAGGCTCCTGTCTTTAGCAGAGCATCACCAGCACATCCCACATTTCATGGCTTCCCTTTTATTTCAGCCTAATGAAGATTTTCAGCTCCTGGAGTCCTCTCAGGGAAATACTCCTGTGTGGAACAATTGTTAAAATACTTACAGCACTTTACAGTTTTTGGTTTTGTTGCCCTGTTTGGCAGCTGCTGTTGAATAATTGCAACAAGCTCAGAAAAATGATGTTACCTCTGACAATAAAAGATCTTTCCTCTCTTGTCCAGCCTGTTGGATTCTGGCTGGTTTTCTTGCTCTTTTAGCCAACAGTTTCCTTGACTTTGATTCCTTGGAGCTCATCCTGTACTAATCCCTTGGAAATCTGTATGGTCATTCCACAAGCTGCATCAGTCATCAATCAGGCTTCAGGGCAGGTGGAAAAGCAGCCAAATTATGTGGTCTTCATGGAAGATGAAAAGCTGTTCTTAAAATCTGCTTGTGGTGATGGGCAATCAAACTTCCAAATCAAAAGTATTTTTAAATTTTTTTAATTAACCGGGAAAAATAAGCCTAGTGATAGTCCTGGGTGTCCTTTCCAGTGGCTTGGGCACAGAGGACAGAAGTGCAGGCCCAGGGCAGGGCCTGTCCCCTGTGCTGGCCCTGCTGAGGGACCTCGAGGGTTGTGTCCAGCTCTGGGCCAGAGAGCCCTGGAGGGGCTGGAGAGTGTCCAGGGCAGGGAACGGAGCTGGGGAAGGGGCTGGAGGAGCCCCAGGAGCGGCTGAGGGAGCTGGGAAAGGAGCTCAGGCTGGAGAAAAGGAGGCTCAGGGGGGACCTTGTGGCTCTGCACAACTCCCTGACAGGAGGGGGCAGCCGGGGGGGGTCAGGCTCTGCTCCCAGGGAACAGGGACAGGACAAGGGGAAACGGCCTCAGGCTGGGCCAGGGGAGGCTCAGCTTGGACAGCAGCAGGAATTTCTCCATGGAAAGGCTGCTCAGGCCTTGCCAGAGGCTGCCCAGGGAGCTTTGGAGTGGCCATCCCTGGAGGTGTCCAAGGGAGGCCTGGAGGTGGCACTCAGTGCTCTGGGCTGGGCACAAGGTGGGCATCAGGCACAAGGTTGGACTTCATAGCTTTGAAGGTCTTTTCCAGCCTTAGTGATTCTGGGATTGTTTTGAGTTTTTGCTTGTGCAAAAAAATTGCAAATCAGATTTTTCTGTAAACTCATTGTATCAGGGAGTTAAAAATATCATGGGAAAGGTTTGCTTTAGTGCTGGCATTTATGGACAAACTGGTGACACAGACACATCAGATTTATCATTTGGAGGTTCCCTCCCTGGCATTTTAGGCCAAGGAGATAAGCAGAATGTAAGGAAAAACTTAGAGATATCTAAGGGGGAAAGGGAAAGGCCTCTGAAATATCAGAGACTTCATAAACTAGAAAAATAAGACTTTAAGGACGGCTATGAAAAGGCTGATTTGCAAACTGCTGTCTCTCACAGAGACAGTACGGGTGCCTCATGAATATCTGAGGAAAACCCAGCCCATTTTTAAAAATAAAAGAGTCCCTGGATCAAACCAAAGCAAACGAAAGTGCTTTGTGAAACCAAGCAGAGAGTGAAGCAGAGCAGAGTCCAACGAGATGCAGAATCAAAGCAGTGAGGTCAGTGAAGTGATGGTGGTTGACTACAGGCTATGAAATTCATCATCACAGATTTTAAGTGGCTTAGATATTTTTGTAAGTGAATTTGGATTACCTTCTTTGCGTCATCACTGAGGCACAGTAATGAGTGCTGGTGGATTTTATTTGAGAGGAATTGTTGAGTAGACATCAACACTTGGAAGTGTCGTGGGGTTGAAAATTAGTTTTCCTGGTGAAATCCTCTTTATGTTAAAACTAGTGCTGGTCTCCCAAAAGCTGCCAGGCCAAGCTTGTGGGGCAGAGTAGAACTGTAGAGACGTTATTGAACAGGAAATTGTGCCAAGAGCCATACCACACCTGGGGGAAAACAGTGTTTCTCACACGGCAAAAAAGTTGTTGCTCCTTGAACTTGAAACCAGTCTTTGGTGCAAAGCTTGGAAGTTTTATTCCCAAATATTTGGCAGTTTTCTTCCTGTCATCTCTAGTGTTTCAGAAAAAAAGTAGTTTCAAAATAAACGATTGGAAAGAACTTACTGTGGTGTTTTTCCCCACAGGACTGCAAACCGATTTGCTGGGGTTAAGATCAGTGATTATTTTACTGTTTTAGCCAAAAAAGCATCAGCCCATCTTGGGGCCACTCCTCTTGGATGAGTATTTTTATATAGAGTTGCTGTTCTAAAGTGAAGGTGTAAAGAAACTTCAGGCTACACTTTGGAATAAGTTATTTGAACCCTTAATAACAGGAGGTTACATGATAAATATTTTAACCTAGTTTAAATGTTCTGCAGCTACTGACATTCACAGATTTTCTTCCTAACTGCTGGTGAATTTCCACAAAAATGATTCCTTTTCGTATTTCGGTGTGAACCAAACTGGGGAGTGTTAATTTTGCAGGAAAATGAAGTTTCAGAGGCACGACTATAAATGCTGTGCCCACAAATCCGAGGCACCAGAGGGCAACACTCAGGGTGGTTTGTAATGCTTGACATTTGGGAAATGAGTTGGGAGTGTTTTCCACAGGAAATTCTGTACGTTGTGGGGGCGGTGAGATGACTGCTAAAAGCAAGGCTTGACTGGCAGAATGGGACAAGGAGGTCTCTCATGAGCCCTGGAATTCCATTCCACCTGGAATTCTGGGCACTGTTCCGCATAAGAGGGACATGGAGCTGCTGGAGCAGGTCCAGAGGAGGCCACTGAGTTGCTGAGGGGACTGGAGCAGCTCCCCTATGGAGCCAGGCTGGGAGAGCTGGGGCTGCTCAGCCTGGACAGGAGAAGGTTGTGTGGAGAGCTCACAGCTCCTTCCAGGGTCTGAAGGGATCCAGGGAAGCTGGAGAGGGACAAATCACCAGGAACTGGAGGGACAGGACAAGGGGGAATGGGTTCAGAGTGAAAGAAGGAAAATTTAGGTTACATATATGGTGCCCAGAGAAGCTGGAGCTGCCCCTGGATCCCTGGCAGTGCCCAAGGCCAGGTTGGATGGGGCTTGGAGCCACCTGGGATAATGAAAGGTGTCCCAGCCCATGGCAGGGGACGGAATTTTGGATCTTCAATGTCCCTTCCAACCCAAACCATTCTGGGATCCTGTGATTCCATGAAAAGACCCACGCTGAGAGCTGGCTGCTCCTCTTTCACATCGTTGTGTTGCAATCCAGTTTCTGTTGCAGAGCAGCTCCAGGTAAAAAAGCCTCTTTTTTCCTGGAGAGCTTTATGTAACTGTGCTTTTGTCTCCCCATCATCACCTTGATGTGTCGCTCTCGCTGCACAAAATTTATTCTGGGTTTGGTTGTTATTTCCAGCTTTCATTTGTTTGAGGTGAGATTGGGAGATGATTGCTCAATGAAGAAAAAGCTCATCTTGTTAAGGAGATAGCTGGATGTGACGGGTCTCATTGTCAATTTAAATCATTGTGCATTGCAAGTGCTTCTTCTGGCATTGTCTGATACAGCTGCGGTGTCAGAGGCAGTTTTTCATTACAGATAATAACGCTCAGACTCTTTAAACATCACTCAAAACATAAAACACCACAAAGCCGAGGTAGAAAACAGCATTTTCAGTGTTGCAGTGCTTACAAAAATACATAAAAATGTGGATTCCCTATAAATCCCTCCCTGGGGTGTTTAATGTCGTTGCAGGCACTATCCTGGTTGACAACATGTTGATCAAAGGGACAGCAGGAGGGCCTGACCCCACCATCGAGCTGTCCCTGAAGGACAACGTGGATTACTGGGTGATCCTGGACCCCATCAAGCAGACCTTGTACCTGAACAGCACCGGTCGGGTGCTGGACAGAGATGTAAGTTTGGGCTTGGTTCTCTCCCCAGAGATATTAATTTCTAATTAACCGTACACACAAATCCTGCTGGAATAGAATTCCTGCATCTGTCTTGTCCCCAGATGGATGTGAACAGAGTTAATCTGAGCCTTTTTTAGGATTTTTTTTTTTTTACAGGAACTTGACCTTATGTGCAAATATTATTGTGGACGAACACAACAGCAAATACCAAACAAATTGATGGGAGGGTTTTATATCCGACCAAACTTGACTCGTTTGTTGAATTAAATTTTGATGCTGGTTTGCTGACTGGAAGAAGTGCTGCTCACCCTGTGCCCTGTGACATTTATTAGCAGCCCGTTTTCCCTGTGTACACTGAATTATGAGCTGTGAGAGAGGGCAAAGGAGTCGTGACTGCCACAATTCACTCGCAGAGCTTGACACGTTTCATTGAGAATGTGCTGCTTTGGATTCTTTTTTTAAGGCAGCCTAAAATTAACTTGCTGTGCTCATTCCTGATGGTGTTAAGGAAATATTGTCAGGGTAAGTTAAATTTTATAAAAGGAAAGATGAAAAGCACAAAATAAATAGGAGTGTTCTCATCTAGGCTAATTTCATTGAAGAGAAAACTCTCTAAAAATAGAGACATTTCCTCACAGTGATGCAACCTTGCAACGGAACCTGAAAGTAAAATTGACTTCCAAGTGCTTTAATCAATATGGCAAGAATGCTGTAGAACTCAGGAGCTCTCCTTGGAGTGCAGGCAAGTTTGTTTTGTATTAGCTTGATTGATTAATTTGTCTTCTCCATGTGTTTTGAGAGAAATTCCTAAGTACCAAAAACAACATGCAAATTTCTCCTCATTTCCATTTGCTGGTGAAAGGCACTAATTGAATTCAGCTGTTCCTAATTTTGTTTTAATTCACAAACTGTTTTCCCGAGGAAAGGACAAAGCGTGGCAGAGTGGTCATGGCAGGCAGGCGATTTCCTGGGAAAGAGTTGGCACTTCCTCCAGTGCCACTCAGCAACTTTGGCCTCTCAGGTTTAATTCTAAGCCAGAGCAAAAAGTGAGAGCCTGGAATGGGAGGCAAGGCTAGAGAACAACTCTAAGGAATGTAGGGTCCATTCTTATCACCCCACACCCATCCATAGGGAATTAGGAACCAAAACCTCTGTTGGATCAGTGCTAATTCTTCTTTTCGAGGCCATTTATTGACACTTTTTGTCACCTTGACCTGAATCGAAGTCAATGCTTTACCCCAAGAACCTCAACAGATTAGTTGAGTTTCAATATTAGTCACAGTCTAAACCAATTCCCATAATTGTGCATTCCCAGACACTTTACAGGGATGTTCTTTTCACATTTCCTAATTAAATACAGGTAATCAAGTGTTTACATTGGTATTTAAGGTATTGCTTCCTCATTTTTTACTACGAACTGGAACTCTTGTTATCCCTAATGCTGTGTCAAATCATTCATCTGCGACTGTTTAAGTTTGGTGGGCTATGAGAAGAAAATCTGGGCTTTAAAGTGATTTAGATTTTGGGTGTGATGCCCCCCATGCCTCTCTTGCACGGCCTCGGGGAATTTCTGTCACTCTCAACCCAAAGAAAAAATGAGATCAACCCTCAAAACCCCCAGGGACTGAGTAAAAATATGAAATATCTCTCAAGGGCTTCCTTGATATGGTTCTTTCGGGCACATGGGGTAATGCTGGCTGAACTCCATGGTCTTGGAAGTCTTTTCCAACTTTATGGATTCTCCTAAAGAGTATTTGCAGCCTTCAGACCAGAGCTGTGCTACCCCAGAACCATTCCCTGTGGGAGGTCTCTTTTCGTTAACAAAAAAAACCCCAACTTATTTTTCTTTCAACTTAAACCTATGGGAAACTTTGCTGTACCAATGAAATTGGGAGTTTTATTAAATTGAACCTTTAGATTGTTTTCCATTACAGAGCAATAACTGGAGTTTCTGATTCGCAAATGATTGCATTCCATGTATTTGGATACTCTTCCCATTTTTCTCTCCCTGCTGATTCAGTCAGCCTAGTCCTGTCCTGTTTTTATTTATTGCCTTCCTTGACAGCAAATCTTCCTAGATTCCATTGATTGTTACTAACAACGGCACTGTGTTTTCCAAATAAAATCAGACAATAAGAAAATTCCAGACTTTTCTTCCAAAACTTTAGATACTAAGGAAGAATGACCAGTGATAAATCAGAACCAAAGGTGCAGGGAGCTGCTGAATGGTGCTGGGATTTGTCCCTGGCTGCATAAACAATTTGTGCAATTGTTTATTTCCATATTTTTGTAAATCCAGAATATCAAATATTTATCTAATATCTGTCATTTCAAATAATTATATTATTCTTGGGCTTGGCTAATAAATCCAGATATACTCAGTAGTGACTGCAGCTTATTAAAGTCAGCCTAAAAACTCTTGGATCTTACTCAGATGAGCAACAAAAGCCATTCTAGCCTAAATTTCTTTGTCCATTCATCAGTTTGGGAGTTATTTTTATTTGAGCACTGCTGTGTTTAATGCAGTGAGAACAACAGGATTTTCTACACTGAAATTGTTTCTGAATTATTTGCAAATGTAAGTCGTAGCAACTGTGATTTATTTTGGACTTGACCTTTGAATTCAAGACAAGAAAGAAACAAGAAAGACCTTGGGGTGAGTCCAGAGGAGGCCATGGAGATGCTCCAAGGGCTGGAGCCCCTCTGCTCTGGAGCCAGGATGGGAGAGCTGGGGGTGCTCACCTGGAGAAGGTTCCAGGGAGAGCTCAGAGGGACTTTAGGCTCTGGAAGGGGCTCCAGGAGAGCTGGAGAGGGACTGGGGACAAGACATGGAGGGACAGGACACAGGGAATGGCTTCCCAGTGCCAGAGGGCAGGGATGGATGGGATATTGGGAAGGAATTGTTCCCTGGGAGGGTGGGCAGGCCCTGGCACAGGGTGCCCAGAGAAGCTGGGGCTGCCCCTGGATCCCTGGCAGTGTCCAAGCCAGGTTGGATGTAGCTTGGAACAGCCTGGGACAGTGGGAGGTGTCCCTGTCATAGCAGGGGGGTGGAAAGGGATAATCTTGAAGTTCCCTTCCCACTGAAACCCTCCCGGGATCCAATGAATTCCAACGAACCAAAGGCTCAAACAGGCGGCAGTTTGTGGGTCCCTTTCTCACACCCCTTTGCCCTTGCAGCCTCCAGTGTCCATCCAGTCCATCGTGGTGCAGGTGCAGTGTGTGAACAAGAAGGTTGGCACCGTCATCAACCACGAGGTTCGGATCGTGGTGCGCGACCGCAACGACAACTCCCCGCAGTTCCAGCAGCAGAGCTACCACGTGGCCGTCAACGAGGTCAGAGCTGCCTCCTCCTCCTTCTCCCTTGGGTGGGGTCGCAGTAAATCCCAGATTTTAGGGCCTCTGCTTTGAAAAATCTGGTTGCTTTCAAATCCCTGATATTTGTGCCGCTCCTGTGTTGGAGTCAG
Organism: Vireo altiloquus; assembly: GCA_013396875.1. Taxonomy (NCBI): domain Eukaryota; kingdom Metazoa; phylum Chordata; class Aves; order Passeriformes; family Vireonidae; genus Vireo; species Vireo altiloquus. The sequence goes on from VZRF01007744.1 coordinate 37,781, forward strand.
GAAAAGCTTGGGAACTTTTCCTGCTCCTCTGGGTGTTTGTTTTACCCTCAGAGCTCCTCAAAAAAGGCTTGGCCTGCGAACCAAGCTCGTGGGAGCATTTACCCCCAATTCTGGGTGAGCTGAGAGCACCAAAGGAATGAGGAGATGTTGTTTAGTGCAGCACAGAGTGTGGAGTTGGAGTTTTTAGGTTTTGCTATATATATTACTATGGGACCAAGACAGAAATTTAAAGGTGTCAGTCCCTTGTCCTTCTCCTTCTTCCCTCTTCTCCTTCTTCTTCCCTTTTCTGTGACCTCAGTTCCTATCATGTAGCAATTGGTAGATAGAATTTAGTGCAGAGGAGACATATCAATAAGGTTGATATTTACTGGTTTTCAGAACAAAATAAGATAGGTAAAGTTTTCTAACTGGTTGATAATAGATATAAAAGCTACCTGCTTTGGGTAGCCATTGCCATTCTGCCCTCGTGTTCCTGGAGGTCACAGCACAGTCTGTGCCTCTGAAACTCTGATAAGAACAAGAAATAAACAAGCTTTGAAACAGCAGAAAGAAGCCTCATTTCATCTTTTCGGGACATGGGACACTGAAATAAGGAACACAGCCGGGCCAGGAGTCAGGGTCCAGAGAAGAACATCTCCCCCCTGACACTCCTGAAAAGCTCATCGCACAAGCAGGCTTCAGTTTTCAACATCAAATCCTGCTTTTCCTTAAGGAATACAAAGAGCAGCACATTTTTCACCAGAAATACTGCAGAAGACACCCAGACCTTAAACAGTGTCTTCATGAAAGAAGCATTGATTTCTCTTAAATTAAAGCACTTTTAACAACAAACCTGGAAGTAAAACAAACATATCTATGAAGAAAAGAAAGTGAAAAAGCAGTTTAGAAAGGTTTATTAACACTATTGAATCCTGGAAAAGTACAGATTGTTGTTGCTCTGCATTAAATGAGTCTTGTGAAATGAATTTTTTTATTTTATATTATTTATTACAGGGGTTTTTTTTGGAATCAAGAGCTGTGGATTTTGCTGTGTTATTTAAAGAAAAAAAATAACTTATTTCTTGAGCTGGTACAGCTTCATTTCACTTTCCAGTGAAGTTTTTCATTCCGTTAAGGATTGAATAATCTGCCATAAAAGCAGTTCAAAAAGTCTGTGTTTTCAGGGTTAGCATCTCAGGGCTTTAGTAATGAGTAGAAACAGGGACTCGCATGAAGTAATGGAAATATGTGGGCTGAAATTTTGTGAAAAATGGAAAGATGGGTCACTTTTGTGCAGGTGAAGACTGAAAGAAGTAGAGTTCTATTTAAAAAAAAAATTATGTTAAATATGCAGCTTGGTGGGGTTTGGTTTGTGGGATGGGGGTTTGTGAAAGAGCATGACTTCTTTGATTTTAATAGAATTGATTTGAAGAAATTTCCTATTTTGTTGTGTTTTGGAGATTTAGCTTTTCAGTAGGTCATTGTGTTGGTCACTGCCCTGGGAAAAGGGTGAGACTTTGATGAAGTTAAGCCTAACTAACCCAAAAGCATGGAGGAAAGTCCCCCCAAATCCACACATTATATTGGACCCGCAACTGAGATAAGGATGAACTGTTTTTCCAACTTGCCAGTTTTAAATTAAAAACATTTCTCAAAGTTTTGGCAACCCAGCTGCCCGTGTGACTTCCCACAGGAATTTGAGAGCACAGGAAAGTCCTCTGTGGGCTTGTAGGTGGCTTTAAAACTTTGTGTGGCTATGGAATTTCTCTGGTTTTCCAGAGCCAGTGCAGGAATGTTTCTGATCCAGAGTAGAAGCACCATCAACACCAGTCTGAAGTGCCTGTGTGAGCTGTGCTGCAGGACCCACATGACTTCCAAAACCTGCATCATTTTTGCAGTAAAACCGAAGGCTGGGAGTGTGGCAGTGCTGAGAAAACAAGGATTTTCCCTAATTAGGGAGAAGTCCAAAAGGCAGAGTGCAAAATGCACCGTTCCCAATTATTTGTGTTCAGAAATTGAGCAACGTTCTGAGGACACCAGGCATTTATTGGAATTATTGCTGGGCAAAATGCACTGTTGCTCTTTCCACCAGCTGCACCCTGATTTAATTAATTTCTTCCTTTCATTTTATCTCTGTTCCATGGATAACATCTGACACTGTGCCCTTGAGCAGCACCCAGTGAGCTCATGCTCTCATTAATTAATTAACAAAAAAATAATTCACAAAGCGTCTCAGAGTCTCTCAAAGGTTTTAATGAGTGATTAAATGTTTTAATGCTCGTTTATTCTGCTCATAATTGGTGATGCCTCTGGTGAATTTAGCAACAGGAATGCACTGGGATGAAAGGGTCGTGGTTAATTTTTGCTTCCGTTTTCAGGTTGCTTGTAAACCAAAAAGTACGGAAATATCTCTTACATAAGGAACAAAACAACTCAAAGGAGTAGATTTTACTATATTTTGGAGAAATTGAATGTTTTTTATGTACAGTTGTCTTTATATTTGAACTGTCTCCAACATATTGAGATGAGTTTTGAGGGTAGTTGTAAATAGCACCATAAATCCCAGCCTCACATGCGGTTTCCATTTGCACAGAAAAGGTTTTAAAGTAAGCCTGGATTTTTCCAGAAGGTTCAGAATGAGTTGGATGTGGTAGTGTCTGTTTAGTTTTGTACCGAAAGGAGTCTTGATTTTCAGACATGATTGGTATCACTCTGTCCTGAGTTAGACTAAAAGTTCCCTTTCATCCAGGGCGTTTCCTTTCAAAATTGTGGTTGTTGTGGTTGTCCTTCAAAATTGTGCTCAAGGAAAAGCACAAGGATTGGGAAAAAAGCAGCAGCACTAACCCTTAATGAGTTACCTGAGTAAAATCCTGTATGGAGCAGCTCCAGACCGATTCTGGCTTTCCCAGCTGCTCATGAAGATGGATATGTTGGTTCCCCCTTTCCTCCCATAGTCCAGATGTTTTGTAGCCTTTTTTCCCAGCATCTCGTGCCATAATTTCTCACTCTTCTGCTTCAAACATCTTCATCTGGACCCCCAGAACAGAGACATCTCAAGAATCAAAAGTGTCTGTGGAATATTCTGCCCATTGTCCAACAATCCATAGGGATTTGAGTGTTTCCTTCCATCATTCCCACACTTGTACCTACAGAGGACCCTTGGGTAAAGGTGATGCCAAATTAAAATGTGCAGAGAAATTCATGTGAGTGGTTTGAAAACGTGACTTTGGCAGATAAGAATCAAAATCATAATTACATGTTTGTTGAGGAAATACTTTTTTTTCAGGATTTTCATTCTGATAAAAGTATGGACTCATCACAGGGCTTGTCCTCATCAGGGTTGATGGAGGCTGGAACATTTGTTGGATGAGGTAGCTTAGCTGGGAGTGGCAGTGCTGGGATTCCTATTAGGTTACAAATAAAATTTATATTTTTTTAAGTGTTAGTTGAAAACAGAGTTTCTGTGTCCCCACCATTTAGGAGCAAGTTTTCCCTTCCTAGTGCTTTTACAAGTCCAAGTATCTCAACCAACTCCAACTGCTCTCCAAAGCATTAGGAATCTCCTCATGGAAGTGAAAACGAGTGAAGGTTGATGTCACCATTTTTATGATAATGAGAAATCCTCTGCAGAATTATTCCCTTGGTATTTTGCTTGACATATTTTTATTTATATAAAAATATCCCATTGTTATTCAGTTAGGAAAAATTCCTGACAGTGACATTAGCCTGGGGCTAAATTTGACCATATTTGTGGCTTGAAGATTTGAGTTATTGCTGTATTAAACCAAAGTTCTGCAGCGGACTTAAAATTCACAAGAATTATGCAGCTCAGTTAATATTCCACAGGCAAATCTATAGCATTGCCACAAGGGGTTTAAATTTATGGAGCCTAATACAGGGATTAGGAAGTAAAATCTTGTACTGCTGAGGCCCAGTGGTGGTGTCTGTGTTTTGTGTTAAACACAACTTCTCTGGATCATTTTTATCTGAGCTAAATACACCTCCAGTTCTGCATTGCCTGGGTTTTATCAATCTGACTTTCTTTGATCGCAGTTTTTTACTTTTCTGAGTCCTACAGGGAAAGTCAGGAGCATCTAATAGCAGGTTCTGTTTGCAAGTGGAGGTGGAGTCCCTGGAACACTGTTGAAGTCAGTATTTATGAAATGTATATAACCTTAGAGCTGCTTGTAACCCAGAATTTTAGGGTTGGTTTGTTTATTGGGTTTGGGACTTTTTTTTTTCTCCTTTAATTGGGCAGAGATGGGAATCCTTTGCAAAATAAGTGCTTTTCTTGAACTTCAGCATCTCAAAACTTTGGGTTTGGGCTGTTGAGAATTAGAACTTGTGCTGAATTTTCATTTCTTGTGGTGTAATTATTCCTGCCTTTTTCCTTGTGGTGTTGAAATAATTAATCTCTGCAGGTAGACATCATCAAAAGAGCGTTAGCTCAGGATGATTAACTGTAAATCTTGCTTTGCTCTGCTCTTTGGGGCCACTCTGAAAAATTACTCATTTTTAACTTTGTAAATAGGCTATAATAGGGAAATTTATTTTCCAAATGTTTTATGGAGGAGCTGAACGTTCCTGTCTGCAGCTCGACTTCTAATAGCCATTAATCACGCTGAAGGAAGTTTTTAAGTGTTGCAGCTGTAGATTGTGGAAGAAGAAGATTTATTGTGTGCATCTCCTCTCTATTTGTTTAATTGCATTCTCTTTGGAATCTTCCTTGTTTCTTGTCATCACGGTTCTTTTCCACCGGATTGAGTTCCCATGGAGTTGATTATCCTCAGGCTGTCGCTGGCACTCCTGGAATTGTTTCTTTGCAATTCCTAATGTTTTGTTTTGCATAAGGTAAAACAGCGTGGTTAAACCCTTTGATGCACAACTTCAGGCCCTTTCCCTAGGAGATACCAAAGGTTCCTATGGAGAAACAAAATTCCACTCTTTCAGTGAAGGAATTTTTCCCAATATCCAAGCTGAGCCTCCCCTGGCCCAGCCTGAGGCTGTTCCCTCTCCTCCTGTCCCTGTTCCCTGGGAGCAGAGCCCAACCCTCCCTGGTTGCCCCCTCCTGTCAGGGAGTTGTGCACAAGGTCCCTCCTGAGCCTCCTTTTCTCCAGGCTAATGTTGCATTTTATTAGGGGAACTGAGTTCCTCCTTGTTGTTCCAACAAGGAAGTGACAGCAGTCTCTCAGAAATCCCTCATAAATTGTGGTAAAATGTATTATGGCTGGCTAATGGCTAAATATCATGGTAAATATCATAGTTAAAATCAGCACCATGCTGAGATCTCTGTGTACAAATTTTGTGCTGAGGAATGCTGAGGGCCTCTCCCACGTGATTGGAAGTGGATTTGAACTATCGAGTTATGAACTCCTCTGAATTCTTCTAAAAGCTGCAGGAATTTCTAATGTGAGATCTTGAGCAGGCTGGAAATCACAAAATCCTGGAATATCCTGAGCTGGGAGGGATCCACCAGGATCATCCAGTCCAAGCCCTGGCCCTGCACAGATACCCCAACAATCCCAGCCTGTGCATCCCCGAGAGGGTGTCCAGCTGCTGCTGTAGCTCTGTTATGAAGGAGTGGAGAGGATTTTTTTCCTGATGTTCTTTTCTAGTATCATTTGTATTGCACGAAAGAAAACTTCGATAAAATGGAATCGTGCGTGTCCTGAAGGTCTGCACAGCTGCAGTCAGGTTTTTCTGGGTGTAATATATCAAATGCAAGACTTTAGCTTTTGACTTTTACTGTTAGAGCATGGAATTGGAGTTCTGGTGTTTCCTGAGGTGTCATTTTTGCCACTGTCTCCTTTCTTATCACTTAATAATGTGCTCTGTGGTGCTGGAGCCTTTTTATGTTGGCCACTATTTATCTGCACCCCATCAGAATGGGCTGGTGGGAGCTGTGCCAGCAGCTCCAGGATGTCTGTCAGCTCCTGGGCTGCTTGGGTGGGACAGCATTTTAGCAATATTTAATAATGATAAATTTAAGTAATTTTTTTAAATATGAGACACCATCTGCACTACAGTGTCAAGCTCTGGGATCCCCAAGACAGGAAATACTTGGATCTGTTGGAATGAGTCCAGAGGAGGTCATGGAGGGGCTGGAGCCCCTCTGCTCTGGAGCCAGGCTGGGTGAGCTGGGGGTGCTCACCTGGAGAGGAGAAAGCTCCAGGGAGAACTCAGAGCTCCATGCAGGGCCTAAAGGAGCTTCAGGCGAGCTGGAGAGGGACTGGGGACAAGGGATGGAGGGACAGGACACAGGGAATGGCTTCCCAGTGCCAGAGGGCAGGGATGGGGGGGATATTGGGAAGGAATTGTTCCCTGGGAGGGTGGGCAGGCCCTGGCACAGGGTGCCCAGAGGAGCTGTGGCTGCCCCTGGATCCCTGGCAGTGCCCAAGGCCAGGCTGGACATTGGGGCTGGGAGCAGCCTGGCACAGTGGGAGGTGTCCCTGCCCATGGCAGGGGTGGCACTGGATGGGCTTTAAGGTCCCTTTCCCCCCAAACTGTTCTGGGATTCTACATGTCTGATGCCCCCAGAGCTGCTCCTCTCAGCTCCATCTGGGAGCACCAGGATCTTTTTCCTGTTTGAGCGGCAAAAACCTGGGAGATTTCCATCACACACCACCTCATGACCAGCCAGGACAGTGCCTGGCTATTTCCACTAATGGGAGTATTGTTTAAGGAGGGATTAATTGGTTAAAGTGTCTTATTCTGAGTTCCAGGGTGTCAGTGCCCAGGCAGGGTCCTGAAGGGTCTCGGTCAGGAGAGGTGGGAGCTGCCCTGGGCTGATGGATCCACAGGCTCCACCACTGGGAACATCCCAGCTCTCAGCCAGCCCCATGGCACCCCAGGAAAACAGGGTTAAGAGAAGGGAAAAGGGGGTTAAAAGAGGAGAAAACACCATATGGCAGCAAGGAACGAGGAGAAAATAGTGCAGAGGAGTTGGCAGTTAAGAAGTGACACTGAGCCTGGGCCACAGGGCTGGGATAGGGGACAGTGCTGGTTTGTGTCCCTCTGTCCCCATCCCAGGGTATTTGTGGCTGGCAGGATGTAAAGTCAACGTTCCCCACGAGCTCTGTCCCACCCCTGTGGGCAGTGGGTGCCTGGTCTCCCCCTTTTCTCTCAGAAATATTGGATTTTCCTCTCCTGAGCTGCTGAGGAGGCTGCAAGGAGGCGCCTGAGTGGGTGTCGAGGAGCAGCCCACCCACAGTGGTGGGAAAAGCCCCTGGCAACCCTCCTGGAACTCTTCCCAGTTGGTTTTCAGGTTACTTTGGTCTTCTGACCCCTTCTCCCCCGTGCATCCCAACCCATGAGGGTGCAGTCAACTTCCCACACCCACATGTGGCACTTCTGCTGCCTGTTCCAGGAGTAAACAGGTCAAGTTTGTAGTAAAACATGAGTATAAAGAGTTGTGGTGTAAGTGTGGGTAGTGGTGGGATTGTAAATTAAGCCCCACTTGTTTTACCATAAAAAGACTTCAGATTGGTGGGTTTTGTTTCAAAGATTCAGTATTCTCAGCCCTGAAAATGTTTCCCAGAGAACTCTGCTAACCATTACACCCTAAATTAGCAGCCTTATAAACAAAGCAGGAGGAAATGGGGAGTTAAGTCTTTGCTTTATTGTGAGCACCACAAAATAGGAATGTGAAATAATATCCACATCTGCACCAACTGCTGGAATGACTCTGTCCTTTGCCCCCTACTCTTCTTCCACCATTTCAAACCTTTTAAAGCCCTATAGGTTTAAAATACGTGCAGCAACTTCGTGTAAATTCTGGAGGAAAAAGAAGAGGAGCCAGTGGGACTGTGGGAATTTAGGGGCCACAAATTTGGGGGCGATGAGAGCAGCAGGGAGCAAGGGTTGTGCTGAATCCACAAGTGTTTGTTCATTTGTTTTGAACTCAATCCCTTTCAGGTTGATTACTCTCAAAGTTTCCTGAATATTAAAATTCAGAAATGATGACTCCCAAGAAATCTTCTGTCCTTGCTCTCAATGGGCCTTGATTTCCTGCTACTTATCTGCGCAAGGATAATTATAAATTGATTCGTTTTCAAAACATCATTTAATAGTTATTCAATTGCTGCCAACACAATATTGGAGCAACAGAATCACTCTTGTGCTTGTTCAAAGCCATGAAGCTCTCTGGGTGTTTGTGTTTTCATGTAACAATATTAATCTGGCTCTGTTCACGTTGCCATGAAGACGCTGTCAAATAAGTTCTGTTTACGTTTGCAGCTCGTCCTTGTTTTCCTTCCTGAGTGCGAAAAAGGAGCTTTTATTGGGTTTAATCTATATTTATTTCATGGGTTCTTTCAGTTTTGAAGAGTGTTTTTCTCATCTTTGTCTTTTTTTTTTTTTTTTTCCAAAAAATGAATTTCTGTCTTGGTGCATTATAGACCAGAGCTAGGGGGAAAAATAAGGTTAAAATGAACCTTAAAACCTTAAGGTTTTAATGGGTGTCTCTTGGTGTTCTTGCAGTTAACTCCAGTTGGAACAACCATCTTCACAGGATTTTCTGGAAACAATGGTGCTATTGACATTGATGATGGTCCCAATGGCCAGATAGAATATGTCATCCAGTACAATCCTAATGACAAGGTACAGCCATTCAGGCTTTTTTCCTCCATGTATATTTATATTTATATTTATAATTTATATTAATATTTATTGTTGTAGTTGTAGTTATCGTTATCGTTATCATTGTAGTTAT
>VZRF01007744.1:46477-58006 GCA_013396875.1 Vireo altiloquus
TTGTAGTTATATGTGATATATAAATACATAAATATATATTTATATCTCTATTCATATTTATATTTATATGACATGAAGTAGCAAATGAACAGGAGGTTGCTGTTGGACATAATGTTTTCCTTCATGCTGAGCATCCTCTCTACCCATGAGCTCTGTACAGATGAACTTCCCTCTCATTGCCTCGCTGGCAGCAGCTGGATTATTTCACTTTCATTAATGCCCAAAGAAGTTGTGTCTATCCCATTCCTGGAAGTATCCATGACCAGGTTGGACGAGGCTTGGAGCAGCCTGAGATAATGAAAGTGTCTCTGCCCACGGCAGGGGTGGGACTTGATGAGATTTAAGATCTCTTCCAACCAAAACCATTTTGCGATTCCATGATTTCTGCTTGGCCTCAGTATAAATCTCCTAATTGATTTTTCCCCCCTCAGTGGGAACTATAAATATTTTATCCCAAAAGATGAGTGCCAAACTCAGACTGCCTCCAGTTATTTATTAGTCTGGGATGCACTTCCCAATTCTGATTTCCTGCCCATCATGGATATCTGCAGCATGGGGAATTCAACATTCATTCTCATTTATTTGCTGAAAAATAAACTGCAATTTTAGTAGTTACTTGGACTTTTAAAAGGCCTTGTTATGTGATGTAAAGAAACAATATTCCTGTGTACCTCTGCTGTGTTTGGAATCTTTTATTGCTGTTGGCTGTTCAAAAAATATTAACTAACTTCTACATTGGGAGATTGAAGCATGGAAAGATGGGGGTTTTTAATGATATTAATTTGATAATGAAATTGCAATTAGATCTCAGGTCAGAAATTTGTGCCCTCCTGCCAGTTTTGCCCCAGCTTTGGCAGCAGAGTCTGTGGAAGCAAATACACAGAACAAATTGAGTTTCACCTGATTTAACATCTGCATTTACCCTGAAATGTGAATTTCCGCATGTGGGAACATATGCATGAACTGGCACCTAAATGCTGATGTTCTCTGCTTGTTTAGCACTCCATTGCCCTCACGAAAGGCAGAATAAAGAGCAGATTAAGTACAATGATGTGGATTTCTTATCTCTACCACCTGAGCGTTTGTTCTGCACGCATCACTGCAAATGCAGGATGGCAAAGGGGAGAGAAGCAGAGTAGCCTGACTTTTATGGTTGGAAGTAGCCATGGATACATAAAGAATCCAGGAGAATTCTGTTCAGTACAGATTAATTTTTGTGGGGTTCTTCAGGAGGAAATTGGGTGGGGAGAAAGCATAGAAAGCTTTATGCTCTCTGATCTGAAGAGCAGATACAGGCTTGGAATTCCAGCCAAGGGATCATCCTGTTGTGGCCCAGCTATAACACATCTTAACTTCGAGGCATGTTCAATTTTATTGTGTTGTTTTCTCGTTTGCAGACTTCCAACAGGACCTTTGATATTCCTCTCACTTTGTCCGGAGCGGTAGTTCTGAGGGAAAGACTAAATTACGAAGAAAAGACTCGTTATTTTGTCATTGTTCAAGCAAATGTGAGTATAAATCTCTTAAAGGCCATTTATACCCCTGATTTAGGGGTAATGTAAAGTGAGTTTAGTTTCCTTCCCGAGGAAAGGCAGAACCTTGCTGAAATACCAGCTCTGATAAATCCTCCTCTGCTGAAGATCTAATTTAAGATTTATCCAGGCTGTTGAAAGCTCAGGCATATTATTACGGGTTAAAAAAGCTTGCTCAGAGTGTGACAAGCAAACCTTTTTGGCACAAGGAGCAACTTGCAAATGTGCAGCGCAGCCCAGGCAGAAAAGTTCAGCCTCATGGCAGTAAATGTCCATTTTCCAGCAAATCTGGCGAGGCTAATTTGCACTCAGATGAGTTTAATGGACACAGTTTCATTGAATCCTTCAGGTTTGAAATGCATTTTGTTATAAAGAGGTGATTTTTTTCCTTCAAGTCATATAGCAAGCGTGTGGAGAGCAGACACGTGCATTTTCCAGAGTGGCTGGCAGTGGAGAAGAAAAGTGATGTATAAACTGTATCTCAGATATCTGTCATCAGAGCGGGGGTTTGGTGCCCTTGAGGGTTGTGAAAGCTTTTTTCCCTTTTTGTCCTTTTGATAACAACTGAAATGAAAACTTGTCCGCTGTTGTTTACGGCTGTTGTGATACATCTTCGTTCATGGGAAATGATATTTGCTCTGAAGCAACAGGAATCCACACCTTCACATTCCTGACATCTCTCTGGCACAGAAGTGCAGATACGATTTGCAGTCTTTTTTCTTACACATTTTGAGGCATGTTCAGCATTCTGCCAGCGGCAGCCAGGCTTCACAGGTGGCTCAATGCTCCTTGCCCCTCTGCCCCTGTGCTCAGGTGAGACCTCACCTGCAGAGCTGCCCCAGCNAGGGAATGGCTTCCCAGTGCCAGAGGGCAGGGCTGGATGGGATATTGGGAAGGAATTGTTCCCTGGGAGGGTGGGCAGGCCCTGGCACAGGGTGCCCAGAGCAGCTGTGGCTGCCCCTGGATCCCTGGCAGTGCCCAAGGCCAGGCTGGACATTGGGGCTTGGAGCAGCCTGGCACAGTGGAAGGTGTCCCTGCCCATGGCAGGGGTGGCACTGGATGGGCTTTTAAGTCCCTCCCAACCCAAACCATTCTGGTATTCTGTAACCCCACAGGCTGCACTGAATTCTCTCTGTTATGTGCACTGTGCAGTCGCATTCCTCTGATTACATTATCAGTGCTTTGTTGTCCTTGCATCCTGAAGATACTTCTGGAAATTAATTGCTCTCTATCTGCTTTGATCCAGAATGTCTCAGAAGCACTTACTGGAGGAATGGAGAAATGGTTTAGTTGATGATGAAGGCTGCTCCTTGTAGCTGGAATTGTTTTTCATCATTGACCGTGAAGAAAGCTGAATGCAGAAATTTCCATATTTACTCTAATTGTGAAGCTGGTGCAAGATCTGAGTGGACTGCAAAATAGGAAAAAAAAAAATGTGTCCAATCCAATTTAGAGCCATGGACTCTCCATCTTACACAGATGATTATATTAAACAGCATTAAAAAAAAATTAAATTGCTTTTTTTTGGTCAATGTTACATTAGTTTAGGAGGGTAAGATTTAATTCATGGTCCATATTCACCCCCATGATTTTAGTTCTGCAAAGGAAAGCTCATGCAGCAGTTTCTCTGTGAAAATGGGAATATTTTTGAGTATTTTAAACAGAATATTGCCTACTCATGGTGTTTCTTCACTAAACAAAGGAAGAAAGAAGAGGTGAACTGTTGCTAAGTGTGTACTTTGGGTAAAACCACAACAATTTCTGATTATAAATAAGGCATGGGGCCTTTTTATCTTCTACAAATATGCTGTATTATTATTGTTTTAGTCCTATAGTTTTCCCAGATTCTATTATTTCTGAGTGATAGATGTCTTAAGTATTTCTTAACTTTTAATTTTACTTGTGAGCCTTTCAGGCTGTAGCTCTGAGGCTGAAGTTCCTGTAATTCTAACGCTTATAAGTTTTATCCTCGACCTTGCTTAAAACCTGGTGGGAGATTCTTTTTAGGAGATTCTTCTCAGGAGATTCCGAGTTCAGGAAGTCTCACCAGCTGGACCTGGTTTGCTTCACAGGACCGAGCCCAAAACCTGAACGAGCGGAGGACGAGCACGACCACGCTGACCGTGGATGTACTCGACGGGGACGATTTGGGACCAATGTTCCTTCCCTGTGTGCTGGTGAACAACACCCGGGACTGCAGACCCCTCACCTACCAAGCCAGCCTGCCGGAGCTGACGCATCCTGTAAGTCCTCTGGGATTTTTCCAGGTTTTCTCTGTCATCTTTTCCTGTGGGCACAGCTGGGAGCTGCAACTAAAAAGTCACCTGTGTTTAATGCCGTGTTTTGTGTGCCAAAGCAAGAGGAAGCCAAGGTAAGATGCATGTGGGAATTACGGTGAAATTCCAGCTTGGATCCAGTGCCAAACTGCCTGTCGGCTGCAAGGGCTGAGTCTTGAAATTTGGTAAATTTTGGAATTGCTTTTCCTGATCTGTCCATGTTTCCCTCTCAAAATGCCCCCAAGAAGCAATTTTGGGAGGAATAACATAATCCATGTTATTCCATTGAGGGTTGTTATAAACCTTAGGGGAAAGATTTTTGGGAAGAGGAAGCATTAGTCACTGACCCCTGAAAGGATTTTTTGTTGTCAGGTTTTGATCAAGAGGCGCTGGAGGAGCAATGGGGGTTTATCCCATGTGAGGCCTTGTGCTAAGTCTGTCAGTTAATAAATCCATGTGATAGGGATAAAGGTGAGCGTAAGGCTCATTTCCCACTCCATGAATCCCAAAATGAGGTGAGAACTTTATCGTTTCTTGTTGCAACTCATTGCCAGTTGCCATTCCTCACAGCAGAGCTGCTGCTTGGAGATGTGCACTGCTGGTGGGTGGATCAGAAACAGGGACTGCTGAATTAATATTGATGTGTGACCTTTGATTCATATATTTAAGGATATAAAACAGCAGAACCAATTGAATCACCAGGTATTGCCCCACCTGATTAACTCTGACATTAAGATGACATTACAATAATGTTAAGCTTTGACATTAAGGTTTTTAACTTTGGTTGCTCATCACAGCACACACTCTGTGTCCTACTGCCTCCAGCCAGGGGCAGTTTGAGGCTGAAGTGTGGAGATTCCTGCTCTTCCCTGCCTTATCTCCCTTCCTGTCCTGTGCCTCACACTCTTTTCCCATCCCACACATTTCGGTGTCTTGCTTTGTGTGGCCTCAGGGCTCTTACTGCAATTATCTTTGGGATGGGCCAAGGGAAGGGAGACATGATCCACATTTAACCGTGGAGTATTGATTTCCACATCTTCCCCACACGCATTTTTACACCCTGGGTGTAGCTGACAACCCCTTGTAGCTGTGTTGTGTTTGGGACTTGGTGAAGAACAGCTTTGACTTTAAATTCTGCTTTAGTTTGCTTTGGGCTATCTAAGGAAAGGGGGCACAGCTGAGCATGGGTGTCCCTCAGGGTGCCCAGAGCACCCAGACCATGCAGGATGAGGGAGTGTGACCCCATTTCACCTGCTCAGGTCTGTTATAATTGCCAGTGTGGGAGCAGATGAGGCAGGAATTAGAAATAAATGGTTTTTTAATGGGTTTTTATCTGGTTATCTGAAGGTATGACACAAACCATACAATTTTCATGGTGTTGACTCTCTGGCTCTGCTCCTGCCCTTGGCCAGGCACATTCCCCACTGGAAGACAAAGCAGTGTCTGCCAGGGAGAGGGGCTGAGCAGAGAAAAATCTGACCTGGGATTTAGGTACTGAGCTGCAAAACTCATTTATTTGAACTTCCTGAGCTGCAGTGTGTTCAGGGGCACCTGGTTTTGTTTGGGTTTTTTTGCTTTTCTTGTGTCAAACCACTCCTGAGCTAGGAAATGGTTCTGTCCTGGTTCTGTTGATGAACCACAAACTTTTTGCTGTTTTAGCTCTTCGCAGCACTTTTGATAAACCCAAGTGGAAGAAGTTCTGCCTTGAACCTCAAATATTTACTTGCCTTTTAAGCAATAATTCCTTTGGAAGATATGGATGACACCTGGATTCAGCTAGGAAACATTTATATTACATTTATCCTTCACCATTTTATGTATTATATTTATTCTTTATTAACGTATTCTTTATTACCATTACCCTACTCCCTAGGCTAAAGGACTATTTTTAGTTTAACACCATCTTTTTTTCTTTTTTTTTTTCTTTTTAATTTGCTTTTTAATTTTTCAATGAAGATGAGAAAGAATATTAATGAGTGAGGAACAAAGTTGAAGTATGAATTATTCAGAGGCAGTAGCTGGAAAGAGAAGTCCTGCTTTACTGGGCAAGATGTCTATTTAGCTGACCCCTAAAATAAAGCATTTAATGTCCCTGGGAAGAGTAATATTTTTGTCCAGTATAGCTGGAATCTGCCCATGAATTTACTGAGGTAAGAAGTTGGGAATTAATTAATTAATTGCTATTAGCTAAACTTCAATTTCCAAGAAAATCTGTGTTGGTTGTTGATTAGGTTTGGGGATTTTTGTTGTCATTACATCACTTTATATTTATATTATATTTTAGTATTTCTGTGTCTGATTAGCTCTGGTAACTAATTATTTCCCCCGCTGTATGAGGAAGACTTGAATAAATTAGCATTTATTATCAGGATGTGCAAGTCATCAAGTGGAGTTAAATAAAAGTACAACCTCATGAATATCTCATAACATGGGAAAGACAATTTCTCCTCCTTTTTGTCCTCCTTCAATCCATTCCTGTCATACTCACGTTGTGAAGGTTTTCTTCACTTCTACACTCGGTATTTTCCCTCATCATGCACCCAAGAAAAGCCTATTAAGCAGCAAAGTATAGATTGGATTTATTTAATGAATTGCTGGACTAGATTTGCAACCATGTGATTTTTTATGGGGTTCCATGGGGTTATTGTGGGGTTCCATGGGGTGATTATGAGCCCACATGGGCACTGAGATACTCCATGACCAGGGATTTTGTACTTAATCAAGGTTCAACCTCACTGTTCCTCAGGTTCCTCCTTCTTGCACCTCTGCTGGGAGGAGTTTGGGTTGGTACTGATTATCCCCAGAACCCCCAGGAATTGTGTCAGCAGGAACCTCACAGGGTCTCTGGGTCCTCACAGAGCTTTCATCTCTCCTGAGCAAAGCACAGAGAGATGAAAGGCTAAAAAATAATCAATAAAACATTCTCAAACCACAGTGAAGTTGAGAGGGGTGAGAGCAGGAGGTGCCCTGAGAAGGCCTCAAGTCTTTGTGAGGGAGAAGGACCTTTTCAGTTCCATCATTTGGAGTGGGAGACATCTGAATTTCTCCAAGGGGGTGTTGGAATCCCGCTGAGTGAGCTGGGGTTGGGAGCTCAGGGCACTTCCAGAGTATCCAGGGTTAATCAGCACCGAACAAATCGGTTTTATGCTGATTATTGGTAATTAATTAACACTGCGCAGGATGTGCTGGTTTTGGACTCGATGATCTCAGAGGTCTTCCCCAGCCTAGCTAATTTTGTGATTAATTCTGGTTTTCAGTATCTCTGGGTTTGAGGATGACAAGCACCTGATAATTCTCTCCAACTGAATTCCCTTGCAGTTCCTTCCTTTGGCTCTGCAAATCCCAGTTCCTCCCAAACACAAAACCTTCTGGAATTTTCTCCCAAAGACACATTAATGTAAAACTTGCAGCAGCAGCACAGGTGAAAATTCTGGAAACAGCATCTCCCCATTTAGTTTATGCTAATCAAAGAGAAAAGTTTATCAAAATGTTCTGGATTTCATTAAATTAATTAATTTACTTATTTTGCTGTGGGAAGTACCAGTACAGAAGACATTTAATCCAGGGAGCTACCATGGAATGAACACAAAAGAACGTCCCCTGAAGTGGGAGGGATTTGCTGGTTCACCTGGAGCACCCCCACAGCTGCCAGGGAGGATTTTTGGGCCACTGAAAGACACAGCCTTCAGATTTTGGCCTATTAGTCTGAGTTGAAGTGGATATGTGTGGTTAAATCCACTTTAACAGAAGCTTTCAGCAGTGCAGGAATGCCTCTCTTACCTGTGTGAGTGGTAAAATCCCACAGAATTATTGGGGTTTTTTCTTGCTGACTTTTAAACCTCTCGACTGCTTAAAGACAATTCACAGGGAGGGAATCACCCCTAATAACAATCAAACTGCATCGACATTTGCCACTTTTTCTTGCCATTTTTCTTTTGTTTGTTTGTTAGGTATGGGACATTTAAAACTGCAAATGTTCATGGTTAATTTAGGGAGTTGTTTGTCTCTGGAGCCGTTGAATCTCAATCTGCCTTTATTTTCTTTGCCTTATTTGTACTAAGATTTGGCTTTTTTTTTAATTCAAACATGGTAAAAGAGCCTTGCCAGCCTTTGGCCCATCGAGACTTATGAGCTGTGTTTGTGATTCGGTGGCATCAAGCCTCAGGAAATTATTTGGGATTTGTTTCTAATTATTCCTTTCCCAGCTGAATAGGCTCTGTCCAGTTTTTGGGACTGCTGCTAAATGCTCTTGTAGGGGAAGATATTTACACTTCCTGCTGGAATTAGGCCATGATTGAGCACAGTTGTGTCTGCTGGCAAAACTAAACGTTCAAAGTCTGCCTTCCAGAGAAAACAGAGTTTTCATCATTAGGAGAATTGTTTTCTCTTTACACAAATCATTTTGGGGAAGAAAAAAGTGGCTTTGTATTTTGAATAGGCAGCATCCAGCCCTGCTGTTAATTAGACTAAAAATCTTTGGTGCAAGATAATTAGCACTGGGCTGAGATGAATGGGAGTTCCTAGGTACTTTAATTCCAAAAATTATTTGGTGGACAGGGCAGTGGTGTCATTTCAGGAAATGTTTTAAAAACTGGCTGTGTCTCTGCGTTCTTGTTCTTGAGTAAATTAGAACAGAACTTCGTGACTGAGGCTCTGAACAGTCCCTCTACCACTGAAAGATGAGCCAATTGTCCCATTTTTCCAGGGATTAATTTAGGTAAATGCTGCAGCTCAGATGAGGGGAAATGCAGATTGACTTCCCTGACACCTCTGCCGTTGTCAGGGGGCTTTTTATGGAAAAAGGCAAAGACTTGTGGCCAAGTTCTTTGCAGCTGGAGGCTGATAGCAATTTTTCTAATTAAATTTCAGCAGAGATGCAAGATGAACAGAGAGACAATCATGAAGTGCTTTGGAAGTAGGAAAGCGAGGCAAAAACAATGATAAAATCCTCTCGAGGGTGCAACCACTCCTTCTATTCCAGGCAAACTTTTCATTGGCATTTTCCTCCTCTTCTCACTCTAACTGCAGCCCTACAGAGGTCACCGGATTGGTGTGAAGCTCAAGGTAATGGATAAAGTTCACAATATTGGGCTGGTTTTTAACCTGAATTAGTGATTTTGAATGAATAACTCAGCAAAGTCAAAATGGACAGCTTTGATAAGCTATTGATTATCTGCCAGTGCATGATAAGGAGGCATACAAGGTGTTTTCAGTCTGCTGCTGTGATTTTCCCTCTCTTTCCCCTTTTTAGGATTGATTGTCTGTCTCCCACATGCCATCCCTTGATAGGTAGAGCCTTTTTTTTTTAAGAGAAATGTCACAGAAAAGTAGCGAAGCATGAAAAGGTTAAAATCACAAAGATGTGATGCTACAGGTAATTAAATTTTATGTATTTGGGAGGATACCACGATGGCTAATTAAAAAGAACTGTCAGTAAAATTGTCAGGAACTTTAATATATGAATACATAAAGCTGAGAATAATCTCTCTTAGCAGCCAGGCAAGCTCTTCCCTTGGCTGAGGTATTGATCAGGCAAGACAGTCCCTGTTAATCTAAGATTAACCTGTGACTTTAGATATAGATGTATTGCAGACAGTCGAGAGGTTCCCTTGCCTGGTTTGCCCTTAAAACCCAACAAAACTGTGATTTTTAACTTCCCAAATGTAAAGAGTGTCTGAAGAACCAGGAGTTTCCAACAATGGTGTGGTTGAGAAGATTAGAGCAAGGCTGCAGAATAAGGGAATAAAGTCTGAAAGGCACTTTCCTCCTGGGGCTTTGAACCCAGTTGTGGTTCAGAAGTCGAGTTACTGTCTGTGGGTAAAAAAATCCCAAAACCATATATATATACCTCTATCTATCTATATATATATAGTAGTTCTGATTCTTAAACGTGGAGGTTTTAAGGGAAAAAGGATCAAGCTTGCCTGAAAAGTGCCAGGTAAATAACAGGGATTCCACAGAGATACAGAGAGAGAAGGAGAAGAGGCTGCTTTGCTTTTAAGAGCAATATTTTCATCTGAAGGCAAGGTCTGAGGGCAAAAAGTTGGAGTAAAAGCAGCAAAGCAGCCTTAGCAGCAATATTCCTATTCTATTCCACCTCTAACACACCAGGACACACATTATATTCATTAATTAACCAATCAATATAAAACACGATTCTAATTCTACCTCTCTAAACCTATCAAACCTCAGTTCTGATTTGCAAAAATGGTCATAACTCTTACATAAATCCTACATAGATTTTATGCATATGATCTCTATCTGTTCTTTTTGTTTAAGTACACAACTTATCTAAAAAATACCAGTAATGCAGCAATGTTTATATCTTGTCTAAAACAAGGTACTGTGTGAAAGGCAGCAGTGCTGTACTAAAAACAAGGTCTAAGAGCTTCTTGACTAATAGAGCTTCTCAGTGTTTAAGGCACTTAAAATGTATTTCTACTGAAAACTAAAATTTATGCTTGTATCTCATGTTTGTGTGACCCAGTTCCTGCAAGGATTTTAATTTTTGACCCATCTCTGGGCTTGCAGAGCCAAGACCCAGAGGGGTTTGTGCTCCAACAGAAAAGTGAGATTTTGGTCCAATAAATGAAAAAGAAAAATGTTGCTTCAGATCATCTTTGAAGTTCTGTTTGGGGTGAGAGAAGCACATTTTGGTTATTGCTGGGTTGTGAGGTGACCTGTGGGACATGAGGGTCCCTGAGTGGCACAGGAAGAGCAGCAGCTCTGGGAACTCTCCAGAAACTCAAGCCGGGCTGGAAATTTGGCTACTGCTGAAAACAGAGACATTTTCTAGCTATTTATCAAGTTGTAGAGTTAAATCTCAAATCTGGTTCATTATCAAGGCAGGAATAAAATAAAAAATGACAGATTTATAATTTTATGGGTTGTTTTGTTTTAAAATCTGGGAATGTTCTATTAATTGCCTGATATTTCCCATCATGGTTAGGAACTTAGGGATGAATGCTCTGTTCCTCCAGCTTTGCCAGGAGCTGAGAGGAAAAAGAGTCCTGAGTTTGCTTGAAAGAAGTAACAGTGGTGCTGAGATTAGAAGAAATTTCCTTTGAGGAAGGAAGAAGAGCTGCTTGGATTCAAACTTTGGTCACAGCCACAGCAGCCAAATCCATCCAAGGCTGGAGAGGAATCTCCAGGGGTTTGGGGTGGCAGGGCAGGTTCAGGAGCATAAAGCACCCTTTCTGTGCAGCTAAACTGGGGTTAAAATTTGAATTAAAGAAGTGCTGAAACACTGAAATGTTGATTGAGGAGCTCCTGCAAGATCCTCTTCTATTTTCCATTCCACAGATCCGTGATTGTTGCAGCACCAAGTGGAGCTGTTGTCACAAAGGAAACATATGCAGCAATTTGTATGATCCTTAAATGTCATTTCGAAGCATTTGAAGGCACTAAATGTTGACATTTAAACAAAATACTCTTGCAGTGATGCTTTATTAGCCACCTTCAGTCCAGAAAAATTCTCATCTCTGTCACATCCCTGGGCCTTGCAGAGAGAATTATTTCACTGCCTGGGTTGTCCCATTAAACTGTAGCTGATTATTTGGGGTCAGGAGGAATTATTCTCTTGCCAGCTTGTTGTCACAATGCAGAGGATGCAGATTAATTCCTCAGTTAATCAAATGTTATCTGCAAAACCTTAATTGATGAATATGTGCAAGTACTTGTTGAAATGAAATCAGGGAAGGGAAGGGAAGGGAAGGGAAGGG
>VZRF01007744.1:58102-73930 GCA_013396875.1 Vireo altiloquus
AGGAAAGGAAAGGAAAGGAAAGGAAAGGAAAGGAAAGGAAAGGAAAGGAAAGGAAAGGAAAGCCAAGCCAAGCCAAGCCCCCATTCCTGGGACAGTCATGTTTGCCTCTGCTCTGTGCTATTGATAACATTGCTGTGGAAAACACTCCTTGAATCCTAGAGGTCTTTTCTGTGGAGAACAAGGCAATTCCTGGTGAGTGGAACCTCCTCTTCTGAAAGGAGAAAATGGGATTAATCTGCATTTGGCTCCAGATCAATACCCTGGGCAGCACAGAAGGGTGTGCTTGGTAAAGAATTCCTGCTTTTTGTCCTGCGATTAGAAAAGAAAAGCATTTAATAAAACACCAAATTTCCCTATTTCACCCTAAAAAGATGTGAGGATGAGCTTAAGGATGAAGGATGTGAGTGTTGCAGGTGAGGTGTGTACACACATGTTACATCTGCACAAATTTATTGAAAATCCATCCAAAACTTGCCTGGGAAAACCAATTTTTTCCCCTGTAACCTTCAAACTAAAAGTGCCACTGCTAACGTTGCCATTAAAGTATGAATGGATTTCATAATGGTGAGGCAAAATTGGTAGCTGCCTCTGGCCACAAAATCTCTCCCTGAAATTCCTTCTCTGACAGGGTGGCAAACTGAAATGAGGAGAGGACAGAGGAGGACACAGCTGGAATTAAGGAGCAAAATAGTTCAAGGTGATATTCCCACTCCTGGACTAGAGAGGTGCTCGCTGAGTAGCCAAAAGAGAGGAAAATCAGCACAGAAAATGTTCTTCGATCTGAGAGTGAGGACTGCAGTGGGGTTTTGCTGCTCCCAAATGTCCCCCTCCAGTTTCAGCCTTCTGAAATTCTCACTGCTCTGAGACTCTGGACCTCGCCTGCTCCTGCAGGTGAGGAAATGCCAAAATCTCTGCAGATAAAATGTGGGAATAAGAGAAGGAACCACCATCATTATTGGAATAAAATCTCTGTGGAAAGGGAGTTGGCCAAGAGGCAAAGGGCGTGGGTGAAATACTGACTTACTCATCTTGATGTTTCTCTTTTTTATTTTTGGATTTCAAATGAATTTTGAAATCTAGAATTCAAATGATTTTTGAAATTGTTTGTTTGTTTGTGTTTTGCCTCTTTTCATGCAGCTGAAAATAAGAAAGATCCCATCAGTGGTACTGGTCATATTTGCCCACCAAATCTTTCTCCTCTTTTATCATTTGCTTGTAAGTTCTTGTGCCATTTCTGGTGTATTATTGCGTGGTTAATCTTTTTAAAGGCATAGAGAAGCCATCAGCCTGTTGTCCTTAGGAAGAGAAATATAAATATATATATAGATACATGATACAGAGAATTATCCCTCTGTGAGAATAGCATTTGTAAGGAAACAAAATGGCCTTAATATTTCAAGGCTTTTTTTAACTGCCAAGAAATTACTCTTAGAAATGAAAATAAAAATAATCTGGAAGTTATTATAGTGGTGCTATGTGGTCTTTAAATATTTTCTGGTTTTTGGGGAGATGCAGGCGCTTGTCTCAGGCTTTACAGCTTGCTCCTCTTCACAGAAATCAGGATAATAAGAAACCCGCCATCAAAAATCTGAGCGATAATCAAGGAAATAAGACTTCATAGTTGTATGGGGAAAAAGCCAGAAGTCCAAAAAGAAATGTTTCTTGTTCTTTAATGCCAGTCATCACCTTGGAAGAAGGAGAAGCTCTGGACTGAGGTCTGGTTGTGCCGAGGTAGGAGGCCCCCACTGCATTATGCATTTCATTTAGTCCCCTGCACAGACACTGCTGGGGACACTTCTTATCAAGCATGTCAGATACACAAAAAGCAATTTAGTAAGCACTGTGATCAGATCCTGATGAAATTCAATTCTTTTTTGGCCCTGCTGTTCCTGGGAGACATCATTGATAAAAATAGTCTCTCTTTTCCTCCGAGCTCGGGTTCATTATGCTCTCTCGCTGCTCTTTCAAAATGTTTTTTTTTCCCCCTCAAAGGTGGCTCGTTTTTACAAATAAATGAAAGGAATTGTGTTCTCTGACAGCTTACTCTGTTAACAACCCGAGCTGCCAGGATATTTGAATTTTACAGTTTTCATTTCAAGAAACTGCATAAACATGGGGCATGACAGAAACCCAAGAACGCAGCAGCTGTGGCTTGTATTGAGCAGCTAAATCAAGCGCTAAAAGCTCTTTGATAATTTAGTGCTGAGTTTAGAAGAAAGGTGAATTGAGTAATTAATCCTGTGTCTTAATTTTTCCCCATTGGTCACTACAGCACTTTTTTTACACCCAGAGAAGACAGGAGAGGTCAGTCATGGGTACCAACTGCATAAATTACCCACTGTGGCTTCTGGAAATGATGGGGAGCTTCTGAAAAATAAATTAAGAGAAAAGTTAGTTTAGTTTGAAATTTGCAGATCAGTTTTGGGGTCTCAGCACAGGGAGGGTCTGGAGGTGCTGGAGAGAGCCCAGAGGAGGCTCCAGGATGATCAGAGGGATGGAGCAGCTCTGCTGGGAGGAAAGGCTGGGAGAGCTGGGATTGTTCAGCCTGGAGAGGAGAAGCTCTGGGGTGACCTCAGTGTGGCCTTGCAGGGCCTGAAGGAGCTGCAGGAAACATGGAGAGAGAGGATTTCCAAGGGATGGAGGGACAGGAGACAGGGAATGGCTTCCCAGTGCCAGAGGGCAGGGATGGATGGGATATTGGGAAGGAATTG
The DNA here is from genome assembly GCA_013396875.1 of Vireo altiloquus. Taxonomy (NCBI): domain Eukaryota; kingdom Metazoa; phylum Chordata; class Aves; order Passeriformes; family Vireonidae; genus Vireo; species Vireo altiloquus. The sequence continues at coordinate 60,814 of VZRF01007744.1, forward strand.
TTCCCTGGGAGGGTGGGCAGGCCTGGCACAGGGTGCCCAGAGCAGCTGGGGCTGCCCCTGGATCCCTGGAGCAGTAAAAAAGGTGTGGATGTGGCACTTGAGGACATGGATTAGTGGTGCTGCTTTGATGGATGGACTGGATGATCTACAGCTATTTTTCAACCTTAATGATTCTATAATTCTAAGAAGTATAAATTAGGAGAATTAGCTGTAAATCTCTGGGGTTGAGCAATGCAGATTTGGTTTCCTCAAGTCGTTGTGCCCTTTTTTGGGAAGTGTTTCCAGGCCCAGAATTTTTTGCTACATAAACCTCTTTAACTCTCATGACAACTTGATCAAACAATTTTCCGCAGAGAATTTATTCTCTTTCAGCTTCAGAGTGTGTTTTAAATCCATGCTTGGGGTTTTCTTCCGAGGTCTCAGCACTCAGATAAGGTGTTAGCCCAAAATGTGGGTTCCTGTCTTGTGGCAGTGAGGAGGGTCAGAAGATCCCATTCCCCCTGGATCCCTGTACACCTCTGTGTCACATCAGAGCAGCACAGGAATTCCTGCAGGCTCCTGATGTGAGGCTCTGCCTCCCCTGGGCCTGATCAAAGGCAGCAATGTGTAGCTGCCAGTGGGAAGGCAAGAACAGAGGGAGAACGGTGAGATCTTACAAGTGGGAGATGTGATGTGACATGGTTTGACTAATGATGAGATTTTGGTGGTATCTCCTACATTTGTAGCGTGATTCCTGCATTTTGGATTGACTTCCTTTGCGGTTGGGTAACTCTACTGAAATACTCCCCACATTTTGCTGACATGCAAGTGCTCTGTGATGGATTTCTGCTCATTAGTGTTTTGTCACAGGCCTCGTTCTGCTGGCAGAGCAGCTGAGGCAGCAGCAAGGAGCAATGCTGGGATGGTTCTGCAGCTCTCCCTGCTGTTTTTGTGCCGAGCGTTGACAAAGTCTCAGGCAGTTCTGCACAGCATGGAGAGAACTCAGCTCATTTCCCATTTACAGCTCGTATTTCAACCTCAGGAAAGCACAAGGAGAAGCAGTGTGACCAAAATGATTCATCGATTCATCAAGAACTTTGTTGTTTTAATAGTGCAGGGCTCCCTGGGAAGGGGCTCTGGATGGCACCGGGGCAATGTGCATTGCTTTAGTGATATTTTCCATCTGGAGAAAAACTCCTCAGCCTTGTTTTCCAGAGGGACGAGAGTTCAGCAGCAAATTCCTCAGCTGAGCTGTGACAATGATGCAGGTGGAAGGTCCTGAGACTTTATCTGAAGTCCACTGGCCACAGCCACAGCTGCCTGTAAAAATAATAATTTTCAGGATGTCAAATGTTGTTGTGAAATGTCCAGGGAGGAACTGACTGTGCAAATACAGAATCCCAGACTGGCTCAGGCTGAAGGGAGCCCAGTGGGCAGCCGGTGGCACCTCCCTGCTGCAGCAGGGCCATGCCAGAGCCCAGGGCACAGCAGTGTGTGCACAGAGCTCTGCAACAGCCCCAGGGAGGAGAGCCCAGAGCCTCTCTGGACAATGTGCTCAGGGCCGGGCAGCGCCCAGGGCAGAAGTTGTGCCTCCTGTGCAGGGGGAATTGCTGGGCTCAGTCCCTGCCCGTGGCTCTGGTGCCATTGCTGGGCCCCCGGAGCAGAGCCCGGGCCCTGCTCGGAGCCCTCCCTGCAGCCAGGGCCAGCCAGGCCTGAGGGCCCCTCTCAGCCGGGGCTCCTCTCGAGGCTGAGCAGCCCCAGCTCCCTCAGCCTTTCCTGGGCACCGAGATGCTCCAGGCCCTTCCTCAGCTGCGCAGCCTCCGCCGGCCCCGCTCCAGGAGCTCCAGTTTCATTTTCCAGCACTCTTAGTGCCTTAACAGCTCCATCTTCAGTGTGACTCTTGGGTAGAAAATGTCTTGCTGTGTTTGACTCAATAATAAATTGACAGGGTAGGGGTTTGTCCCTTCTCTCAGCAGATTTCTTGAGCTCACCTTTGTGAATCCAAACAAAACCTTGGGAATTCTTGCTTTCCATGCAGTTTTATCCTTTGCAGTATTTCCCAATGTTTAATGGTGCCTGTGTGCTGGCCCTAACCCCTGAGCCCCAAGGATATCGCTGGTGGGAGCTCCAGTGGTTGTGAATCATCACAGCAGCATCACCAGAGTTAACCTGGAGCTGGTTCATGGTGTGGTGTCTTCAGTCATGTAAAAGGCACCTCTTAGGAATTAATCATCTACTCAGGAAAGAATCTTTCCAGTTGAGGGAGGTTAACTGGCTTTCAGTTTCCTAGAAAAAAAATATTTTCATGGTAACAAGCAAAAAAACCCCAAAATACACCCATAAACCTCCCACAAATGAAAAAGGCAGAGCAGAAAAAGCTCTGAGCAGAAAATTGTGTTATTTTAACTCCCAAAATGTGCCATTTCCTCTCTTTGCCTTCTCCTCTTCCCCAAAGGAAGAAGTTTTCCTTAAGTATCTACAGCTGGCAAATTCAGCTTTGCATCTCAGGTAGATGGGAAAGACAGAAAATCAGATTTTTTAAATCCTTCTTATCAGCCGTGCAACAATTATTGTTGTTCCCTGACTTTACAAAGAATTCCACACTGTCCATTGCCTTCTATTGGAAGCCTAGCATTCCTGGACATCTTAAAACAATTTCAATAAAACAAAATACATAGAAAACATTGGAAAAGATATTACTTTTATTTTAAACTCATGTTTATTTTGGGTTTTTTTCTCATTCTTGAGACCCAAATGCATATTCTACATCTCAGTTGTAAATTCCCTCCTAATCCTTCTATAGGATCGTGAGATGGTGAAATCAATACTTAGGCAGGTGCCTAAAAATCCTGTTTGGATTTTTGAATGCAACTGCACTCCTGAATTATGAAGCACCATTTTAATACATTAACTTAAAATACCAGCTGTTTCTTTTATTCACAATCCTCAGCAGGAGCCTAAAACGCCCTGGCACAAATGGGACTCTTAATTTGCTTTTTCCATCCACAGCATCTCTGAAGGGCACGAGTTTTTTGCAGGACCTGCTGGACATCCCACATGGGTGCTGCTGTGCTTTCACGGTGAACACAAAAGAAGGGGGGGAAAAAATGAGGTTTTTGCTGCTACCTTATTCTCTCTGAGCTTTTTTTAAAGTATTTTTCCACCTTGATCATCTCGTGGCCCTGCAGACTCCCTGGCAGGCTCCCCATCTCGGCTCTGTTTGAAGGAGGATTTGTTCAATTCATTAATATTTGTGCTAAGAGTTGTGAGGTGGGGCTGGGGTTCTGCTTTTTGGCCTGCCCACTTCTGCTATACCGAACGCCTGGAAGTCAATTAATCACCACACCAAGAACTGAGGGAGCTTTTCCCTAACGAGGAGAAGAAATGAGTGCATATTCCACCCTCGGACTGGCGAGATCTTGTTTGTTTTTTAATCAGCTGTCTCTGCCAGAGCCTTTCATGTTCCCCAGCTGTTTATTCCGAGTGATCTCTCCCTGTCCTGCTGTGGCTCCATGCTGACTTTCCCAGCATTTTTCCAGCCGTTCCCTGCCAAACCCCCACATGCTCTTGCTTGGCCTCCAGCTGAGGGTCCTGAGGCACTCGTGGGCCCCTCAGACACTTCACACCTTCATTAATCTGTTTTCTCTGCCTCCTAATGAGCTTCCATCTCCTCTAGAAACTCCTGAGGAGGAGCCTGGTAAAGGACTTTTAGGCTTCTTGCAAGGATGTTGGATACCCGTGGAAGACCCACAGTTGTTCCTGCTGCTTAACTATTCATTTTTAAAAGAATTATTTCTGATTAAAAGTATATGCACACTTCCTTAAACTTCCTATGTGTGCTTTGATTAATTTATTAACATGCTTTTGCCCATTTATTTATTAACTTGATGGCTGCTTCACTGTTTTATGTTTTCAAAGTTCTAATTTCCAAATTTGAATGAGAAAGATGCTGCATTACCTGTGGATTATTAAAACACTATGGAAGTACCTTGAGTTTTGCTTCAAAGCACAGTTTAATTCAAAAAAAAGGTTTAAATTATTAAAACTGGAGCTGTTTGGCCTGGAGAAGAGAATGTTCTGGGGAGACTCCACAGTCCCATCCTAAAGGGGCTGCAGGGAAACTGGAGAGGGACTCTGCAACAGGAGCTGGAGTGACAGAACAAGGGGGAATGGATTCACACTGACAGAGGGGAAATGTAGATTGGACACTGGGAAGGAATTGTTCCCTGGGAGGGTGGGGAGGGACTGGGATGGAATTCCCAGAGCAGCTGTGGCTGCCCCTGGATCCCTGGCAGTGCCCAAGGCCAGGCTGGACACTGGGGCTTGGAGCAGCCTGGCACAGTGAAATGTCTCCATGCCCATATAGGATTTAAGGTCCCTTCCAGCCCAAACCATTCCATGATTTTATGATTCTACCCCTAAACATTTCAGCAGATGGTGCATGATATCTCCCAGCTCATGAGTTGCCCATTTCAGGTGTGTAGAGAACCTGGAGAAACAATTTAGAATAAAAATGTAATGGATTTCACTTTTTATTCTCAGCACCCTTGTAATTCATTTCGTTATTGGACTTGTTTCTATTCAATTGACTGCTTTGGTTCCCAGGGGTCAGTGAAAAGGGGGAGGTGTGAGATAATGTATCTTCTGTTGAACCAGAACCTGTTTGATCTCCAATGCAGGGGTTCCAAGTGCTGCCCTCCAGCTTTCCCTTGAATTGGAAAATAAAGCACTGTCCTTGCTATTTGAGTTATTTGTTGAACAATTCTGATTTTAGTTTTGGTTTGGCATTGACTCAGCCTGACCTGCAATATTGTAATCATAGAATCCCAGAATCCCAGCGTGGTTTGGGTGGGAAGGGACCTCAAAGCCCATCCAGTGCCACCCCTGCCATGGGCAGGGACACCTTCCACTGTGCCAGGCTGCTCCAAGCCCCAATGTCCAGCCTGGCCTTGGGCACTGCCAGGGATCCAGGGGCAGCCACAGCTGCTCTGGGAATTAATGGTGAGTTTAAACCCACGCTAACAGAAGGGATTGGTTTTGTTGTGGGTGTGTTTTTAACCCGAATGTGGGGTTTTCTGAGAGGGCTCCAACTGATCTGTGACTTTAATAATAGGGTTTTAGTCTTGGTCAGTTTTCTGCTTCATCTTCTCTCTCCCCATGTGACTTCTATGCCATCCTAAAGCCTTTAAAAATTCAAGCAGATGTCAAATATATCTTCTTGTCTCTTTCTTTCTGCCTATTTTGAGCTCATCTCCCTCATTAGGCTTTTAACAGTTTAATTTGTCAAAGAATCCCAAATGGAATTGGATGATGACAAAGGACCTGGCCAGCAGGATGGAGACAGGGACAAAAGCCATGAGCAGGAGCAGAGTGAGGAACTTCCCAATCCCAATTTGGGAGCTCAAGAGCCAAACACATCCCCACTCTTTAACGTGCCTATCCCTGACGTGTCTCTTCCTTATATTTCTTCGGTGTGGAAAAGGCTGGAAGAGCCTCTGGACTTGAGGAACCTGTAGAAGATGACTGGAGGGGACACAGCTTGGGGTGTGGTGGCAGGTGACCGTGGGGCTGCCCATCCACACCCACAGGAGGGGTTGATGAACTCTCTTTCCTCCATCCCTGCCTTCCTCTCCTCCTCCTGGCTCACCTCTTTTCCCTCTAATTTTCCCCTCAGCCAAAGCTTTCCCAGCTCCCTTCCAGCTCTCAGCAGGCAGAATTCTGACAGCTCTGCCAAAACTTGGCCGAGTGTGGACTTGTCTCATTCCTGTTCCCATGCTAAATTTCAAGCTCCCTCTTGCAGAACACGGAGCTTTCCAAAGGAAAGGCTGCCAGAACGAGTTGTATGTGCAAAAAAAAAGGTGTCTGCCTTTTCCCAGAGCTCATCAAGGAAACATTCCAAGGGGAGGGAAAAGGTTGGTGTGCACAAATCCATGTGTGGTACATTTGGAGCTGGGTGAGCAGCCAAGGTCACTGAAACTGTGGGAGTTGGGAATGGCAGCTCTGGAGTTGCCACTGGAAGGTGTTGATAGAGATGAAAGCTGGAACCAGTTTGGGGTTGACCTGATTGTGACCTTCCAGTGTCTGAAGGAGCTGCAAGAAAGATGGAAAGAGATTCTTTGTAAGGGCATGGAGTGCCAGGACAAGGGGGAATGGCTTCCCAGTGCCAGAGGGCAGGGATGGGTGGGATATTGGGAAGGAATTGTTCCCTGGGAGAGTGGGCAGGCCCTGGCACAGGGTGCCCAGAGAAGCTGTGGCTGCCCCTGGATCCCTGGCAGTGCCCAAGGCCAGGCTGGACATTGGGGCTTGGAGCAGCCTGGGACAGTGGAAGGTGTCCCTGCCCATGGCAGGGGTGGCACTGGATGGGCTTTAAGATCTCTTCCAACCAAACCATTCTGGGATTCTGTGATTGCTTTCCTCCAGGATCTGTCCTAAAAATGTATCTGACAGAAAGGAGGTTGCTATAGAAATGTTGATGTTGCCTGGTTCATTTGGCTTTAAAGGAATCATGAGCTGTAAATATTCTTTTCATTCTGAACGTTTCTTCTCCTGCAGTTCCATCCAATACCTTTCCCAGTGAGATGTTGTTGTGCTGAACCTCCAGATCTCCCTGCTGCCTTTCTAATTTCTCTGTTTCCAATGTGATTTCTCATTTCAGGCCCACGTGAATCCCATCAGTGTCACTCCACCCATCCAAGCCATAGATCAGGACCGAAACATCCAGCCTCCCTCCGAGCGGCCTGGCATCCTCTATTCCATCCTAGTTGGTTGGTGTCTGCTACTCTTCCTATCCCTCCCAATCCCTCTGGTATGAGCAGCCAGCAAAAGATTGCCTGTGGAGCCCTGATAAAAATCCCTCTTGTGGTCAGTGGGATGTTTGGAATCGTTGTTTTACCCTATTGTGGGAGTTCATTTCATGGGGTTATCTATTAGTTTATTCAGATGAAATCCAGAATTGTTGTCGGGTTTAGGGAATGGAACAACGCAGCAAGGGAAAGGAGAGCTCTGCTGGGATGTGTTTTCCATTGATAGGCACAAAAAAAGAGGCTAAAAAATGCCAATTCCAGCAGATTTCATCCCAAAAATCTTGTGGCACAGGGCAGCTCCAAGGATCTTACCACATCCACCTCCAATTTCGTTGCCTTCCCTTTGGAATTTAGAGTTTGTTTCCTTGTTTTTTGCTGTTTTCTGTACTTTTCCCTGCTGCTTCCCCATGTTTGGCATTTGTTTCAGGGCTTGTAGGATGTGACCACGGAAGGGCCTGAGGGAGGTTGGCAGTTGCAGGACTCCACCTGCCCTGCTCTTCCCAAAACCCACCCATGGAGGTTTCTGTGCGATTTGGAAATGGGCAATTTTGTGGAAAAACATTTTCCCTGCGTTCCCTATGTGGAACTCCATGGTTTTCCCAGCCAAGGAGAGGTGGAAAGTGAGGATTTTGAGGAGCACGTCGTGGAGGTGTAGCTCAGCAAATGGACTTAATTATAAATAAAATCAATTGATTTGATTCCTAAGCTCTGCAGGGACAGCTCCACCCCGGGGACACATTTAGGACAATTTTTAAAGGTGTTTTTTTGCATAATTCACAAAGTTCTTGAGGAGTGAAATCATTAAAGGCTGTGTGTCACTAACCTGGGATATTGGGAAGATTGCAGCAGCTGCTCTGACCTCCAAGAAATAATTCAGGGAAGTGTGGTGCAGCACAATTTGGCTTGGTTTGGGGACCTTTCTTTTTTTCCTTGTTTTTCTTGCCTTTCTTTTTTCCCTTTCTTTTTCCTTCTTTTATTTGTCCTTTTTTCCTTCTTTTTCTTTTTTCTCTGTTCCTGCTCTATTCCTTCTTTTTCTTTTTTCTCTGTCCTGCTCTATTCCTTCTTTTTTCTTTTTTGCTCTCTTGTCTTCTCTTGTACATCTTTCCCTTTTTTCTTCTATTTTTCCTTCTTCTTTTTCCCTCCTTTATTTTTTCTTCTATTTTCTTTCACTTTTCTTATTCTCTTTTTCCCTTAGATTTCCCTTTTTTCCTTCCTTTTCCTTTTTTATTTTTTCCTTCTTTTCCCCTTCTTCTCTTACCTTTTTGCTTTTTTCTTTTTTGTTTTTTTTCTCCTTTTTCCTTTCTTTTCTCCATCTTTTCTTCTCTTTGTTTTTTCCTCTCTCATTTTTTCCTTATTTTTTTCTTTTTTCCTAGTTTCTATTTTCTTTCTTTTTAAATTCATTTGCCCTTAACCTTTTTCTTTTTACTTTCTTCTTTCCTTCTCTATTCCTTTTTTCTTCTATTTTAACTTTTTTCCTTCTTTCCTTCTCTTTCCTCCTTTATTTTTTCTCCTTCCTATTTTCCTTTTTTCCTTCTTTTCCCCATATATTCTTCTTCTTCCCTTCTTTCTTTTCTCCTTCTTTCCCCTTCCCTTGTTTCCCTTTTTCCCTTTCTTTTTTCTCTTTTACTTTCTTTTTCTTCCTTTTTTCCTCTTTCTTAATTTTCCCATCTTTTTTCCCCATTTCTTTTTTCCTTGTTTCTTTTTTCTCGTTCCTATTTTCCTTCTTTTAAAATTAATTTTCCCCCCTTGATTTTTTTCCTTTTTACTTCTTTTTACCTTCTTTTTTTCCTCTTTTCCCCCCTCCCTTCTCTATTTTTTTTTCTCTTTTTTGCTTTTCCCTTTTTTTTCCCCTTGATTATCCCTCCCCTGTTCTCTTCCAAAGGATTTTTTTCTGGATTTTAAGTCTGCCTTCATCTCTGCCAGGATTTGCTATTTCTGTTTTAGCCTCAGAAAATATTAAGTAGTTCCACAGGAAATGGCCCTTGCAAATATTTCTCATTATGTGGATTTTTTTCCCCCCTTTTCTTTAGATCTAAACCTCATTCTCCTTGATATCTTTAGAAATGTCCTTTTTAAAACACTGGGAGTTGTGAATTGTGCCCATGGAATTAGGGAATAATTAGGAGAATGATTTTTAATTTGGTGTTTATTTGATGCAGTTTCTTCTTTTCCCTTTTTTCTTTGCCCACCTGTTTAACATTTGGGAATGAGATATTTGGAATTTTTGTTGTAATACACTAATTTTTCCACTTCCTGGCTTTTGGAGAGGTTAATTTTTTTGGGTCTTTGCAATACACCCACATTCCCTGCACTTATCCAGCTGTGAAGCAAGTTTATTTTTGTAACCAATGTTATTGATTCTACCAGTAAATTTTATTATTTTGACTAGAAAATGTTATTATTTTTAACAGCAAAATGCATTATTTTTAATAGTAAAATGTATTATTTTGAATAGCAAATCACTAGTAAAATATTCTTTTTTGAGAGTAATTTGAAGTCTTTTTTTCCTTTAATCCTTGAGAAAAGCCACATTTTCCTTTCAATCATCAGCTTTTTGCCCTTGGAATTGTATCTGTGATTTCTGCTGCCACTTTTGGACACTTTTGGTTGATATTTTAGATAAAAAACCGAAAATGCACAATAACTTTTTGCGAAGGGGAAGATCCTCTCCAGTCCTGTGTCCATTTCAAGCCTCAGGTCCCACAAAACTCCTCTGGCTCTGGGAAAAGCAAATTGAGGAGTCTTTTCCTTCTCCTCCTTGCTGGCGTGGTTTGGTTGTTTTGGAGTTTTTTGGGTTGTTTTTTTCCCTTTTTTTCTTTCCTGTCCTCTTTACACAATATTAGCCTCATCTTCCCTTCTCTACATCCCTTTGTGACTCTCACCCTCTTCCCCTGTGTATTTGTTCTCCTTCAGGGCACTTTTCATCTTCTCCTTTCTCAGAGATTTTGCATTCACTCCTTAATTTCTTGGTGGTTTTTTTTTTAGCTTCAGCAGCAGCCCTGGTGATGTGCAGCCTCTAAAAGCAGCAATCTGTTACCTGCCAAAAGTTTGGAGCTCCTGCTGGCTGCCTTGTGCTCTTCAAAAATTAGATTAATTCATTAGAAATTGAAATTAAAAGGCGATGCAAGGGGACACAGGGCTTGGAGGTTGAAGCTCTGAATTTTTGCTGGTGGTGTAAGAGAAAAAATAATCCATGGTGGTTCTTTTGCTGCTTTTTGGGCCTTTTTGGGTGGTTCTTTTGCTGCTTTTTTATATCAAGAGACTCACACAAAAAACAGACGCAAAATACATATAAACATATGTATTTTTATATAGTCAATATAATTTTTANCCCTCATCCTCCTCTTACTTGGTGCCATGTTGTGATTTCCATACACATCTGCCAAGTGTTGATTTTCCTGAACTTATCCCGATTTTCCTGGCTCTTGGATTCCCACATTCCAGGGAATTTTTTAATATATTTTTAATAACAATCCAGGGTGATTTTTTTAATATATTTTTATATAATTTTATATAATTTATTTATCTAGCAAACTGGGGAGTTGCAAATTAATTTATTGCAGTAATTTATCTCCTGGCTTTCTAAAAGTATTTTCTAACCATTGCACTTGAAAGGTGAACAAATAATAGCAGTGTTTATCAGAAAGGAATCTTTCCTTGTGTAGAATCCCATTTCTCAGTCCTGGCTGGATTCAGGGTTGGGCAGGGCCAGGTTTGTGCTCCTCCCGTGGCAGTTTTAGGGTCTCACCACTCTCTGGGATATTCTGATTCTGGGGCTTTTATCCCTCGAGCCAGGAGCATCTTCTGCCCTCACTTGCCAACAGGGTTGCTCCCAGACCTAAACCCCTCAGGATTTTAGGCTTTTAATCAGAGTTTTGGCTTCTTGGGATGTTCTTGCAATCCTGCTGAGCTGGGAATGCCAGAGTTTACTCTGTGTGGAACACTTGGGCTTTCTGAGCCCTTTTGCAGCATTTCTTTTGAGAATCCCAGGGCTCAGAATCGCTGCAGCCAGAATTTCTTCCTCCTCCTATGCTGGGCTGTGGTGTTGGAACCTTTTGGCTTAGGCACACGCACATTTTTGGGCTGCAGCTGCCAGGAACAGCCTTGGCACAGCCCTTCCTCAGTCTCTGCTGTTATAAATATTACAATTATAATATTATAATATTGGCTTCTTGCAAATATTAAAATAGATGCTATATATATATAATGTTAAAGTAATTTTGCTATATAGTTTTTATTTCTGTTATTAACTGAACAGACATAGTGGCGAAATAGCTGAAACAGTTCTGCTTGTAGTAAAATTGAACTGTGTGCTTGGTTGGATAACATCCAATGGATGGATGATGGAGAGTCCTGCTACTGACACGCCAACTATCAGCAACTACCGTGAACCCAAACTCCAGCTGGAGGTGATAATAAAAACCAACTAAAACCACAGCCAAGGAATATGCATGCTCTAAAAAGGCAGAGCCGAGGAGGAGCCATGCTAAACAGTTCCTGGAACGTGTAAACTAATTTGGGGGAAAGTTTGAATATGCATAATTGATGATGACACTCCAGGACAGCTCAGCTCTGCATCAGTTGGAGACAAAGAGGCGAGAGGGAGTCCTTGTGTAGAGATCCGAGGGTTTATTCCACANTCAGGACAGCTCAGCTCTGCATGAGTTGGAGACAAAGAGGCGAGAGAGATCCGAGGGTTTATTCCACAGGGAATCCACAGGCAAGAACCGAGGAATGCAGGAAGGATCCAGAGGTTTTCTCCGGAGACAGGAACCCATGGGAAGAGGGCGAAGGGGAGGAGCATAGGCGAGATTAGGGTACACAGTCCAGTGGGGGTACAGGAAGGGAGTGGCTGAGATGGAAGGGCTAATGGAGTTACAGGGAAGGGAGAACACTCCAGAACAGGATACAGGTAAGGGAAACAAGGGAGGAGAGAGGGCGTGGGGCTGACAGGTCAATCAAACAGAGGGAAGTTACACAACACTGCACTGCCTTAAAGGGGAGACCTTCTCCTCACCATAACCTGGAGAGAGGTTGCTTTAAACTTCCGAATTATCCCACCAGGAACTTGCTGGTTCAGGGGGTAAAACCTCTCTGGTGGCCCCAGCCCCAGGCTGGGCCACCGCAACACTCTGCAATAGCTGGTGTGCTCTTGGCTGAGTGCCAGGTACCTCACCCTTGCTGTTAAATTTTGCTTTATTGTCTTTGTCTCCTGTTGTCCTTTATCAAACTTTTAAATTTTATCAAGAGAGTGAACCTCGTTTTTCACATTCACAGGCTCCCAAATCCATTCAGGCTCTGACACTCCTGTTTTCACTGGCCTGGAGAATATCCTGGAAATCCACAGCCATGAAAACACCATTTACAGCTGACAATTAATGGAAGCTGTTGGAGGTTTCATCTGGTGCTTCCTCCTTGAGAAACTTGTTTTTCCTAGAAGAATTTCTAAAATAACCTATCTGTTGCTATAATCTCATTATTGCTTGTGTTATTACTTGTATATATTATTTCTATGTTATTAATAATATTCCTCTTAGGGAGTCCCAGTTGAGAGGAATCTTCATGGTTGTGGAGAGTAAGGAAAAAATAATATTAAATACATAACTTTATAGTATCTTTAGGCTCCATGTCTACATAAGGCAATATTTTATCCCTCCAATAACAGAACTAGGCTTTGTTCCTTTGATGATTAATGAGTAAAATAAACACATTGTTCAACTAAACCTTTCAGAGTTGTTCAAACCTCAATGTCTTTTTTGCAGGTACTCCTGAGGATTATCCCCAATATTTCCATATGAATGCCACAACGGCTGAACTCACCCTCCTCAAGCCAATAAATAGGGATTTACACCAGAAGTTTGACTTGGTTATTAAGGTAATACGGACTGAATGACAAATCGTTGTTTTATATTCCTTTGAAAACAAAAAGCTCTGGAGAAGATGCGGGGTGGGCCTGCTTGTCTCTTCTGCAGTTCTCACTTCCTTTTTAGCCTGTCAGGCGTCATTTCGCACCATCGGGGGAGAAGGGTGTGAAATATTTGTGAAAAGGGAACGAATTGTGGCAGAGTTTTAACGTTTCAAGTTACACTGTTTGAACACACTCAGCACCACTTGTCCTCTCGCTTTTTACGAGCCCCGTTGTCCTGAGAAAGCATCTGGTTTCTACTTCACGTCTTCAGTTCACAGCCCATCCTAGGGGATCATGGGGATACAGATCATTGTGTGTGGTGAATGTTTACAGAGTCTCAGCATGGGTCAGGCTGGGCTAGTGCTGAATAATTCATGTTTGAGTAGTGAATATTCACAGAATCCCAGGAACCACAGTGGGCAGCCGG
>VZRF01007751.1:0-25704 GCA_013396875.1 Vireo altiloquus
GAACTTCTAAAACCCCAACAAGCGTCCACAAGATTTGGACCAGTTTGCCTAAGGTTTCAAACTGGTGAAATAACCTGGTAGCAGCTCACATTATGCCTATAGCTCCCAGTGAAAGTTTTGTTCCAGATCTCATATTTGTGAAGCACCATGAAACAACCGCAGATTTAAATTATTTCTACATGTTTTATTGAATTCTCAAGGAAATATCAAAGGTGGATATACTATATAATATTATTTTTGACTTCTAGGTGAGCTGTTTATCAGTGAGGGTGATGTCTGGGGATGCTCCAATCCCATATAACATTTTGAGGTTTGCAGGGGACACATCTCAGTCTCTGGGCGCAGTCATATTGCCACAGCCTGGTCATCTAGCCTGCTGATTTTGCAAAGTTAGGGCAGGTCTATATAAGAGAAAAAAATTGTATTAATCTACTAATATCTTTCTTAATTCTTTGGAAGTTTTCTCTACGGGTTTTTATTCAGAGTCAGTTTGGTACCCTTGTTAGAGTAAAGTCAGTTAATAAAAGGCAGAGAGCAGAATATGTTTTTTCCTTAATTAAATATTTACTACTAACATCTGTGACTATCGTATAACTCCTGAAGTGTCTTTTTTAAAGTCTACCTCAGAAATTGTACCTTCACTTTGGCTCAGTAAATTGCAGTAATTTTCTACTGCTATTGAAATAGTTGTATAAGTAAAACCAAATGTCCACCTATTTCTTCAAAACTCCTTTGTACAAAGACTTAGGTTCAGAATCAAATAGCCGAAGAATAAAGAGGATGTTCTTTGTAATGGTAACGAGGTAATTGTCCTTTACTGGCTTTCCTCAAATGGAAATAAAACTCTTTCACAGGTTAAAATGAAAAATGTGTGTCCTGTTTCCCAGGTATGCAGGAATGTTCATGATCAATATAAAATGAGTTAGGAAATATGAGAAGTACACAATTATTCAAGGAAATTTTCAAGCGAAAAGGATTTCACCTCGTGTAACTTCTGTTCTCCAAGAGGCATGTGAAGTGTCTCAGAATATTGTTTTCTTTCTGTTTGAGACAGAAATTGTGAGGTAAAATCTTGGCCTACTTTATGTTTTAAATTCTTACAGGTACCTTGAAAATTTTTGCCACTTCCTATAATTTCTTTTTCTATTTCTTTTCCCTAGAAATCAATTTTTATTTACCCTTATTTTGAAGTATAAAATATAAATTAATATTTATAGGGGTTTTTTTCAAAGTAAAACAGGTCTTCCATATTTGTTGTTCATTATTATATTCCCCTAGAAGTTAGTTAATGCAAAGATTCGAAAATAAAGATTGTTTGACTTACTACCCAACCCTGCAAAATAATAACTGTATAGGGAAAAAGAGGAAAAAAAGAAGACAATTGTTTTTAGAATGTAAAAATTCAGTGATTATTTTTTGCAGGGACTCACCCATGTTTCAACTGGAGGGCAATGAGGGCTGTGTATAAGTGAACCTGCATCTTTTTTGAAAGTTCAGAGCACTGAGTGTCCAACTCAACCAATCAATCTGTGTAAACAGAATTTTGGTTTTATAGATGATTTTGTAAAACCATAATCTGTTCTTTCTAAAAAAGCAGTGACTTTAGAAGGCTGATGGGAAAATTTTAATTTTTAATGTTTAATGTAGTTGAAATAATTTTGTCAGAAGCAATGATTAATGTGTTCAGAATTTTCTCTGCAGGATATATTCTGCTTTGAATGAAAGAAGTCAGACCTGTTGAGAACCTGTCTCTGCGGACTGCACACAAAGAAGATTTCCTCCCGACTGCTACACCAAATTACTGTAAATTGCCCTTCAGCTGATGGTGGCTTCAAGCTATCACAAAACATTTAGTAAGTTTGATCCACATATTCAGTAGGATTATTACACACAGTATGAATAGGTGTCTAGGAAACAAGGAGGTGAGATAAAGAGGTGAGATCCGCAGAAATTATCAAAGAATCACAGAATAAGCTGAGTTGGAAGGGACCCAGAAGGATCGTCACGCTCTGCTGCTGGCCCTGCACAGGACCCTCCCCAAGAGCCACACCATGTGCCCAAGAGCATTGTCCAAATGTTTCTTGAAATCTGTCAGGCTTGGTGTTGTGTCCACTTCCCTGGGGAGCCTGTTCCAGTGCCCAGCCACCCTCAGAGGGAAGAACCTTTTCCTGATATCCAAGCTAAACATCCTCTGACTCATCTTCCAGCCATTCCATAGGGTTCTGCCACTGTAACCACAGAGAGGAGATCAGTGCCTGCCCCTCCTTTTCCCCTCACAAAGAATGATGTTTCCCCTATTCTCCAGGCTGAACAGGCCAGGTGCCTTCAGCTGCTCTTCACACAGCTTCCCCTCAAGGCCCTTGGCCACCCTCATAGCCAGGCACTGGAGGTGGAAAGGGATATTAGGCAAAGCCGAGGGGAAGCTGCTGCGCCATCAAGAGCAGGACCCCAGCGGCATCACTGACAGGGAGCAGAAGATTTCACTTTGATATCAGGGAACCAGAATGGCCTAGTGCTTCCTGCTTCCCGCTAGCAGACCTAGTGAACACCGTGAGGTAGAACACAATGGGAGTCTTGCTTATACTCCCAGCTCTGAAGAAATCAGTCCTACAAAATTCCCTGGATCGAACAGCACCATTGAGCTTTCACCACCTCAAGACAGCTTGTATGGGCCTCCAGATACAGCACTTGATGATGAAAAGCAGCATGAGAAGAGGAAAGGAAAATTTAAGAAAGAAAAAAAGAATGGAAAGTTATGCTACATTTCAAGAGGGCAGTTTCGATGAAGAAGCTGAATGTCCTTCAAAGTTGAAGCAGTCCAAGGGAACATGTGTCCCCCATAAACCCATCTTAAAAAAAAAAAAAAGTAATTCAAAATTAAAGGGAAACCTGAAAATGAAATGCATACAGAAGACAAAAGTAAGGAAGATAAACATAGGGAGAAGAAGTCAAAAGATGTAGCTGCAGTAGACAATGTAAAACACTGAGGAAAAAGCAAGTAAGGAGTAAAACATCAAGCCATTGCCTAGTAAAGACAGGAAAGGAATTCCCTTTTGATAAGGCTCCTCGGCTATGTATAAAATCAACTGAACTGCGAAAATTATTGTGATTTGAATCAAACTGCACAAATTATTGCTGGCTGTGTACACTCTGTAAAGAAACCTTTAAGTCTGGAGAATTTAATACTTGTGTTTTCTACACATCAGACTCAGGTGAGTTTAAAGAGGCCAGAGGAGTTTTCCAGTGACTTTCAGATAATTTCAAGACTGATTTTCTTCAGGTGATTTAAAATAATTCAATAGCAGTTTTATTTCCAAACTAATTCATTATTTACATTACAATACTTGCCTTACTGTGAGTTTATAGGAGGGGTTTAAGTTACACCAAAAGCACCTGAATTTTAAAACCCTTTTGATGTTTAATTTTTTCCTTCCAGACTCTGACTATGACTAAATTCCTGATGGAGCTGCTTTCTTAATTTCCAAAGCATGGTTTCTATCGCTGTTTCATTGTAAACTTCTGTTGGTTGGTGTTGTTTGCGAAATATATTAATCAACACTACAGTGTGCAAATTACCTGAAAGTCATCATCCAATGAAAAACAAAATTGTCCACTCTGCTCATGCTTTCCTCAAAAAAGTGCACCTTAAGCCAAGGTGATGCAGAAGAAAAGAGGAAAACAGAGGATTGTGTATTAGGCACTCTGTGGAAAGGCAGCTTGACATCTAATTGTTTGTGTGGGCTTTTCTTGGTACAGCAGCTTACAAACCTTTAATTAATCACTTTTACACATGTTATATGCAGCTAAGTTTTCATAATTGCACATAATTGTAACCATTTTGTGTTTTATTGAAGTAAGGAAAAAACCAATTTGTTTCCCTCTCTAGATGATTTACCCTCTGATTCCCTTTTCAGTGAGAAAGGTTTAACAAAAAAATTTAGCAAAATTTCAGGTTTACATGGTGAAGGTACTTTAAAAGTGTATGAATGTGACACCAGTAATCACATTCAATGATCAAGGTCAATACCTGATCTCATTTACTGAGAAGTAGTCATCAAATTTCATCAGAACACCCATCAGGCTTGCAACATTTGCAGCCTCCCAAGCAGAAGGCAACAACCAGGAGACCATTTGTTAAAGTGACTCTCATGGGCTGGGAAATCTCAACCTGGCTCTCCACTTGTGCACCCTTCAAAACTGCAGAGGCCTCCAGAAAGCCAGGTTTTATGAGAAACCCATTTTATGTAAATGGAGACAGTGAAAATAAACAGATGTTTCTGGAGCTCATCGCTGCAGTTTCCAGCCAGGCCCAACACACTTCAGAGGAAGCAAATGGCAACAAATGAATTATGCAGGTAGCTGAGAAGGGTAGAATGTTTTTATAACTAGACTTAGGCTTCTGTGAGGTTATTCTATGATCACTGAATGCAAATGAAAAGAGTTACTGTAATGGTAACTCTGGTTAACAATGGTCTGACATGAGACAATTTTTTAAATATGAAAAAATAATAGGCATTTATAAGTAACAGAAATTGATTGTTATAGTTGCAGTAGCATCCTAAATTTAAAAACATGAAAGACTGAGAATTGCATTCAGCTGAAAATTGTATTCAGCTCAAGAAGTTCACATAGTTATGACACACCTGGAATAAATATAAACACTATTAAAATATTACAATTTTCCATGAATCAGACATATGTTCTATTTCTTCCATATTTTCCTCTTTAAGTATCACACAGGTAGGAATGCCTTCAGACATCCTGGGATTTGGGGGTGTGTGGGGATGGGGAAGCTGACATTAAGGATCAAAACCAGAGCACCCTATGCCAAAAATTGCAGCTCCAAGTAAAGGTAACATATGGCATACATTAATTATTCTAAGTGAAGTCTCTGATTGTTTCTGCAGCTGTAGGATGTCCTCCGTGACAACTTGGAGGGTAAATCCTAAATGATTACATGGTTTTGGCAACAAACAGGAGGCCTTTCTGAGTCTAGATAGCAAGCACATTTAAATAAGTTAATTAAATTCTTTATGGCTTTTTATACAAAAACAAGTAGGCAGGACCTGAACACTGTAAAGTCAGAGAGTGGATTTAACAAAGCAAAACCACTATAAGGCATGAGAAATCTGGGGAAATCCAGTGCTGATTTTATTATACTGAAGGGAAGACTAGAAACACAGTCTGTGAAATTGCATCACCTAGGCAATCGTAGACTTGAGTAATTTGTTTTAATAAGTCTAATTATAAGGATCTCTAAACCCATTGTTATATTCTTGGCAGTTGAATTACATCAGTTTAAAACATGTGTACCACTCAGAAGAGCACTTAAAATGTGTTTAACTTTAAACATGTGAACCCTTTAATTGTAATCAGTGGAATTACTGAATGCTTATTGTCAGGCAGATGTTTAAGTCCCACGTTGAATCAGTTTTCTCATTGCTTTTCCATAGATTGCACAGGCCAGTATTTTTAAAAGAAAATTCATCAAAACCCAACTGCATGGTTGAGTTAAAAAACAATGGACGTTTCTGTTGCCAGTTACATGGCTTTCCTTAACATTGAAAAACAGAATACCATGGGACTATTAGTGATTGCAATTAATGCCTAGACAACTCAGTATTACATTTGACAGTTTATTTGGATGACAGGAAACTCAGCTTAGTAGGTTATTATAAGGAGAGGAAGACATACATATTTGGTTTTGCAGATTAACCTTAGTTGTGAAGCCTGACCAATTTACAAAGAAAATGAAGGTAGACAAATGAAAACTTAGAATCACAAAATTACAGAATCATTTATGTTGGCATTTTTAGATGTATGATTGGATTCAGTGATATTGTGTCCTTTCCAAGTCCACCACTAAATCATGTCCCTAAGCACAGATCTTTTAAATACCACTTCCTGGGCAGCCACAGTCCTTTTAATCAGTTCAAAATGTAAAATAGGAAGCAGAGCTCTAAAACTGAGGAATGCACCTCAAAATAAAGAGGGACAATTTGTCAAGAAACACTGCCAAAATAGCTTTCTGTTCAATACCAATCCTAAAGAGATATAATGAGCCCAGGAAGCTAAGACAACTGCTCTGAATCAGCATTACTTTGAATTTTAAAACTGCAACACAATAAAGAAAAGTCTTGTCCTTAAGTATAGCTCACAGTCTTCCAGGTCAATACACTGTAAAGCAAGAATTCAGCATTCCCTTGGTCTATCTGTCACATGTTTATCATTGTGTGATGGCCAGCAGGTAATTGATAGCAATGATGGCTATCAAGTAACAGGTTTATTATGTGTAGCCTCAGAATCTGAAGTACTTATTTTCCAGGATTTTTGTATTGGCTACCTCAAGATAGAAATGAGGCAGAAGCAGTAAGAAGAACATTACTTGTAAAAAAAAATAATATCCTTACCAGTAGTCATATGCTAATCTACTGTTTCATAAATGTTCCCTGCTCTTTCATGTGCCTATCAAAAAAATATCTGTATGGCTATTTCCCGTTTCACAGTAACTGGTGAGTAGAGAACCCACCTGGAGCAACACTTCCTCTCAGATGGAGACAAAGGAAGGAGGAATAAAGTTCAGGAAGAGCTTCCACTCACTATGCAAGGATTTCCTCTCTGCTAGCTAAAAGCAAAACAGAGAGAAGGAATAGATGACACTGAAGGAGCGAAAAGTAAGAATGAATCTGCTTTCTGAACAGAATGAATCTGTTTTCTGAGTTTCTGGATTCTCACTATTCCACTGGAAGCAGAGAGTACTATCTACTACAAGGTGCTACTGCTGCCTGATAAATTCAACTCACATTGGTAAAATATCTACCATAGTGTATATGGTAGAAAAATCAAACCACTTAGAAAGATACCCACTTAGCTTTAAAAGAGGAGATCTACTTTAATGGTCTCTACAATTGCAGCATTTTTAATTTCTTCAAAGAAAAAGCCATGATGACAGAGGTGTAAGTCTGAATGTGAGAAAAATACCATTGTAAAGAACCTAGGCAATCAAGAAAATTACTTCTGAAATGCCCAGATTCTTAAAGTCCCAAATGAAATTGTGGATTGCCCTTTGCAACATAGTCTAAACTGTACTCAGAGGTGTTTCAATTTCCAGTATGTGAGTGGTAGCAAATAATGCAACACCTTAACATATAAATAACGATATTTATATGTTAATATAAATGCTGGATTGTTCTGTGACTTATGGAAATCAAGTCAAAGACTAAGAAGGGATATAGTAAAATGATAGAGATATTCTATCTCTGTGTCAAAATATTTAGCTACAGAGAGGAAGTGGGAAGAAAGTAAATGAATAAGTAGCTTTTACGAAATGATCAGTGATCAAACCTAATTGCTTCTCAACTACTTTGTGATAGTATAAATGTTATTTTACAAAACTTCTTTTTGCCATAAATACCAAGTCTGAATCTGATAGCATTGTGAGTGACATTGCGAATGTCTGGGGACCACATGAACCTCCAAAACTCAAGAAAATTTCTCAAAGTTGCTTCTGGGTCCTGATAGGAGATCATTAATTTTCAAGAAAAACCTCTTTCACCAAGGAACTTCATAAAGAACCAAGCTGTTTGCCTCATGGATGGCACCAGACAGTAACAGCCCAGCTATTTAGAGTTAGTGTGCAAATTGTTTTAGAAAAACATTAAAAGTTATCTCTAGCAAAAGAAAATGGAAATGAAAGAACTGGAAAGCTGTGGTTACTTCTCCTGTTTTACTAGCTACTTAAATTTACTCTTATTCCCATTACTTCACCCATCAGACTTCTTTGTCTTCTACTTGTTACATGTAGTAGCTTAGGAACAGGTGATCTAGTAGTCAAGTGTGGGCTGAGAAGTTCTATTCCAGCTGTGTTCTGGCTGCCTAGGTTGAAGCCAGCCCTTGTGCAGAGGCTGTGTAGCTACACCAGTGACAGAACATGTGCTGATACACATGACACGTATTCTTTCCCTCAGAAAGCCACCTGAGCTACCCAGTTTCCAGAGAGGGCTGGGCATGCCCATCTGGCACAGGAATGGCACAGGAACAGCACAGGAATGGCAGCAGCTAACACATTCTCTCACACTTGCCCACGGGTGGCTCCTCTACCTTTCTTCCAGGACCAGCTCTGATAAACTCTGATACTGTCAGGACATGTGCTTCTGTGCACCTCTAACACAGCTCTGTACGGGTTCGCTGTGGGTAGCCCTATAGTTTCGGTGAAAACAAAATGAAAAGCATTTATGTGTGGGTTTGAGCCATGGCCAGATTTTTTTTGCCTTACGCCACTGCTATACATAAGGCAGAGGACTCTACACTTAGATAGCCTATTGAATTTATATATGCTGTGTCATCCATACATAAAATATCTTTAAAAAGAGAGAGAATAGGACCAAAGTAAAAGAGTTTTCATGACACATTTCAGCTACTTACCTGGATTCAGTGCTATTTCAGGATGAAATTAATTTTATAAGTCCAGAGGAACAGTTGATTTCAGGACTGATACAAAAAAAATTGCCAGATCTCATCCAAAGGTTATTTATCTTCTAATCATTGCCCTACTTTGCCTCTAGCCCCTAGTATTTCAAAACTTCTCTTGAGCTTGGAGGAATGTCTGCACCTTTCAAAATGAGTGGCCTGCAGACTGTATTTGCACTCCTCCTTGGGGAAGGAATTCAATCACACCCTCTGGCTGCAGACACCCAGTTGCTGCCACTGCTGACCTCAGCTGTTGTCATAATGTGCCTAATAAAATCAAAACAATTTTTATGTGAGAAAGCTTTGCAGTTAGACAGAGATTAAACATACCCTTATCAGGTCTCCAAATTAAATTTTCAGATCATAATTCTTTAGACCCAGGCCATTCTCTAGTAAATTTACTGGGCCAAATTAAATTTCTGAATGCACTGCTTAGAAATGTTTTTTTAGTATCATAAATATCAGTTCTTTTATTCCTCATGCCAAGTCTTAGAGACCCCAGCTAAAAGTATAAAGTATGTTTCAGCTCATCAATTATCTATAACAGAAAATTTTATGAAAATGCAAGCAAAAAGGCACAGTGAAGCACTTAGTAAAGCATCTGTTGTCCTCTTTATAACACAAGAGAATGGGGTGCACAACAAGTGACTATGTATTTCTGAAGTGAAATGATGTCAAGAAGTCATGCTTGGTGAAGTCACATGGCAAAGAGCAAGCAGTTCTGTAATCAAAGCACATGCTCTTAGAAGCCTGTAGTGACAAAAAACTCATGACAAAAACCCAGCCACAGCTCCAGAAGAGCTGTTTAAGAAGAATAAACCATAATCTAAGGAAGACTGAAAGTGGCAGCACAATACGGTAGAAATTGTCCAATGACAAAAAAAAAGATGTCTAGGGGAAAGAGCAACATATTTCAAATGAAAACTGTACATCACATTTTGTGAAAAAAATTAATTTCTTAGGGGAAAAAAAGGAGATGAGTTTCTAGTATGGAAATGTAAAGATATGTATGAATCTTGGGAGAAAGGATACAATTTGAAGGGCAGGAACAACTGGAATAACACAGAAAGTTAGTCCATATGGCTGGAATGAAATCTCTACTTACAGCAACTACATAACAATTTTAATAAAGATTTGTACTGACCTAAGCTGTGGTTTATCCTTGTCTCCTTAGCCAATCACTCCTCTTCCCTCTTCAGCCTCTCACCAAACTTTAAACAAGAAGAAATACAGCAAAGGGAGGGAAATTAAGAAGGAAGTATCTGGAATGTGTCCTTACAAACACCTGTATGGCAGCTCCTGTCACTTTTCATTCAGAGTTCAAGGACTGAAATCAAAAGACCTGAAAATCAAAAAGACTGATGGATGATTTTCAGGTTCATCTTCTTCTACTGAAACAAATCTATTAAAAAACATTGACAAGCATTTCAATTTACCTACTTATGCAGCAAGGATGTCACAAACTTCTGAGTTCCCTTTCAGGATACACCAGGATTACTAATATCAGGGAAAAGTGAGCTAAAAGCTGTAGCTGTAGCAGAGCCTGTACTCATCTATTCATAAATTGTCTTTCAAGGAAGAAAAAAAATTATGAAAAAGAGCAAGTTTTGGGCTGGTATTTCCTTCTGCTTGGATTTTTAAGCAGGTTCTCTGCTCCTCTGCAGAAAGTAATGGAGTGCCTGTGTGATAAGGCCAGGGGGAGAGCTGGCTTGGTCCTGGTGACACCACTGCTCTCCATGACTGCTGCAGGCACACTGTGCTTCTCAGGAATTGACAGCAGCTGTCAGGAGGACAAATAAGCATAAGTTTGTTGTTCTGGCTCTACAGACTTTCGCTACATGTAAAAGTTCCCAGTTTTATTAACATCCACTTCTAAAGACACAAATATTGGCTTTACAGCTTTTGAGAACTAGTTCTTCTCTGGAGTCACTCTTAAGCAGTATTGAATATGGAATATTAGAATATATAGGCTGGTTTTGGTGGGGGTGTAAGACCCAGTTTCCTATAAATATACAATACTGAAAGTATTGAGAATGCACACTTGTGAATTTCAATGCATACTCCTCTGCAAAATGCATACAGGCATACCCATTAATTCACAATTAGACCTCTTATGGCAAGAGCACAAGGTCTAACAGCATTAAATTCAATATGTAAAATTACAGGGAAGTGAGCACAGTAACAAAAGAACTATAGAGACTTTTTTTTCATTTGGCACAAAAGATTCTCTACCTAAGGAAACATTTATTTCTTTAACATCAGCATGTGCTCTTCTAATTTATTTGGTTATATTTTTGGCATATGTAATCAGCCTTCTGACTTTTCTTGGTAGTACTTTTGAGAATTTACATATCTTTTTTTCTTCTGTTAGCCTTTTTGATATACTTTTTTCTGTAGGTGTCCACATTCTTAAAAAATATTTAGTTCTAAGACATTCACATGAACAGCTTATCATGTTTTAGGATATGCTGACATAGAGCAGCAGCACTAATTATCCTAACTTCTGCAATGTCTCACCTTCAGTTGTTGCTCTTCAAGTCACTCTTTAGATATTATCTGAAGAAAAACAGCTCCCCATCAGACTGATGTATACAAAACCAACCAGAAAGAAAGTGGAGAAAACAGTAATATAAACATATTTAACACAATTCTACATTTTATTAAAAGATTCTGCAGCAAATTATTTCCATGTACATATAATGACTTCCCTTATAAGCCTCTCTTCCTTTTCTCTTGTATCTTTCTCCAGACAATCCCAGAACAGCAACTTTGTTAAATTCAAAGACATATTAAAACTTTCTTACCATTTTCCACCTGGAATTCAGTCCCAATTCAATATGCAGGCACACTGCATGGTCATTAATTGTGTTTTCATAGTAGCATTCTGTAGTTGGGATGCTAGCATCTGCACAGTATATGTATAACTCATGTTAATGTTAGTTATTTTAATTTACACATAGGAAGCTCAGGCTCTCTAAGAAGGGAATATGTCACCCTTGGATTTCCTTCTTCTTTCCTCTGTTACCACAATTTCACATTAGGCCCTTTCTAAATGTGCACTTTTGCACCAATCCAAAAAGAAAAACTATTTTTCCTTTGAAATTACTTGCAATTACAGGATGATAAACAATAACACAGAGCAATTAGGTTTTTAGGAGAGGAAAAATAAAGCATTTTCTATACCGCAATACACCACTCCACAGGAATCCATGTCATTTCCCATTCATCCTTTGTTATCTGTGATTAGGGCCTTCACAGTGAACACCCCCAGCAAGCAAACTTTCCAATGTTTATAATAATAGTAATTAGTCAACCTTTAGCACTTGAACAGCACTTCTCACCTGTATATCTTAAAGTGTTGTAAACAAGATGCAGGAGCAAGCTTGGACAAGCTTGAGGCTAAAACCAAGGCTGGGTGAAAATCAAGACACTGGCTGCTTACCTTTGGGCAGCTCTAAGTCTCTTGCTGTGTCTACACCACTGGATGAAAGAGGGACCAGCATTGCTCAGTGATGCTGAAGGCAAGTGTCAAGTGGTGCTAAACCCAGCGTTGATGCTGCTTTAGCACTTGCCACCACTGGAAGAGATTACCTGCAAAGGATGCCATTTTAGTGGTTCAAAACAGAGCCAGGGGGTCAATTAACAATGAAATTTTGTGGATAATGACAGCACCAGTGTTGCAACAGATTGCTTGGACTTCTTCATTAGTGGTGTTGATGTATTCTCCTGATATTTTTCAGTTAACGTAGCTGTTCCTACTGATAATCTGGAAGCCTACTTTTCCCTACTGATAATCTCTAGACTCCAGATGACAAAACCACTTATTCACTTATTATAATTTATTGTAAAGATAAAAGAAACATTTTTCTCACTTCCTGAGTGCCTTTCCAATCTTGAAATTCCTTTGTCAGGGAAAAACTCATCTCTACTGCTATGTGGAAGGGAGCAACAAAATAACATTAAAAAAATGGTTTAAAAATTCGCCAAGGGAAAAGAAATAAAAATATTCCAAATCGTTTAAGAACTTTCAACATCTTAATGAGGTCACATTCCATACTGCAACAAAATGCAGAGAATTCTGGGTACTCATACTATATCACAGGATAAGAAGTTTTGTTAAATCTATCATGTCAGTTATTTAGACAAAATCGCTTTGTTAAGTTTCAGGATCTCCTTCCAAGTATGTCATGAGCAGCACATAAGATGCAATTAGAGGAATATATTTCTCATTATGATTTAATTTACTTTCTTAGTAAAGCAATTAACTCCACCTCTAAATGCAGCAACAACCATGAAATTATTTATTGACTTTGTCCTATGTTTTACCAGGTTATATACCATGTGTGTTTCTGTTTACCAGAAAATGATAACATTGTAGTTTTTTATATTAACCTTCATTTTACTTGTTGAGTTCACAGTAAGGAAACTATCAATAATAAATTCTTCTGTTCTGATAAAGGTGATGTTCTGATACCCTATAGCTCAGCTCTCATAGCAATAATCCTTTTTTAGTTAGACTTGCAAGTTTATCAATCAGATTCATGCATGAAGCAAAGCCAAAAGGAATCCCAAAGGATGATTACAGTCTCTGATTGTGGCTGTTGTGAAATGGGTCAAATCTCCATTAGTGGTACACTGTAGTATTACCCTTTGCAAACTCTGTCTCCTGTTAGATTAAATGCACTCATAAAGCACTTTGAAGACATTTCAGAAGCCATAGCTGGTAGCTCCCTCCCATAACAGGATAGATTCTGAAGCTTGACCAAGACAGTCTTCACTTGGGAGATTTATATACATATATACACATACACAGACATATATATACAAATATAAAATCCCTCAGTGGCAAAGCCTACATGAAGGCCTAGCCCCATCCTAACTTTCAAAACCATGGCGCTGAAGGCAGAAAAATTCCCCACTACCATCAATGCAAAAAAACCCCAACCAAACAAAANATTTTCACCATTTTTCTGGAGCCAGCTGGATGCCCCTTTTGCATCTTACTCAGGGGATAATCTAATGGAAGACCTGGCTCACAAACCGTTGAAGGTGTTCCAGAAATTTATGAAGCTTGATACTGCTTCACTGCATATCATGGTAATAAGAGGTCTTTAAAACTGACTTTGATTTACTCAGATTTTTTTGATTTACTTTGATCCCACCTAACTTTCAACAGAGTAGAGAAGTTGTAACCAACAGAAAAAGAGGAAAATCTAATCATCATGCTTTCATTACATTTGTTTTTTACCTCTATGGAAAAACTTGCTGTCTTAGAACATGTTAGAAAACACGAAGATGTAGAGGAATACAACACATTTCTGTGCTCAGCCACTGAGTAGTTGGAAGGACCGTGGACACCAGCATCACGTGGTTGCTCTCTGCTGCACACGAAGTGCAGCTCTGGGAATGCAGAGCTCATGCACAAGAAAGGTAATTCAGGGCTTGCTTTTTGTGCTCCCCAGCCTGGGACTTCGTGAGAAATTCTTTGTTCTTTTCTTCATTTAGAGACAAATAAATCACCATTTGTTACTGTAAGTCCATTTTGACATCTCTGCATATGGCAACAGTTTCAGACATTGTGTATGGGAGATGGTGGATGACAGGTACAGTACTGCTAGCTTTGTGGACGAAAAAAAACCCTTCATATTTCACAAAGAGATATGACTCTTTAATATTCTACTCCAGTGCTTAGACTGCTGTTAACTACAGGGAGTCGTTATTAACCATTTTCACACATAGAAGAAAGTAATTTAGATTACTACGATTTTTTTGGCATTGCTACAATTGGTACAAAGTAATTGCAGAGTTCCTTTATTTCCCCTTTTCTTTTCTAGAAATGAAAGAGAGAAGAACATTTATAAAAATTCATGTTCCTGCTGAGTAACTCCTGAAGGCAACAGAGAAAAGAGTAAGATTTAATGGTTATTAGTATGAATTTATATTCTTAAGTAGATAAAGGACTGAGAAAAAAAGTCATTCCACAATTTCCAAAATTGCATAAAGATGACAACTTCTTTAGTAACAGAAAATAGGCAATAGGTAAACTTTGAAAGAATTGCCCATTACTAAACCCACTCAAATTCAAACTCTTTACTCTTAAGAATGAATTTTTTAATCTGTAACATTGCATTCAGCTTTCTAATGCTTCCCTGTGTGGTCCGACAAGTCTATTTGTTCTGTTGACATCCATTGACTGTTAAATCCAACTGGTTTGGGGATTTCTTTTTCAGATGAGGGGACTTTCCCAAGCTGGAAAAACTGTATTATTGTTATTTTGCTGGTTTTGTTGTTTGTCTGTTGTTTTGTTTCTTTTTTCAATTTTTCAGGTTTTTTGCTGGTTTGTTTTTTGGTTGTTTGTTGGTTTTTTTAACATCCCTTCATTTACTGGCATAGTAGCATTCATTTCAAATTTTCTAATTATCCAGTTGGACACACTTACCTGCTTTCTGTAGAATCATCTAACAAAAAGAAGCAGCAGCATTTTACGGATCAATGAAAGGCAAAATGCAAAAGTCAGGTAAAACAATTAAATGTGCCGATCTCATGAGTCTACAAAACAATGTGAGAGACCTTAATAGAAAATGGGTTTTGACACCTTTGAGATTCCAGATAAAATTAGATGATTTATATTTCACCTGAACTCTAAAAGCAAATTAAACTTTGTTCCTTTTTTATTTTATACTAAATATTTCATGTCTTGGTCAGAAAGGGCTTCTTAGTATTTGATAATTAAATAGCATCTGTTTTGGTGGGATAATGTCAATGCGGTCCATGTGCACAACTGTACACACAGTTGTAACAAAGAGCAGAATTATTACAGAATTCTTCAAATCAGCATGAAATAAACGTAAAAATCTTCTATCCGAGGTTAGGCAAATGTCTGTCAAGAACCAACTCTTCCATACCATGGAAACTGATATAACACAAACAAAAGGAGTTGCAACACAACCAAAGAAGCTGATATCAGTTTCGGATCTAGGGTCCATGATATAAAATTTTATATTCTATCAAACCTTTTCAAAACCTTAACGGTTAAGCAACCAACTATTTAAATAAACTTTCAGGTTTATTCAAAGTAAAAACTTTAATTTCTTTTCAAGTCTATGACCTGTCAATATCTCTGCTGCCCATGTGAATCTTTTCTAAGCCATTACAGTGTACTTTGCCTGCCCATATTAAATCTAATTAAAGAGTTGCCTTTTTGAGCCATGGTCCTAGGCTTTTTCCACCAAAAAAATCATATTTTTAAACCTCCAAATAAAGATGAAGTATAATAGAACTATCAGAGTGACAACTCTTATTTCAGCATTTAATTGCATTTTTCAGTTGATTCAGTCTTTAGGTGTAAGGATGTTTTGTAATTTGCTTTCTCAGAGTGATGCAAATTATGCTATATAGGACTCAATTATTTTCACCTTTTTAATCCTTGTATTCCATTTCCACATCCCTAAACTGACATTCCCAAAATCCTCCTGTTCTTTTGACATGAGCTTTCTGGTTGAAAACCCTGATCTAAATGATCAAGGCCATGAAACCTTGATCTAAATGATCAATGCAATGACATGTGCAACATTTTAAAAAATCCCAAAATATATCATAGGATGGTCTGTGCTGACAGGAACCTCAATGAGCATTTAGTCCAACCTCTCTGCCATGGACAGGGACAATTTCCACTGGATCAGGTTGCTAGGAGCTCCATTCAACCTGGCCTTAAACTCTTCCAGTGATGGGACATCTACAACTTCTCTGGGCAACCTGTTGCAGTACCCCACCACCCTCACAGTAAAGAGTTTTTTGCCAGTATTTAATCTAAACCTATTGTCTTTCAGTTTGAAAGCAATCCTCCTAGTCCTGTCACTAAATACTCTTGTAAATAATTCCTCTCTAGCTATCTTTTAGGCTCCCTCCAGGTACAGCCCCTGTAGAATCTTTTTACTAAATTTAGTTGATGAGCATAAGCGTAACATGTGACATAAAGAAAATAATTGCTATTTCTATAAACTATATAAGAAATGTGTATTAGAAAACAAATGGGGAAAACAGTTCATCAAGAAGATTATAGATAACTAGGCACCTAGGAGCTCCGCATTTAGAGTCAGGCTAGGGTTCCCATTTAACTGGTTATGTGAGACTGTGCACACAGAATGCAGTAGGTAACTTTGTGGGCAAAAGGCATGAACAGCCTGCCTCTGAGGACAGCCAGCATATCTCTCCTTCACAGCTCACTTAATCAAAGGGAAAAAAGTTGAAGTGGGCTTGGAAATATGCAAAAACTTTCATAATTTTCTGTAATAAAATGATGTTTGAATCTTCCAAACTCATCTGAACCTCGGTCACGGCTAAACAGCTCTAAGAACTTTGCACAGAATTAAAGTATCAGAGAATCATGGACTAGTGAAATCAGTTCTCTCAGCCTTTCCTCCCAGGAGATGTGCCCCAGCCTTCCGATCATTGTCATGGCTCTCCTCTAGACCTGCTCCAACAGCTCCACACCTTTCTTGTTTTGGGGCTGCAGGGCTGGATGCAGTGTTCCAGGTGGGTCTCACAAGAGCAGAGCAGAGAGACAGAATCACCTCTGTTACCCTGCTGCCCACCCTGCTTTTGATGCAGCCCAGGATGCAGCTGGCTTTCTGGGCTGTGGGTGCACATTGCTGGCTCATATCCAGGCAATAAGACCATCCCTCATCAAACATGTTGTGCAAACAAATGTTACCTTTCTGCAGGCCTGCGAGCCCTACAGGGTGACTGGGGAGGACTCACTAGCACCACCATCAAAGACATCAGCTGCACTAGGGTCTTCTTCAACTTTCCTCCCTGGATTAAAACCAGCTTTGGCCCATTCCCCTGCCTTTCTCAGACACAGAGGAATTTGAATGGCAGGTACCATTCTCCTTCCTGCCTTGACTGACCTGCCCAAAGGTTAAAAGCACATTGCTGCTCACCATTGTGTCTATTCATGCTCACTCTGGCAGTGCTTTCCGACCGAGGGAGCCCCAGCCAGCCTGCTGCACCAGCTGAGAGCCGGCTCAAACTCCAGTTAGAAGAAGTTGGGAAAAGGGATGGGTGGAAGGCCAGACGTTACAAAGACCTCTAAATCTCCATGCAATCTCTGTTATTTCAGTCCCCTTTTTATTACAGAAATACATTTTTTAAGTTATGTCCTGCAAAGACAATGCATCTACATGAAAAAGCCTATCCTGCTTAGGTGCAACCCTAGCTTTAGCATAAGTGCCAAGAAAATTAGCTCTAACACAGCTACTTTGAGCCCTGGGTTAGTTTGTCTGGAAGGGTCAGAACCTAAAGGAATGATTGTTGATGGGGTTCTGACTGCTGGATTCTGGCAGCAGGAACACAAGGAATAGAATGTGGCTGAGAAACTCGGAATAGCTACTGGCATCCACACTGCTTTGTTGTCTCCAGACCCTGTAAGAGTATGCCCACCAGACTCTGAAATCTTCAGTCTCTCTCATTTATAGCTGTTCAAGGTCTCCATATAGTGATTGGATCTCCTGATGATCCCCATTTTTGTATCCAATATCTTCCGCTTGTCTGATTCTGGATAGTGCAAGGAAAGGAACTGTGAAGCCACCACTGATCAGACATCGTCTTGGCTTGGTCTTCTAATTTCTAACTCCTGACTACCTACCCCCAGCTGCTAGCTGGATCAGGCAAAAGTTCTCAGAACAGAGCTGACTTCCAGGAAAAAGGCTGAATTAAGATTAATTCAACAAATGAACTGGATGATAGGTAGTCTTTAGGGACAAAATCTTACAAGAAAGAACACAGAGCTACTCAGTCCGAGTTATTCCACGGCATCTTTATGAATTTTGGCAATTTGACTAAGAAGATTTGGTTGTAGATATAAGGGTCATTATGCTTACTGGAGACTAGTGTGTGAATGAAAAGGAAGAAAAATTCTGTAGATGGTTTTCTGGCACTTTAGGAACGAACAGAGGCATACATAAAGGAAAGAAAATTCTTTGTCATGGACTGACATAAATCTGAGACATTTCTCATTTGAGATATAAAATGACTTCTGCTTGAACAGTTCTTCATTCTTATGAACTACTTAATCTCTTTTTTTAACATCCTTGTTTGTTTTATATCTTGTAGAAGTCCCATTTCGTCTTTTGTATGCAACAGTAATCTACTGAAAACAAATTAAAAAGGAAATTACAAAAGGAGAATTAATAACTATACCCAGATTCCATCCATTAGTTCTACTCCCACCACTTCTGTAACATCAAGATTGGCAAAGAATTAGAGAGGATTAATGATTCTTGCAACTGCATCCTATTTCACAAGGAACAGCTAAGCATGCAGTACTGCAATATTACATTTACTGCTTTCTTAGTATATTCTTTAATTCTTTTCCTCTCTTTGTAGCCTAACAATGGTGTTCATTTTACAAATATGATCCAAGTGGTGGGAAAGTCACTCCTCTAGCAGGTACTGTTCTCGCCCCTATAGCAAATAGTCTAAAACTCTTTGCAAGGTAAGATCTCTTTTCTTAGGACTGTATACCACTGTTGCAACACTGACCCTTCTACAAACAATACCTGCAATGTACTAGAAGAATAATATTGACCAGTTAAATCTCTAGCTATTTCATTCATATTAATGTGAATCTGTAAAGGACCACACTGTGCTAAATCAAAAATCCATGTAGCTGTATCTTCTGTCCTCACCAGTGACTACAGAAAAATTGACAAAAGTTTGATCTTTTGCTAGAGATTTTTACATTTAAAATTCGTTGCAGGCAAACCCTTAAGGGATACAGATTAAGAATATTGTCAAGCTACTCTCTGTTAGAACGCTTGACTGAGAAAAATGTTATGTCAGACTGTCT
Organism: Vireo altiloquus; assembly: GCA_013396875.1. Taxonomy (NCBI): domain Eukaryota; kingdom Metazoa; phylum Chordata; class Aves; order Passeriformes; family Vireonidae; genus Vireo; species Vireo altiloquus. Next base: position 19,319 of record VZRF01007751.1, read on the forward strand.
TCTACCAGAAAATAAGCCTTACCAATCTTACATCTCGTAGGCTACATTTTTAATGGCATTTTAAAATGTTTTCTGTCATTTTTAATATTGTTTCCAGTATCCTAATGTGCCCAACATTTACAGCATATAAGAAGCCTTAATGAGTCAGATTTCTCAGCACAAACTATGCTGAGCATTCAAAGCCTGTGATATGAAAAATTTTCCACATACTTTCACAAAACAGAGTTCATGAAGATCTAGCTGAAGCAGTATTTCTAAAACAAGTTAATTAACTTCAACACAGCTTAAAATCTTTTTTTCCAGTGTTAGGTGCTTTCTAATATGCATTTAAAGAAATACTGGAAATGCAAATCATTTGCATCAAATAATGCCTTCTAACAGGGATATTTATCCATTCTACTTGGCTTTGAAACTAAAAAGAACAGGAAAAAAGTAATTTAATTTGTGATATATAATTTTGATACATTTGATGCATTTAAGACTTAAAAACTATAAGAAATAGAGTTTGTCAAACTCTAGTGTCAGTTTTGGGCTATAGTGATTACAGGGTCTTGCCAGGTAAGGGCTGACGAAATAGGCTCCAGATTTTGGATTTCATTATGGTTACAGTTAAAAATGGGAAAAGTAAGTGAGATGGCTTATTTAAAATGTTAAAGAAATCAAGGTGGATGTCAAGATATATGCTTCTTATGTTTGTGGGGTTTTTGTCTTTAGACAAAAGTTTAGACTGAACTAGACCTCAAAGCACTGAGTTTGAGGTCTTGGGAATGTAAGAAAACTACAGAAAAGGAAGTATTCATCCATGCCTGTTTGGCTGAAGAATTCAAGCTCAGACTCAATCTACTGCTTAGTACTTACTTTAATGCTTTAGTGCAAATGAATCAGAAAGCAATTTCACAGTGTTTGTGTCCATTTGACCCTTTCATCCCCAGTGGACCTGTAACCTGAAAAACCTTGGCTGTGGTTCTGTAATTCTGATCACCTCTGTCACCCTGGTGTAGAAACATGTTTTTGCAGAAGATGAAACCAAAACTGCAGGCCTAAGCTTCCTTTAAATCCCTTTCCTAGGTATTTCTCAAACCTCCTTCTGTGTAATGTGGTGTTCTGTGATGACCCCAGACTTAGTTCTCGCTAAGATTTTATTTAACTTTTGGTATTTGCTGCAGTCGGTGAGGAACCTAAAAACCAGCAAAAATATGCAAAAAGCGCATAATGGCTTTTTCATGTCTCCTGTTGGTAACCTTGTTCAAGGTTATTAATTTAGCTAATGTAACTTCAGAAGAGCTGCATCAGCCTGTATGATGTGTCTTAGCAAACTATCACTTTTGCCAGTCCTGATCTCTGTCAAGAAGTGTGCCAAACACTCTTAGTTTGGCACACTTCTTGACAGAGATCAGGACTGGCATCAGTGCTTGTTTTCTATCCAACAAAGGTGAGGGTAAGGGACACTGCCTATCTTCAGAGTGTGCAGCCAAGTTTTGGCATTTATACAAACACAGACCATATGTTTACCTTTAAACTGGTTGGAAAATATAAGAAAGAGTTTTGCATTTGTATAACAGTGAGGATGACTCTCAGGATAAAAAAAAATAATGGTACAAATATACAGGAAATAAAGGAATAAAAGGTTCAGCAAGACACAGCAGTGGTCAGAGACCAACTTGATGCCTCAGCATCATCTTGTGTGAGGCCAAGAGGGATCACCATGCTGGTGTTAGAGTATAAGAGTGACTGAGGATATACAGGCAACATAGAGCAACAACTTAGACTAACAAGCAGCTCACTAAGGGCCTTCCAGGAAAATGTGAAGGCTTATATCATAAACAATTTCTGGCAAACATGGAAAAAAGAGAGAAGATTTTAAAATGCTGTATTATTTTTTCTTAGTTTACTATCATAAAATGACATTAAGACTTTCTTTCTCAAGCTGTTTGGAAGGTTTTTTTTATAATAACAATGAATTTTGTTACAACTAAAAGTTTATCTGCTTCTTTCACACTTGTAGTACTTCAATTGATATTCACAAAGATACACCAAAACTGCACCTTGGCAGCATTTTCCATGCTATTGGAATCCCCCATGTTGCCTGTATTTCTTGTATTCTTCACTGTGCGAAAAACTAATTAGCCTCAAAGGAAAATAGCATGGAAATTAACAAGAACTGAGCAATCCTAATGGAAATAGTTGCCAACTAATCAATTTAATGGTATAAAACTGCCTTTAAAAAAAAATGTATGATTATACAGAAGTCAAAACAGGCTGACAGATGCACAATGCTACTCTAATATTTTTTATTATTTGGCAGATGTGTTGAGATGGACTAAGAGGCATTTTAATTTTATGAATGTAACTGGCATCAGAGAGATGGGCTTGTGATGGGAGTAATAACTAATTCTCCCTCAGGAATCAGGGGATTATATAAAATCCAATTTAGTCCCTAAATTTCTGAAATCCTAAGCAAAACAGGCAAAGACTCCCCCTTTTAAGAGAGGGAGATTATAAAATAAGTAACATCTTGTACAAGAAAATAAACCACTAGTACTGTGTGCTATAATACTAATTATCATATGTCTATTAATAAAATTCATTTCTAACAGAGATAATGATAAAATAGAAGAGGTTTTAACTCAACATATGCTATTAAGATGCCACAGTAATACAGGAGCATCATTGCTTGTAGCACAGCCAAAACACTGAGAAATACTTTCAGTCTCATAGAGTTTATATTTTATAGTGGGATATTTATAGTATTATAATAACTATATTTAGTATTACAGTGTTCATAAGAAAGAAATAGTAATCTGCTTTTTAGAGAGTTTGAGTTACTCTAAACATTTTTTTATGTAATCAGTAGTCTAGATAGACTCCATTTAACACAATTAAAAGTCTACCAATCTCCTGGACAATTGCAATGTTTTTTCCCTTAGAATGAGATTCATTCAGATTCAACCACACTAAGCAGAGGAAAAAATGTCTATGTAGTCAGTTTCTAGGAAAAAAAAACATTTTAAACCAATTTGTTGCTTAAGTATGTTTCACTTCTAGGATAGAGAGATTTAGCCACTTGGATAAAAAGGTGGGAATTCCAATTAATTAAAAGATTCATTGAATTCACAGCTACAAATACGATTATGTCAATAATTCTCCCTTGCCTTAGTCCTGAAATATTTTATTCATGGTTTAAAGAAAGAAATATTTTATTCATGGTTTAAGTCAGTGCTTTCTTGTGTCATTATTAAAAGGACTAGATCTCCTTCTTTTTCAACTCAGTAGGAAAGTAAGTCTTTTAATTCATCTTTATGAACAACCTGCAATAATATTCAAGTAATTATTCAGAGAGGGAAGTGCAGGTCTGAAGTATAAGAGCGAAAACATGGGGTCCTTCAGCCCAGGTCCTGTGTTAGTCTGTGAGGAATCCCATCAAAACCAGAAGGTTACACAAAAACTTGGCAGTGACTAGGCAGTAATCTGGGTGCTCCAGTTTTACCTCTTCTCAGGAGGTCCCAGCCAGCAAAATATGCTGAGTATCTGCCTTCTGGATGCAGATCCTTTTTAAATGCCTCAAGCTGGGTCTTCCCACAAGAATTTTAAAACACATTTCCTACTAAAGGTTTCAGTTGTGCTATACCTAGCTACAACATGTATAATATTCCATATAATGATATATGAGGCTTCTTCTTCTAGATGCTGCTTCAGGCTCCCTCTCTGATGCATAGTCTCCTTCTGTGAGTAGGACACACACATCCTGTATTCCCCAGCTAAACTTAATTTTTAGGACCATGTTCAGTTCAGAAAGCGGCTCAAATCAAAGTGCTGTTAGAAGCATCTACACAAATGTGTTCTGAGGTTGCTGTTTTCTTTCAGTATATTTTGTAATACTCCTTGGTAATTTCCTGCATTTCTGTTTATGCTGTTGGCAATTCTGCTTTTTTTCCCTTCTGCAGCTCAAACAGAATTTTCCTAGCTTTAGCAGGGTTGTGAAAATAATCACGTGTATTTCCCGGTGCTATTTGGCACCATCTCAAACCAAACCAGTGGTGTGGAGTTTTCAAGGTTAAAACTCCACATTTCCACTACATGACTGAACTTATTTCTCATTGTCATTAAATCTGCTTGGTCCTCTACCTCATAAAATCAGAAAAAATGGACCATAGCACAGCATACCCCACACCAGTAATTTTCTGTAATTCCTTTAGAGAACAACTATAAACAACTGTATATTTCAGTCACCAATAGTGGGTCATGGTGCATTTTGTGTATCATTAGATGCAGATGAAATTCATCTCTAAGAGCCAGCACATGGGCTTATTTAATATGCACAACAGGTTCCTACACAATACACAGATAGGGTACTCCCTCTCAGCCCAGAGGCGAATTTTATTTGCATATCTCTCCTGGCATGAAAAGCCTACTTTCCTGAGCTCATGTCCTAGGCACACAAATGAAAAGCATTTCAAACCATATTCATGCAATGCAGAACTCATAAAACTGCATACTTTAATTTGCTTGGTACTATGTTTAAGGCCTTGTTTAATTTATTGCATAAGTTAGGTAATAATATTGCTGAAGTAGTTAAGTAATGTATTGCTGTAACATATAACTTACATATTGTAAGTCTCTTAGTTCCTGATATTTAGGAAATCAACTAGATTTAAATCAAGAATCTATCTACCTAAATCAAAATGAAAGAGTGAAAAGACAAAATATGACAAACCACTCAACAGCTTGATATAAGCACTTCTTTAAAGAGCTCTTGAAATATTCTCCAAGATCTTGATCTCCTATGAATCAAACACCTAATTTTACCAATGAGGAAGTGCAGAGGTCAAAAAGAAGCAAAGTATTATTGTTCTCCAAACCCAAAGGAAGGTTGGAACCTAAGAGCTTGCCTTTTAATAACTGCTGGTTTTGATCTAAGCCAAGATATTTATTACCTCTTGCAAACTATGACTTGCCAAGAGCCAAAATATTTCTGAGGTGAGAGACTTTCATATGCTAACAACTAACACTGGACAAGTCAGCACAGAACTTTATCTAGGCAGCAACCTAAAAAAATTATTGTGTCAGATTAGGAGAATATTAAACTTCAGGGAAAAACTACATAAGCTCATACCTTTGTTTAGGTTATTTTTTCCTCCAAAGTGCTTCTGTTAGGAGACCTGTTTTTCCAAGAAGATTACTTCTTGATGATCAAGTGAGTGTACTCAGAGCTAACAGGAACGGTATTTCGGACCAAGATGGGACAGAAATGAACAACTGTATAGAGGGCTGCTGTATGTTGTAGCTCTCAGCTCTTTCCTTGTTCTAGGTTTGTTTTGGTTTTGCTTTTGCTTTTTGGCTTTTTTTTTTCCTATGTGAACAAGTGAAGAGTTGTGTAAGAATTGGGAAATTATACATGGTTTTAAAAAGTTTAAAAGACATTTTGAATAACAATAGGTTGCTTAAATATGACTTGCTGCTACATTCCCCATATTTTATTGTTTGGTTAACCAGCTAGCAGTTGCAAATGTACAGGCTGTTTTTCACACATGACTGCTTCTGCATCCAGAAACAGAAGAAAGTAACAAATGTCTTACAAATATCTTACTGTGGGAGTGCAAAATGTAGCCAGGGAGGATGGCTTTTGTTGGTGTGGGGCCCTGGAGGAGACAGGTGTACCCCGGGTCTGGCAGTAGGTACAACAAAAAAGCAGGAGACAAATAAAGAGAAGGCGAGGCAAAAGTAGGATAGTTAACAGGAGATTAATAAAAGAAGTTGTAGCTGCTTGAGATGCTAAAGATGTAATCGTAGAAGTTGAAGTTTGTGGCTGTTGAACTGCTGGCTTTGGAACAGTATATAAGATGTGCTTTGTACAATAAAAGTTGGCTTTGCATGTACCTGGTGGAGTCCGTGTTTCAGTCACCGACAAATGGTGCCCTCTGTGAGGATGGTCTGATATGCCTAACTCCATCCATTGCTGAGCCCCTGGAACTTGAAGTGCTGCTGAAAGAAGCAGGAAACCTGGCCAGCGATGGATCCCTTCAGAGGCTGAAGGTGAGCCATGGGGGACATGGAGGCTGGACAGTCCTCATCGAATAGCCATGTTTTCAAACTCATGTCTCATTTAATTATGCTGCGTTGGGTGGCTTTACTCGAAAAACATGGAAAGTCCTTCCAATGGAAAGTGCTTCCCCAATCCCTTAAAATTACGAATTGGGCGACCTTCAAAGTGCCCACACAAAACCTGAGCACCGCTTTTTCATCAGAGGTGTGGGACGAGGTGAGAGATATATTATAGGATCACACTACAAGAGGAGATGAGGCGACCACTCGAATGCTGCCTGCCTGGAAGGCGATACTAGAGGCTATTAAAGTGCAGGAAAAGACTAACAAAGAGAAAGCTGCTT
>VZRF01007796.1:0-75696 GCA_013396875.1 Vireo altiloquus
GTCCAAAGAACTCCCTGACAGGAGTGAAGTCAGGGATTTGTTGAAAGGAATGGGAAAATAATTAACCTACATGGGCTGAAGGCAATCTTGGGTGACTTGAGGATGGGAACAGGGACAGTATTGATGGGAAATGCTTTGGTTACTTGTCAGCTATGGGAATTCTGGGAGGATGCAGTCGATCCCCACTCCAGAGAAGGACAAAGGGAGTCAGAGGAACCTCTGTGTCTGCTGAGGCCGATCAGCCCAGGCTTCCCAGACACTCACCTCAGTAGCTTCAGGGCTTTGGGCCACCTGTCCAGGAGAAGACACTGGACTAAGGAGCAGATGTTTAAGGGGTGTTCAGCTTGGGCCACCAGCTCACATCTTGATGCTTCAATTTCAAGTTTTGTGAATTGTGTGTCATCATTTTTTGGAACAGAGACTTGTCACAGAGTTGTTCCCCTTTTCTGTGAGTGTGTAACCTCTCAGATACCCTTAGTTTGTGCGTCTGGGCAGTTACCTTTGCTGTTGTTGAGCTTTTGGGGCAGGTTTCATGTCTGAGTGCAGGAGATTCAGCGGGGGCAGGCAAAGGGGACTCCCTTGCACCTAAGTAGGAGCTGCAAAAGCCTTCTGAATTTTTTAGGCTGCAAAGCTGGTTATTGATTTGATTGGGACAATTGCTTAGTCCTGCCAGCGTGTTCTGAAGAAATGGTTGTTGGCTGCTGCTCTGTAATATTCCCCAGGCAGGTGTCAGCAGCTCCCAGCACCACATTCAGTGGAGGCAGGGGAGAGGTGACAGTGAGGCACTGCAGGAGGTGCTGTGCAGGTGCCCGAGGATGGGGCACAGCAGCTTTGTCCCTGGGGCTCCCCAAAAGGCCTGCCTGGCAGAGGTGAAGGCAGCAGCAGCTCCAGCTGTGGCTCCTGCCAGCCCTGCCTGTGCCAAGGCACCGTTTCCACGAGCCCTCGGGTGCCATGGGATGAGTGGGGACAGACAGGATCGGTGCCCATGTCTGGCTGAGGTTCAGAAAGGGCTCCCAGGACTTGGGACATTGTAGAGAAAACCATGCATGGCTGGGGATGGTGAGTCACACGTGGGCTGGGGTCTCGAGGCAGCTGTTACCCCAAAACTGCAACCACAGAAGTCTCTCAGGAGCTTTCCCAGAACATTTCCCAAAAGCTAGACAAAGTGTTTTACTTGTCCTACATCCAAGGATTATTTTTTTCCCCCCTTTTCTGCTCTCGAGGGGTTGACATCTACAAATGTTTGTTGCTAACTTCATTTTCTTCCTTACTGAGGGAACAAGAGGCACTTGGGCTGTTTTGTTTATAGCTGTGCTCTCAGCCGGCTGCACGTCTGGAGATGAAGGTGACAGCTTGAGATTTGTGAGCCTAATTGGCATACAAAAAAATTAATCCACTGGGAAATGAGTTATTCGCAATTATCTGTAGATTTGGCTTTATTTCATGGAGACAAATAGAGTTGCTTGGTGACTTAATTACAACATTTTTTTAAGATTATGTGATTTTAAAAAGGATATAATTATTAACAAGATCTTGAGACTATATTTGGTGATTCCATAATTACAACTATGGCCATATTTGTTAGCTCAGAAAATAATAAGTGGAAGCTTTTAATTAAAATAATGAGATCTGTTCTTGCAGATAGGCTTTCAAGTACCACCCTTGGATAACAGGACCCTTTATTGTTCAATACAATCTAAAACAAGCTGTACTGTGCTGGGAGAGTGTCACAACTAAGGCTGAGACAGATCAGCATTAAAATATTCTTTGGCTGCTGGTTAAGAGGATGAGCATGAACTGGGTAAAGCAGCTAATTGTCCACAGCTCAACTGAGCTCTGCTTGCCAGGACAAGTTTCTCAGAGCCCTGCTGGCTGGATCACAGAGAAAATGGTTAGAAGTAGTAAAATGTTCTCCATCTGTGTGGTTTCTGTTGGTGTTAAGGGGGTACAAATGTGAGCACAGATCTCAGGTCGCTGGTTCCCAGCTGCTGGAATTCACACCAGCCTGTGGCTGGGTGTGGGATGAGCACTGGGAAGGACATCCCAGCCCTCCCTGTGCCCCGCAGCACAAACCAGGGGTGCACCCAGGTTGATCTGTGTCACTGGGAGGTCACTTGAGTCCTGAGGTGGTGGTTCCTGATTGTCCAGAGGGCCCCAGTGAGCTCCCTGACTCAAGGGCACCCATCTCCTCGGGGATAAACCAGCTCTGCTTACAGCTGGAACCTCTGAGTGCTGCCCTGGGACTCCAGCAGTGCTGCAGCACTTCCAGGAACTCTCTTTGAGCAAACATCCTGCCCTGGGTTTGGTACTACAGAATGCACATTCCCAGACTGGCCTGGCTTGTGCTGTTAGAGCAAAATACATTTATTACTCTTGTCACTCGCTGTGATGGACTCACTGAAGAGGCCTAAAGCACATTCCTGAAGTATTGTCAAAGACCCATCAGCAAGGGATCTCCACGGGGTGTTTTTTACCCTTTTACTGATGTGGGATCAGGTCTGGCTCCACCAGACCTACCTGGCATCACCATTTTCATAGAGGTGCTCATTTTGCTGTTCTGCTGCAAGGGAGTCACAGCACATATCCCTCCTGGCATAAAGCAGGGTGGAAAAGCACAGGAAAGACCTGAGTGGACTTAAGCATACACTGAATCAGACCCTGCAGGAAGAGAGAATTAGATATGCAACATCAAAGCAGTATTTCCACATCTGGGAAAGTGTTCAGAGAGTCCCCAAAGGTAAGATTAAAAAAAAAAAAAAAAAAAGTCAAGTGTGTTCATTTCTTATTAGCAATGTTATTGGCAATGAGATATTCTAATTGAATTACTCCTAATTAAAATAATTATGTTTTCTAAGTACTCTGATCTGTAGAGACCATGTAGAGAATCAAAGGTAGAAATAAACAGCACCTTGTAAATTCTCTCTAAGCTTGATGATGCTTAAAATGATTTTTTATGATCCCACGTGCTCTGCATGGGCTGGTGTCATGCCATGATGGCTTTTGGGAACCTTGCTCTTGGCTCAAAAAACCAACTGTTGCTGTGAGAAGGATTAGCTGGGAAAAGCTCAAGGGTTTAAAAGGTTTATAAAAGATAAGGAAAATAGGGCTGGTTCTCTGCCTCCTCCATCCCCACCCTGCCTGACCTGGAGCAGGATCTTGAACCTGCTCTACCTGCATTTTCCACCAGCTACTGGGCTGTTATCTCAGTTATCTGTGCATTGCTGTCTTAGTCTGGTCTCTAACAGAGCCTTTTTGGCCTGCAATAACCAAAAATCTCTGCAGGGATCTCCTGTTTCTGTCAGAATAGAAAAAGAAGCCCAGGAAGGCAGCGTTCAGGTGAACCCCAGAGTTAGACGCTGAGTGGTCCTGCAGGGTGGCTGTGAAGATGAAGCTGTGATTCCTGCTGGGATCTGGCACTGGAATATTGCTCTGCTGTGGGTAGATACCTTTCCTTTTGCTCACTTCCGTCTGGAGTGAATAATCTTAGTTTATCTCCCTGCTGCAAAACACTTGGATGAGCCAAGGACTAATCTGTCTGGGGAGGTAGAAATCATCAGTCTCAGGCTATCCAGATCCATGCCCTGATCCGCAGATCAGTGCTGTCCTCAAACTGAGCTTTCCCTGAGCCTCGTGCTGGGAACACTCCTGCCCCATTCTGCCTGGTGGGCAAGGACCCCACACTGCCTCTGCCCTCGGGTTACACCCCTTGGCAAGCATTTCTTCACGGGGCACTGACTTTTCAGAGTGTTTTCTGTTGTAAAGTGTGTACCAGCTGTAAATAAGGCTGTGTTTGTGGGGTCACACGAGGTCAGGTGTGACAGACACCTCCCAGGATCCGTGGCTCGGTCCCAGCCCTCTGAACAGCCCCCGTGGATCCTGTGCAGTGGGGTTTGGTGGTGCCTCTTCCTTGGGCACGTGGCTCGGTGTTGGCAAACGCCTTGGCACAACACGTGGCACCAACAGGGCAGGTTGGCACGCTCAGCACCAGGTTCCCTGGTGTTGGGAGCCCCTGGCACAAGGGATGTGTTTGTTCCCTGTTCAAGGGGAGCCTGCTGCTGCCACAGAACATTTGGCTGCTGGAAGGTGTCCCTGCCCACGGCTGGGAGTTGGAGCTGGATGATCTTTAAGGACCCTTCCAACCCAAACCATCCTGGGATTCCATGATTCTCTGACTTATGGTGACCCTTAGCATTGTCCTGAAGCAATTTAAAGGCCTAATGAGTCTCAGAATAAGCTAATATTTATCATACACAATCCTTTATAAAGGCCAAACATTGCAATTTCTTCTGAGGAGGAGAAAATTTCAAAGGTTTCTTACATCAAATACTGCTGATTTTTCTTTTTCTTTTTTCTCGTGATCATGATTAAAATTCATTCAACATCCTCTCACAAGGAGAAAAATATATATACATTTGATGGCTTTGTGCTTTCTTCCCCTCCCTCTGTAAAAATAGAAAAGCTTTCAGATGTTGCATGAACAAAGATATGGAAATGTGAGAAGAGGGCAGCATCTGGAGGTTTTCAAACACGAGAACACGGGCTGTACATTTCTTTTGCTGTTAGAAGAGTGAAAAGCTGTTTCCTGTCATTTCCCATCTTGTCACTCGGAAGGCTGGCATCTTGCAGCTCCTTGCACCAGCTGTTGTTTTTTTCTCCACAGACAGATGGTGCAACCTCTTTGATAATTTTTTTTCCATGTTCTGAGGATTTTGCATGTGTACTACCTTTATGTAATGATCATATAACCCTGTCACTCACTTTATCCTGTTAGCAGTGTCATCCCTGCAAGAAGGAGGAGGAGGTGGCAGTGTAAGGAACTTAATCCTCCTCTTGTGTTCTGACATGCTTTGAAAATACACTCTGGAGTTGCAGTTACAAATGTTTCCAGAAGCCTTCTCTGTTCCTGTCTGAGGGATTCCAGAATATCGGCTGTGGATTTGTAGGATTCCTCTGTTTGTGTGAATTTGATGCAGCTTTATAGTAATTAGAGGGGTTTTTGTCCCCTTCCAATGTGGTACTGTAGCACAGAAATACATTTTTGCTTTGTATTCCTGGAATACAAACCTGGACGGTTACAAATAATTCCAGTGCAGCTACACATGGAAAGGAATGGAAATCACTTCTTGTATCTCAAAAATGGCTGTACTTAGCACTTGTAATTACTTTATTCCCTTGGATTTCCACCTGCTTTGCAGTGTTGGAATGTAGCCCTTCTGATGGTTCTGCATTGCTAAGGATTGAAAGCTTTTGAGGCTTGCTGGACATACCTGGAGGTCTTGAGGCTGCAGAGGAGCAGATACCACCACATCCCTGCCTTCCCCACATCACCACATCCCTGCCTTCCCCACATCACCACATCCCTGCCTTCCCCACGGATGGCAAAGCAGTGTGGAATTCCTCTGGGAGAGGCAAACTGAAGATGAGCCTCTGGTGTGGTTTCTTTTGTACAGCAAACTTTGCTCCTCAGTCCCACCTCGAAGAGTTCAGTTGTGAGCACGGTGAAAATAAAGTTGTGTCAAAGGAGGGAAGAATTGGTAAAATTAATGAATCCTGAGCAGCCAAGCTGCTGGAATGGGCTTGGATGGGGGGTGAGAGATGAGGTGTCTACACCAGTTGCTGGTGCAGGTGTGTTCCAGTCCATTTTAGGTTGGGGATTGTGCCTCTGTGCCCCTGTGCTCAGGTGAGCTCCCACCTGCAGAGCTGCCCCAGGCCTGGCCCAGCACAGGGAGCACCTGGAGCTGCTGGAGAGAGCCCAGAGGATCAAGGTACCAGGAGGGTGGAGCAGCTCTGCAGTGGGGAAAGGCTGGGAGGGATGGGATTGTCCAGCCTGGAGAAGAGATGCTTCGGGGAGACCTGGTTATGGCCTTCCAGGACCTGAAGGGAACTTAGAGGAAAGATGGAGAGAGACAATTTACAGGAGCCTGGAGTGTCAGGAAAAGGGAATGGCTTCCCAGTGCCAGAGGGCAGGGCTGGATGGGATATGGGGAAGGAATTGTTCCCTGGGAGGGTGGGCAGGCCCTGGCACAGGGTGCCCAGAGCAGCTGTGGCTGCCCCTGGATCCCTGGCAGTGCCCAAGGCCAGGCTGGACATTGGGACTGGGAGCAGCCTGGGGCAGTGGGAGGTGTCCCTGCCATGGGATGGAAAGGGATGTGTTTTAAGGTCCTTTTGAACCCAGACCATTCTATGATTTTCACCAGTCTAAGTCAGGGATCAAAAATTTGTTCCTTTGTTGCAGAGAACCATAGAAACTTTTTTGATGACGGAATAATTCACTAAAATTCATTTTAAATTGGAAATTAAATCCTAGCAGTCTAATTTTGCGGGTATCAATATGCATAATTAATATTAAAGATGCGACGGCAATGTCATTTTGAGATCTGTGATTTGTAGGGTTGAGCCCATTTTTCTAATGAGTGGTGTTTATTTAATGGTTCTTTGGATGTTTCTGTATTTCTCTCAGAAAATACTGTTGCAGAGTGAATATGTATTTTTTTAATTGGCACTGGGCTGCACATTTATTGGTCCTGTCACCTCCAGAGTAATAGGTGTAATTGGAAGCAGACAGGTAGTAATGAGCATCCTGTTTTCTGTTGTTTGCCTTTGCATTGTGTTTGTCTGTGCTGAAAAGAGCATCCTCTTCCCACAGCCAAAAAAACATTTGCTCTGAATTGTTTACTGAGTGCCATATATAAAAGTGTGGCTGCTGTCACAGAAGTGACTATAAAAGTGACACCATGGGGCTCACTGTTTATTTTTCTCTTTCTCCCTGTCTTGGAGACCTAGAGCACATTTTCTCAGCTCAGCTGCCTGTGCTGCAGTCTCCAGCTGTCAGCAGGAAAATCAGAGCTTTGTGAACTGCTCAGGTTCGTGGTGTAATTGGAAAGCTCAGACTGGGAGCACTCTGAAACATCCTCTTTGCTTCCCCCCTCTGGACCACGACTGTGCTCTTGCTTCTCAAGGGGACCCACAGGGCTCCCTCCTTAAGTTTGTTTTCTGGATTTTTTTTTCCTTGTGATCTAATCCATCTTTTCTGCTTTTTTCACCTGTGTTGGAAATATGAGAAGAGAGGCAGGCTCCAGTCCCAGCTGTTTCTGTAGGGACAGGCAGGATGAAAATAGTGAGTTGGACAACCTGTGTGCAGAGAGCAAATGGAAAACAAAAAATTCACTTTGGGCAAATCCAGGATTCCTGCATGTGGGGGTCAAGATGTCCCTGTTAGGGACTCAGTGTCTGTATTAGGGCCTGTACCACCACCCTAAATCAAACTTCAGTCTCAAAGAAATACAGATCTCTGCTGTAAGTTATTCTGCACTTGACTTCAAGGGTTGGGCCCTGTTTGCTTTATTCTCTATCAAAGGCACGTGTATTTGTGTGTTTATTTTTGTGGGTTTGTGTGTGTTTTGTGTGTGCTGGCAGCAGGGACAAGGAGGATCAGCTGTAAGCAGGGAGGGCTCACAGAGCTGTGTGCTGTGAATTCTGGAGTGTAGGGGAATATTTATTCCCCAGCGTCCAAGGAAGTTCAATATGACTCTAAATACTTTGTCAAGCAGATATGGGTGGGAGAGTTGCAGGAATGACTAAAGGTTTGGATGACTTTCTTTTAACTTCCTCCTTTAGTGTAACAAAATTCAATTTCATCAACTAATTTTACTTTTTTTTTTTTCTTCTTTGCCTCCCTTTTTGTTCCACCTTATTTTTCTAGGTCCCTGCTCTCCTTCACTCTCCTTCATCTGTTCAGAATTCCTCCTGGTGCCTGATGAAACAATATTTTCCTCTTTTCCTCACTCTTGCATTTACTAATTCAAAACAGAATTAGAGAAAAAATATTCACCTCACGGATAACTGCTCTCTGTTATTTCTGGTCTGCAAAGTTAATCAGTGCTAATGGTTTCCTTGAAGAGGTGGGAACACTGAATTTGAGTGTAATCCTTGTTCATCAATATCCTTGTTTTTTCTGTTTGATCAAAGTCAGGAAATACAGTACCATCCATGCTGTCTTCAATCCCAATATTTCCAGCCCAGCTTCTTATATCAAGTAGTTAGGGAATATTAAAATTCTGGAGCATTTATTCAGGGGAGCACTCAGAGTTTCTTGTCAGGCACGTAGCACTGGTTAGTTGAGTTATGAATTTAAGAAGAATAAGCTACCCTGGATTTGGCAAATTCATGCTCGATTCTAAAGAAGCACTTAAAAGAATTATTGAAATTTGTCTTGTAAAACCCCCTGAAGATTTTAGCAGCTTGTGTGGGATTTTGGTTAGCATTTGTGTGCCTTGGCAGGCTCAGCAGCTGTACAGAAGGTCCTGTAATCCCTCAACAATGGCAAGGTGCAGCAGAGGTCCTGGCAGCACCATCAGCACTTCGTGCTGTGGAGTTCTCAGCTGCTTTTCTACCAGAGAAATGTTCCTCTCTCTTCTTTCCCTCGAATTTGGGCCACTGGAGCTTCAGTCTCTTATCCTGTGAGGCAGCCTGATGGCTCACGGAGTTCTGTCGTTGAGGCAGGAGTGACCCTGAAGCAGCTTAAAGCCAAATCCAGCCCAGCGTGGGAGGGCAGTGGGCAGTGAGTAGTGGGCAGTGGTTATTGGGCAGTGGGCAGTGAGTTCTGGGCAGTGAGTTCTGGGCAGTGGGCAGTGAGTTCTGGGCAGTGAGTTCTGGGCAGTGGGTATTGGGCACTGGGCAGTGGGTACTGGGCACTGGGCAGTGGGTACTGGGCAGTAAGTACTGGGCAGTGGGTACTGGGCACTGGGCAGTAGGCACCATTTGCCATTATCGTGTCAAGTGCACAGAAGGAAATGCATTTATTGGCTACAGGAGATAAACACAGTTTGTGCTTTTGGGAAACCAACTTTGGGGCACCTGGAACTATGGCATTCAGAGTAATGACTGAGCCTGCTTTGGGCAGGGCAGAGCCTGGGCACTGCACATTCCTCTGGCTCTTCTCTCTCTCTGCCACTCTTATTCCCGTGGCCCTGCAGTTACCTTCCCTGTCCCACACTACCTGAACAGAGTTTTCTCTGCTAGAGTAAATGCAGTAAATGATTTACAGGAATAATACATTGAATAATTGCATCCTGTGTTTTTCCCCTTAGCTTGAGTATATACAAAGGGATTGTGGTTTCCTCCTTGTTGCTTGAACTTTCTGTCTTATAAATAATTTTTTTTAATCTGCGTGTTTACCACAAATATTAAAATTTTGCTTGTCACATTAGAGATGTTGTCATGTAGGACAGCTCTGTGATTGTGCAGGCATTATACAGGCACAGCATATGAGACAGCCCCGAGGAAGCTTATTGCAATTTATTGTGGGTGGAAGGGGCTCAGGCAGTGCTACCAGGGGAGCCAGGGTAGTACCTAGAGACAGGCAGTCCTTGTGCCAAAAATAAATCTGTGCTGTGATTAGTTGTGTAGATGTGATTTCTCAGCAAAAGTAATTCTGTGAAGATGTAAATAATGATTCTTATAATACTGAGAGCAACTTTGAAATTCACTTTGCTGAAGCATTTGTACTGGTAAGACTCAGTTGTTCAATTTTGTGTGGAAAGCAGGCATGAAGCAGACGGAGGCTGAGCCAGAGCAGACTTACTGCAATTCCACACTGACTGCTCATTGCGTGGAATTTTGTTTATTGTTTTTTTTTTATTTTACTTGCCTTCTCTCATGGCTGGGGTGCAGTGAGGGCTGTGCCAATCTCCCCGTGCCTGCAGCCACTGTGAGCCTGATAAATGAGCAGGGATGCAAAGCAGGCTGATGGCAAAGCTACTTGAAACCCCCTTACTCTGTCACTGTTATTAATTAAGGGCATTTCTCTTTTCCCACCGTGAAGAACAGACTGTGTCTGTGGGGCTGCATGAGCACATTCCATTTTTCATGTTGCTGCACTTTGTTCCTTGTTGTTGAAATCCCAGAGGTGTTGAATCCTCCCGAACCCAGGGCCTCTCACAGCGGTCCTGGAAGTTCACTTCTCTCAAGTGTAGGAGGAATATCGACAGGGAATTCCTGAGCAATCCCAAGCCTTTCCAAGGAGCATCCAGCTCTCCCATCCTGCATGCACACCAGCCACGTGCTCTCGCCCAGGACTCTGCCACCACTCACGAGCGTATTTAGCAAACAAGGCCTAATGACAATCGCGGTCATTTAAAATTACGGAAAGGGCAGGATTTCCCCAAAGGGACTTATTTTCTGCCATGATTGAATAAAGAAGGGAGGCAGCTGCTAAGACTGGAAAAGGTCACTCAGTCACATCGGTTGATGAAGGAATCAGAGGAGCTGTCAGCCCTGGCGCAGCCTCGCCTGCCAAGTGACGGAGCTGTCACCGCTGGCATCTGTCACGGCTCCACACGCGGGCGGCCCAGGGGCACAGCAGCCACCGCCATCCTCTGCTGGGATCAATTGTTTGTTCAACAAATGGTGTTAGGAGACTCTGGCTTTTCTCTCCTGCAGCTCAGAAGATCAAGTTAAGCTAAATATTTGAAGCCGTACTAGGCTAGTATTGACAAAACACAGGAGCACTTGGGCTGAAAGGGAGATGGACGTGATGGGGGTCAGGATGTGCCGGGGGCCTTGCGGATCAGGTTCCTGGGATGTATCCATAATTTAAGGTATTTCTGCAGGAAGGTGAAGGAGGTAACAGTAAAGATGGCTCAGCAGGGGTGTTCTGTGAGGGTTCAGGTTGCGCTGGCTGCAGGTATCCTAATGTTCTATCAATTGTTGTGGAGCAAATCCATTGTAGGTTTAGGGAGCAGTTGTTTTCTCCCCTTGGTCTGCTCAGAGGAGATGCTCATGTGATTTCCATGCTTTCCTAAAGAAGTGAAGTTCTGGATAAATTTTGGAAATGACTGTTCAGAAAGAAAACTAGAAATTAGCAGGTATGCGCATTCCAGAGACTTCCAGTCATACACTGACCAAAAAATAGCTGTTAATTTCTTGTATTGTCTCCTGAATGGGACTTCTCTCAGGATCACGTGTCCCTGCCAGTCCTGAGAGCTATAGATCTTTCAACTTCAACGTTTCACTCAGTGGCTTTAAGGTCTAACTTAGGCTGTTATTTTTCAAAATAAAATAATACTGAGTTTTCAGAATATAATGGTATAATTTGCCTATTACTCAGTACATACTGACATGTGGAGTTCCATGGTTTGTTTTCAGTGGGAATTCACTATGTATCACTTCTTCCTCTCTGTGGTTACCAGAATCCTGCTTTAGTAGACCCATCTGCCTACACTTGTCCTGCATTTGCTGCTTTTATACCCCCTGTGTAATCTTCATTGCTTTTCTGAGTCTGACAAACCTCTCCTGTTTTTTAGGAATAAATCTTTTGTGAGGGATCCTGTTCAACTGGGGGAAAATCACAGAATGGTTTGGGCTGGAAGGGACTTTAAATCTCATCTCATCCCACCCCTGCCATGGCAGGGACACCTCCCACTGTGCCAGGCTGCTCCCAGCCCCAATGTCCAGCCTGGCCTTGGGCACTGCCAGGGATCCAGGGGCAGCCCCAGCTGCTCTGGGCACCCTGTGCCAGGGCCTGCCCACCCTCCCAGGGAACAATTCCTTCCCAATATCCCACCCATCCCTGCCCTCTGCCACTGTGGAGCCATTCCCTGTGTCCTGTCCCTCCATCCCTTGTCCCCAGTCCCTCTCCAGCTCTCCCCTTTAGGCACTGGAAGCAGCTCAAAGGTCTCCCCAGAGCCTTCTCAATCTCCTGGCTCAATGCCATCTCTTTCAGCCTTTCCTTTATAGCAGAGAGCCTCCAACCTTGGAGCATGTCTGGGGCCTCCTCTGGACTCACTCTGGTAGCTCCAAATCCTTCTTGTGCTGAGGACACAGAGACACAGGGCTTCAGGTGGGTCTCACACCTGCAGGACAGAAGGGGACAACCCCACCTTGGCACGTTCCTGTGCTGCCTTTTATGCTGTCCAGGCATTTGGAAAGAAGTTACAGCTGTTGATATCTCTGCCATAGTCCAGTTACAGTGGGGTAGCAATGCCCAACACGCTCCTCTGTAGGTGATCCTTCAATCCACATCCACACTGAGGAGGTTTGGGAACTGACTGTGGTTTATGAAAGGGCAGATGACAGGAAGCAATGACACCAAGACAGAACTCTCCCATTAGCTTTGTCAAAACATTTGCTAATTGCAGTGTGATCCCTCAAAACATACTTCTTAGGGAAAAATGAATCTAAATTCAAACCCATGCCGACCAGGGAAGAGCAGAGTCCTCTCCAGGATGTAAATTAGATTAGTAGTTGAGTGGAATTGATTCTGCTGAGACTAAATTAATCACAGTGCTTAATCACTGTAACCTTTAAACACAGCAGTCCTGACCACAGCTGTGGGGTAGCACATTGTTCTTGCAGGCTCCTGACCTTCCCAAGGCTCTGGGACTCTCAGGCAGAGCAGAACGAGCAGAGCAGAGGCAAAGCTGCTTCAGCCTGACCTTCACGTGCTTAGAAAAGGGGATAAAAGTTCATACTTTGTGGATATAAACCCATGGTGAGCAAATTATAATGTCAGTGTCAGTCAGGACACTGCCTCCTCCTGTCTGTGCTGGGATAGTTCATTATTGAGGGCTGTGAAATGAGCCTGGATCTCCTCCACTCACAGCTCTTCACTGGCTTTGGGGTGCATGTTTTCCACCTCAGGCCCAAGGATTAATCTTTTCCTTGTAATCCTGTAGGCTTCACACACTTCCTTTTCTTCCTTACATGAGCAGAGAGTGTGAGCATCTCTGGCAGAGACAGGTTTGGGCACAGAGGGGACACTGATACATGCACACACTCACCACCAAGACGAGTTCTGTAGGACACTGAGATCCCAATGGTAGAATTTCCAGCCCATAGACAATCTTGAAAACCAAACAGCAGATAAAAACGACTCATGCTTCCTCATATCAGTCTTCTACAGATCAGCTTGTTCAGGTGGTGAAGGCTATTGCACTTGCATAAGGAGAAAAGCAGGGAGGTTTTAAACATACTCCAGCCTCAGTTTTCAAGAGCTTCTGGGGACTGTGAGTACAGCCTCCTTCAGGAGTTCGCTTTGTAGTGTTGATGCTGAGGTCTATCCTCTAATAAAATGTACCAAACCCCTGAGAAGTCCAAAATCACTGGCTTCTCTTGAAACCCCAGACCTTTTCCTGCAGCTTTCAGCTGTGCCAGCCAGCTCTTGGGGTGCCAGAAGCCTGTCACACAGTGAGAGGTGGGACAGATGGGTTTGCTTTCCACAGCAAGAACAAAGCTTGAAGGGAGCAGGCAGTGCTCAAGCAACTGTGTTCATAGCTGCTTCTTTTAAAATTGCATTTTTTTTCTTCTACTTCAGAAATATTTGGGGATATTTTGCTGTGATGCTATATAGCAATAGCATCTTCTGTATGGACATGAAGAAGACTTGAGATGAGAGCCCACCTGTGGATGTGGTTTGTTGTTGGGATCTATTCCCTGCTCTCATTAGCCAGCAGTCAGCCTTGGATCTATCCTCAGCTCTTCCACTCATGTCCTCACAGTTTTCTCCCTCATCAGATTCTGTCTCATAATCTGAAGATGACTTTGTTTCTGTGCCCTACAGAAATACAGTCCTTTGTATTTTCTCTTTTAATTGTTTACCTTTTGGGGATATGTGGTGCAGCACATGAATAATGGATATGCAGAGTTTTCCACCCACCCGGGCTTTGGGCTTGATTGATGATGGTCAGACAGCCAGAGCAGCAGCTCTCTCTGTAAACAGTAGGTTGAGTTATTCTTTAAGGCTATGTCCCATCCCTAAGTAAATCTTTAAAAAAACCAAAAAAAAAAACAAAAAAAACCACCCCAATGAAGCTTTAAAAACGTGTGCTGAGAAGAATTTGTCATTGCTTTTAAAACTCATGCTTGCTGTGATTTTTTGTTTTTTAAATAAGATATCCAAAATTTTTTTCCAGCTAAGAGACATAAAAATCCTCTTTTGCTGTAATATATTGTTTCACACATCTACTTTCCATTAATCATGAAGTACCTTTGTGACAAGAAGCTGGGTAAATTGTCTGATTCCTTGCAACCATCTTTCTTTGCTATGAATGATTAAAACAACACATCATCACCCTGAGTTAACTAACTGTCCCTGCTCTGTTAGAAGCAGAGGGAGAGGCTGAGTGCTGACAATTTGCCATTGCATTGCCATAGGAAGTACCTATTTAGACATTGAAGATGGGTTAAGTGCTGCCTATGTGAAATTAAACAAAACACGGCCAGAGTAATTTAAAATGTCTTTGAAAAGTACTGCTCTGTCTCTATATGTTATTTGGTTATTAATATCCATATCACAGCTGTATCCTCACAGGGAGGAACTGAAAATGTGCTGTTAATGGTCAGTGGATTCAGGAAAGTCTGAAATATTCAGTGAGAGCTTGGTCTGTGAACAGGGACTGGGCTTAGGAATTTGCACCCCTGGGTGGGAGAAGCTGAAAAGGATCCAGTGGCTCAATGGACTCAGGTACTGGTACTGTTACCAGTTTTGGAGGGTGGTAATTTTGAAGCTGTTGGGTTTTTGTCTGTTGAGTGTTGAGAGATTTGAAGTTTATCCTTTTCCAGAGAGGAATATCCCATGGTTTCATGTCCAGCCTGGCACACACTGACTCTGGTCACCTTCAGCACTTGCAGGTGCCAGGCTCTGCAGCAGAGCTGTGCCCGTGGGGAATGGTGGGACCCGTGGGGCAGAATTCCCTGCCCACTCTCAGCCCTGCCCTTCTGCTCCTCACTGAGCCAAACCAACCCACCACGTTGCCACAGCACCATTTAAAGGAGATTTGCCATGATTTCCAAAATCAAGGTGCGGCAATTCCGTTTTCTACAGGTTGTGTAGAATTTTATCTCCTTGGCTTGCAAACTGAGGAGAAAAGGAGGCACAAGCTTGGGGCGTGCTGGTCTCCTCCTTGCCCATGCAGAGCTGTGGTTGGCACTCCTCAGGCACACCTGAGCCTGTGGGAGGTGTGGAGATGGCAGGCTGAGGAATTAAAGGGTTTGCTTTATGTCCAGCTGCTTCCTCACTGGGGTGTCCTTTCCAGCTGCCTCCTGAGACAGAATAAAGGTGCTGGACACCTCAAGGGAAGGAGGTAACTCCGTGGTTTATTCACCTGAGCTCACATCTTGGCTGGATTAACCTGAGTGCCAGTGTGGTGCTGGTTATGGTGCCTGGTGAGTGACCCATTTCTCTGGCTCTCACACCCCGAGCAAAGGCTGCTCTGCTCACTCCTTTAGGGAATTGTGTCAATCCATGATCATGCAATTGGCTTCTTCACAGCTTAAGCAAAGTGCCAGAGTAGGGCTTGAAACTGTCAGGTCTTTAACAGATCTAGAGATTATTCTTTTCTCCTGGATTTAATTATGCACAAATATTTCAAATACAAATACACGTATATATGGTTAAACTTTTATTTTGTCATTTCCTGCAGCTGAAATTTATTGTGGATTGAAATACACAGGTTTATCTGCCTGACCTTTTGCTAATTATTAGATTGAGATAAGTGTGTATGTAAGTGACAAATTGCCTTTAATGACATTTAATCTGCACACTGACATTAATGGTGGGTTTAGCAGCCTGGTTATAGTCTTTGTTGCTGAGAGACGAAAAGAGCAAGGACTTTTATCTTAATTTGACCTTATTCAAAAGGTGTTTGTAGTAGTAGTCAATTTCTGATTAACTTAATGACCTGTTTTACATAGAAAGCAGTCAAACATTGATAGATGAAAGGGCCTCGAGGTGATAGATTACAGAGGCAGCAGTGCCATTGCCAGATTCTCACTCTTAATGGATGGGGGAGAGGGAGGTGGCAAGAGGAGCAGCCCCAAACTCTTCTTGCTGATACCAGAAGGGAACGTACCACATCCAGAAAACATGGTTAGAAAAGCATCTGTTGAAGGCTGGGTGCAAAGAGCCAATATTTGACTTTGCTGAATGGTTTTCTGTACAGTCCAGGCTTGTGAAACAGGGCTGCACATCCACTGAATGTAGTGAAAGTGTCTCCACTGGGGATTACTGAGCTGAATCCGTCTGGGAATTACACAGGCCCATATTGAGGTCAGCCATGGCCTATTTCTGTGACAGCAGATTTGCACACCCCGGAGGGCAAACACAGCACGGAGCCCAAGGTGGGCAACTGCAGCCCTTCCCTCTCATTGCCCTGTGGTGTATTTTCAGAATGATTTAAGAGGGACTTCAGAGACAAGAGCAGAGGTTATAAACTGCTTTTAGGAAAAGTAAACACCTAAGCAAATCATTCAAGAACCCATTAAATGGCTCGACAGCTCCTATAAATACAGTCTGTAATGCACTTTGGAATGCTCCAGCACCTGCTGGCTCTGATGGGTTTTCCTCTGAGAGCTCCTGAAAGTTACATTTTAATGGTAAAAATTGTTCCTTGTACATCACTGAAAAAATGTGAGGATGCAGTTCAGAAGAGAGCTGGAAGGATAATAATGTACCTTGAATTTGTAAATCAACTAATTAATTAATAGTTTAATGCCATTTTTTAATGCAACAGAAATGCCTCGAAAACTAAACCAAACCAAGTGGCAAATTGACACAAATGTTTAGTGAATTGAGATCAACACTTATTACATCAAGTGACAATGGAAATGCAAACAGAATGCCTTGGCATGTTGTCGTGGAGCCCTTCAGCTGCTGCCTGCCTTGGCGGGGAGGTGCTGCACAGGCAGCACTCACTGGGCCATTCCAGAGCCTCCAAAAGCACCATATGAGCTGGAGAGAAGTGTTTGGAATTGAAGGTTTCAGTTTGGGGTTTCTGCAGTGTGGCTGCTGTGTGTCAGCCAGCTGGAGATGCTGCTGTCTGTCCTGCTGCTGTTTGAGCACTGTTAATGAAGTGGTGCTGTTATCATTTAATAAAAACCAAACACAGCTACTGTCCCCATTCCATCCAGCCTGGGGTCTGCTGCTGCCTCCGAGGGATGGGAGAGGAAAGGGGAGACATTCCCAGCGTGGGCTCAGAACACAGTTTGGGTGTTTCCTGAACTCCATCTTTTACCCAGTTATTCCTTTCCCCAAAAAATTGAAGTTCCTTGATAATTCCCTGTGTTCCACTGTATCAAGGTGAACTTGAGTCTATGAGCTGACAACATTCTAAGATGTGGCAAGAGAATATCAGCTTGGTGTGGGAAGAGGAAACCAAGCAAAGTCCCAAAAAAACACCCCCCAAATGGATGAAGAGCCTCATACATGTCTTGTATGCTAAAAGGTATTTTATGGCTATGCCTTTTACAGCAGATTTAAATTTTAAGTTGGTGCTGCCCCATCTGATTTCTGTTCCCTGTTACTGTAAAGGGGAATTTGAAGACTGCACCCCAAGTGGATAAATTATTAACTGAGGACTGTTTTTTCACTGTGTTGATGCCCAGTTTGGATGTTGATCCTTTTGAGAGCAGGGATGGTCTCTCCAGGCCAGTCCCAGTGCAATTGTAATTGCATTTCCTTGGGAGTGCCCCCATTTGTTCTGGATTGCTGTCCAATCTGATCCAAGAGCAGAATGCCAAAATAGATAATTTGGATCATTTTGAGTGAGCTTCTGTAGCACTTGGGAAACAGTAGTTGATGTAATTAATTCCTGTTCGAGCATATCTTTAAAATAAATAAATCTGGTCTTCACTTTGAATTGCCAGTAATTGAGAAGCCACTGCAGTCCTTAGGAAGTTGTTCTAGTGGTTAATTACTCTCAGAGTTAAAAATTAGCATCCTATTTATAACCCAACTTTTTTTCTCACTTCTGCTTGCAGCCACTTGGTTTTATCACGCCAGGAGAGCTCCTTCTTTGGGTATTGTTCCATGATTTCCTTCATTTCCACGTTTTTTTTCAGTTCCATGTACATAGAACAATGCTATGGCAATATGTTTTGGTTTTGGGGTTTTTCTGCCTGAGGTTGGATTACATTTGAAATGTATTCTAAGATTCTTGGGTGAAAATTGCTACAATACGCAAATTTCACAAAGATCCATTAATTATCCCTGTTTTCCCACTGTGAGCTTCTGTACCTCCCAGTGGTGTACACTCAGCAGGGCTTCTTGCATCCTTTTGTCTTCTATTAATATTGATGCTGTTTTCCTAGGACTGACACCTGGGGGAGAAGGAAAATTCCCTCGCTGGTAGTGGAGGGTCGAGTGTGTGTCATTGCCAGCTGGGGAGTCACAGCCTTTCCCCACAGTGAGGTTTGCAGGCACCAACCCAGTGAGCTCCACTGTCACTCTGTGGTTTTGCCTCCTTCCTTAGAAGCCTTACAGGTTTGGTGGTTGTGTGTTGCACAGCAGCAGCAGTGATGTTTGAGAGGGAGGAGATGCTTGTCACTACCCATTTCATGGTCTCGTGCACTGGGATGTTATTTGGTGGTTGGCAATTACAGACTCCTGTGCTAACAAACCTGCACTGAAACTGCCCTTCTCATAAGAGTCCAGAACCAGATTCTGTACCCCAAATGCTTTCAAAAACACATTTTCATCAAATTTACTCGATCTGTGTTTAACAAGTGGTGACCTTAGCGAAGGTCTGTGTTGTGCTTTAGCAGATATGGGTGATATGTGGATTCCCTATTCTTCATGACCATAAATTATCCAGAAATACACTGGCAGATGGACTTGAAAGCATTTGCTCCTTGCTTTCTTCCTACTTAGGAGCCCTGCAGACCTCCCATAAACTGGAGGGCGGTGAGGATGAGGAGGGCCTGGAGCATCTCGGTGCCCAGGACAGGCTGAGGGAGCTGGGGCTGTTCAGCCTCGAGAGGAGCCCTGGCTGAGAGGAGCCCTCAGCCCTGGCTGTCCCTGGCTGCAGGGAGGCTCAGAGCAGGGCCCAGGCTCTGCTCCAGGGCCCAGCAGTGGCACCAGAGCCACGGGCAGGGACTGAGCCCAGCAATTGCCCTGCACAGGAGGCACAACTTCTGCCCTGGGCAGTGCCCAGCCCTGAACAGGCTGCCCAGGGAGGGGCTGGAGTCTCCCTCAGCGGGGATATTGCAGAGGCACACAGACACACTGCTGTGCCCTGTGCTCTGGGATGGCCCTGCCTGGGCAGGGAGGTGCCACCAGTGACCCTCTGGGGTCCCCTCCAGCCTGGCCCAGCCTGGGGCTCTGCGGTGAAGGCTCTGTGTAACTAACCCCAAAGCAGACACTAAACCCTGGTACCAGCTCCAGAGGCAGCTGTGAGCTGAGGTTTGCTGCTGTCCCTGGGGGCTGGCACGGGTCTGGCTGGGCTCTGGCTCTCTCCCCTGGGCAGGGGCACCTGCAGCTGCAGGGTTTTGCTGTGGAGAGCTGCAGAGCTTCTGGGCAGCTGATGGCAATGCTGACTTTGGGGGCTTCTGCTGGTCAGTAGGTGTAGCTGGTCAGTGAGATGGACACCTCAGTTCCTGTTTGACTTCGTGTCCATGTCTGTTGGAACTTGGAAGAGGCTGCAGAGATATTTTCCTCTGTGTTTTTACTGGTATTTTAAATGAACATGCTTTTCCAGTGTCACCTACTGCCACCATTGTCACTTCAGCCTTTTAAAGTACTTTTTCTTGTTGCTATCTCTCTGATAAAAGTGTCTGTCGACAAGAGGAATTATCAGATGTGACAGAATATTCACGTTTTGAAGGTGCATATTGGACTTCTCTTGGCAGTGACAGCTGAAACACTGCTGCAGTCAGAAAACAGACGTGGTCCAGCTGATTCATAGGCTTGGGGTTTTACTCTTTGCTTGTTGCTATTTCATTTGTTTTACTGACAGAGGAGGATTTGCAGCACCTGCTGCCAGGCCCTGAGCTGGAGCCAGGGACCCTTTGGATTCCTAATCCTTGTTAAGGGAGCAGAGTCAAAAGCTGGTGCTGAGCACCCAGTGCTCACACAGCCTTGGGGTGGGTAGAGGGATTTCTCTAGGCTGGCTGGGAGTCTGTGGCCAAAATCTACTTTGGTGAGCACTGTTTAATGTGTGCTTTAAATTCCTGCTTAAGCCTTGAAAATGTCCATGAAACCCACAAAGCCCTGCCCGCCGACAATAGACGGAGCCAATCTTGTGTGAAATCATTTATTATAAAGTTCTTGAGCCTTTTTTTCTCAGTTTGCCTTCGTTTCCCCACCCATGAAATAAAAATACCAACCTTCCCTTTCTTCCAGGCTTTGTTATCTGTGCTAATACAAAGCTGCTCGGGGATGCTTTTGTGCCATATGTCTTCACAGTGCTGAGCAGAGGGGGGCTGTCAGTCTCAGCTGGGGGCCTGTATTACTACTCATTCTGTAGTCATACAAATAGTGGATAATATAATAATAATGCAGAAAAGAAAGTAAATGCTCTTTATATGGAATAATTGAATATCGCTGTGACGTTGAACAATGACTCTTAAAAGGATGGGGGGAAGTCATGCTTTTTTCTTCCTTAATTACAGATGAACTCAAATTACTATATTTAGTTATTTCTAAAGCTCCATTGTATTTTTCTGTGTCTGAAAGAACACAATGATTTGGATACGCATGCATTTTCCTCTCCAGATGTCCTATTGCCTCTTGAATGTGGTTTTATATCTTCATATCTCCAATAATGGAGGCTTGGATTTCTGCTCCAGTAGTGTGCCTTTTATGCAGGTCAATATTAAAGGAATATTATAAATGGTCTCAGTAGGCTTAGAATAGCTTTATCTCACTCTTGCCAGTACTTTGTATGTGGATAACTGTCTTAGCTTCCTTGCCTTTGTGTTTTATTTGGATTAATGGGTAACCTAGATATTTTCAAGTGCCTGTAATACAGTTCTTTCTGTAAGAGACCGGAGAAGTTCTTGTCCTCTGGGATTGAATTCGCTGTTAAATCTGCAGTGGTGGTGTTTGATGCACCCCTGTGGGCGAGTGAAGGGTTGAAGGGAGCTCAGTGTCTGGGCTGTGGGGTGTGAGGGAGGGTCCATCCTGCAGGAATGGAGACGTGTGGCATCATCCACAGCTCCCTCTGCCTTATCCGGGCTGCAGGATTCATTGATTTCCTGCTGTCCACACTCGGGTTTAGCTCCGTGGCAGTCCCAGGGAGGTGCTGTCCTGGCCCCACACCCTGTGATGTGCTGGTTCCTGGTGTCCCCTCCTCGGCCCACCTGCCTCGGAGCTCCGTGCTTGGTGCTCAGGCTGAGCATCCACCTGCCACAGTCAAATGCACGACTTCACAAGCACTTTTCTGCCCTTTTAAAAATTACATTTTAATTTTTTTTTTTTTTAATCCAGAAAATTTTTTGGTGATTGTGGGCCTTTCCAGCAGCTCTTTCTGGTGGCTGAAGGCCGGTGTGCACATTGAGGTTCCACTTCACTCTGCCTAAAGGGGACCTGTGGTCCTCACTGGCAAACAAGATGCTCAGGCTTTTCCTTCCCTGCTTGTCTACCCCCAACCTCCTTCACTTAACATCTCCCTACCCCAGGTTCTCTGTCTGCCAAGCCTGTGTGATATTTCTCTACTTCAAAGCAGAGTAACACAATGCAATGGTGGCAATATATTTTAAGATCCTTGCTAACCAGTTTGTCTCACTGAGCTGAGTAGTTTAATAAGCTGTAAGACATGTTTTTGTCTCGCCAGCCTCTGTCTTCTCATAGCAAACTATATTCATATCAAAGAGTAGCTAATGTTAAGGGTTATGTACATGAGAGCACCCTTCATGGGAGGCACGAAGCAGTGATAACACAAGTGCTTTGACACAAAGCTGCCTGAAAAGAGGGAGCTCCTTTACACACATCTTCACTCTTATGTGCATTTCAATTTACACTACATCAAATTGGATTAGAGTCTGTTAATTCAATTAATGACTACATTGAAAGTTTGCCTTTGCTCATAGTGAAAACAGGAGGGCAGCTCCTAATAGCCTATGGATTTAATGACTGCAACTTTGAAGAGTGTTAAGCTAAAGTGAAGTTCAGAATGGCTTGTTAACTGGGTTTATTAGCTGTTGACCTTCCCTTTCAGCATAATAGTAGCAGCCAGACTGAAGAAAGCATTAACGTCCTCATTAGCATTTATCTAAAGATAGGCTGCTGCCCATTCCACAGTAAATTAGCTCAATCAGCCATAAAGAGCCTGAGAAACATTTTCTCACATACCTTTAATTCTCTTTCTTTCTCCCATTTCCCCCCCCTCCTTTTTTTTTTTTATTTATTTTAAAGTTAGTTGAGTTCATTTCATCCAGTTTATCAAGACTGAAGCCTCAGGACAGTTGCACTTAAAATGTTTCTACATGTTTATATAATTATAGACCTTCTCCTGTGAGACAAAGGCATGGGAGTGGAATTACAGGCTTTCAGGGATCTCCTTGGCTTAGCCTTTTGCAGAGATTATGGATGTCTTGCTTGTTTTCCAAGCTGAGGAAATGCCCTGGATTGGTTCAGCTGCAGACAGAAAAGTTTTGTTACCTGCCCTCGCTCGCTGCTGGCCTGGCTTTAGAGAGAGGAAAAGAGATTGGAAAGTGTCCAACCTGGTTTATATTTGTCACATCCATTGGTGAAAGAAAGGATTTATGCCTTCAGTGTAGCAGATTTTGTTCCCTGTAAATAATTTATATAAAATTGATTGTGATCTTCTGTACATCGATGGCCGAGAAAGCTCCGAGTGCCAGCCTCTATCCTGCCCACAAATCTGATGCCCAGTTTATGAAGAATAATTTTTACAAAACTATAACCCCATACATTTAAATTGTTTTCTGGGTCCTTTTATTGTTCTATCTATTCAATCTGAAAAGATGCTAAGAATGTCAACCCCAGCTCCAGAATACTTTGCTTATTCAGCTGAGATAAGCCTTGTCTGTTTACAGTTCAGAATGTACTTACAGGTTTTGCTGTACCAAATCTCATATTCCCTTTCAAAGGTTATCAACGAACATTAATATAGGTCACTGAAATAAAAACATTATTAAACAGATAGCATTTTCCTACTTTTTTCAGTACATTGGAGAAAAAAATAAATAAATTAAGGGAATCTGAGGAGAAAACCACCCTGTTTTACAAGGAGGCAAGGAAACCAGTGGCAGTTTAATTACCAGTAGTATCTCACTTGGTCCCAGTTACTTTACAGCAATTTAGTGGTTTTTCTTCAGTATTTCATAAGAGTTCCTCTCACATTTTTAGTTCCATTAGATGAAGTATTACATAAACTTTTTTTACAAGACTGTTGCTTCCTTAGAGCTTTTAGAGCAGATTGTAAGAGAAAAACAAAAAAGCAATCTTGGTGCAGAGGGAGGAGGAGGATGGAAGGATGAGACAGAGGAGGAGGAAAGTTCCCAGGTAACAAGTGACAGGGTAGGAGGAAATGGTCTCAAGTTGAGCCAGGGGAGGTTAATGTTGGACATTATGGAAAATTTCTTAATGGAACGAGCTGTCCAGCTCTGGCACAGCTGCCCAGGGCAGTGCTGGGAGAGATTTAACAGGTGTGTGGATGTGGCACTTGGGGACATGGGGCAGGGGTGGCCTTGGCAGTGCTTGGGGTGCTTGGATAGATGTTCTTGGAGGGCTTTCCTGACCTTAATGATTCTATGATTCTCTGGTAGTGTGAAAGTGCCCTTTTGGCACGATGGGCACTGCCTGTGGTGTCCTGGGCCTGTGGTGTCCTGGGCCTGTGGTGTCCTGGGCCTGTGGTGTCCTGGGCCTGTGGTGTCCTGGGCCTGTGGCTTTCCCTGACATGTTTTCCCTCAGTTGTCCTTTCCCCTTTGTCCTGTCCCCTTGGGTTCTGAGCACAGCTCCTGTCAGAGCAGTTTACCAAAGCTCTCAGTGCCGCTTTCCTCCTGAACATTAAGAGTCAGAACTTGCGTTTATTTATAAAACTTCCATAGGAATTTTTTTAGAAATCTTTTTCTTAAATTTCTTTTCACTCTTAGCAGGTCTCTGCTTCCAGTCACCCTGTCTTTAGATTTTCCAAACCACTAATTATTCAGGATTTTATGTCTGATGTAATATTTCTCGTGCAGCGATAATCAGAAGCCAAAAGTTTGACAGTCTCAACATAAACAGTTAAACATACACTCAGACTCTAAAATTCAAGAGCTTGATCTTTGTAAGAGTGGGTCCAGGCCTGGCAAAGTACTTAAGCATGTGCTTAATCTTAAGCCCCTGGGCAGCACCATTAACTTCAACAAAACTCTCCCTGTATTTAAAGTTAAGCTTGTCCTGAAGGATTCTGCTGAACTGGAGCAGGAATACTTGGCATCCTGAAGGATAAAGCCATAAAACCAGCCCAGTTTATTAAGGCAGCTCAGCTTCTTCAGCTGTCGTTAGTTTTAAGAGGATTTTGGAACACAGTGATTTTCTTTGCTTCTGGGGAATCCACTGTGTTGGCTGCTGCTGTGTAGTATTCCAGCTGCACTCAGGGAACCTACATTTTGTTATATACTTCAGGAAAAGTTACTTTAAATAAAATGGTGGAGGATTTTCACCTAAATATAATGTCTTAAGTGCTGGAAATTTGAAGAATTTGAAGAAAATTCTTCCCTTAGAGTAGAATCTGGCTTTTTTCTTTTCACTTGTGAACATCAGAGTCGTGATCCTGGTCATGGCTTTGAAATTTGTAGCCCAAGACAGGCATTCTGTTGTTTGTCAATTTTTTTGGCACCCGTTTTGCCTAAAATACATTTTAGGTTGCCAGTTTAGTTAACTAAAAATAAAAGTTATGCTTATGGGGAGGAAATAGATGCAATTCTGTCTTAAAGTTACAAAAGCCTCACGGGTTTAATAGGATTAAATCCAGTTCCTAGTAGGGATGGGCACAATATATAGAGAGCTCTGGCTCAGCTTTGAGCGCTTTTACTTGTGCTGCCCGAGCTTCCAGGAGTGAGGGATGGAGAGGGTCAGGGCGGGACAGGGACCCCTCGGTGCCCCTCTGAGCCCTCGTGTGGGGCACATCTCTGCCTGGGGAGGACAATGTTGTCCCGGTTGTGCCACTGAGCTTTTCCAGAACTCGCCGAATTGCCCTGGAGCACTGCAGCCACATCCCGGGTACAGGGTGCTGCGGGAGCTGTGCCCAGGGCTCAGGGCACCTGGCCTGGCTGGCAGCGAGCCCCTCGGGGGTGCCGTGCTGCCTCTACTCGGGGGCTTTTCCTTGGGCTGAAGGGAAGGCTTTGGGAGCAGGGAAAAGCTGGTCGGTAGCACCATCTGCAGGCTGCGAACCAGGGCGGGCGCCGCTCGCTGCGCTCCGGTCCGGCACTCGCGGGGAGAATCGGGGAATGAAGGCACCTGGAAGAAAGGCAGGATCGGGAAGGGCTGTGCCAGTGCTGGTTGTTGAGCATTTTCAGTGGGTGCTCTCACACCCCGTGCCGTGCCCAGGGAAGAGGGAGACCCGCGGGGCTGGTGCCAGGTACAGGTGGCAGTGCGGTGACAATGCTGCTGTGCCAGGGCTGCTGCTGCCTGCAAACAGAGCTCAGGCAGTGCCTGGGACTTGTCACTAAGCCTGTCCCTCTGCCCTGAGCCAGCACAGCTGTCCCGAGTGGCTGACTTTGCTCTGAGCTCTGCTTTACTTGAGACTTTTTCCCCGTGAGCTGTAGAAACCGTCTGAAGTTCAAACCTTGCTCTTCGAGTCTCTCTTCAGCAAGCGGCCTCTGGAGTATCACGTTGTGAGCTGGAGTAAAAGACAACACGAGCAGATTGTGGTCAGGAGATGAAGCTGCAGAGTTTACTCCATCCCTGCTTGGCTCCAGCGAGGTTGGTGGCAGCTCCAGGTGCATCAGGGCACAGCTTGGTGCTCCAGCCTCCGCAGCATCCTCGTGCAGGGCACGGCGCATCCCAGACCCCAGGGCCCTGCAGGGAATGTGAGTGCAGACACTGGAGAGAGCACAGAGGGAGTAGTAACCCCACACTGACCCTTGGTTCTCTCTCCCCATCAGCCCTGGGAGCCTTTCCCCTGCCCCAACTCGGTGCCACCTCCGGCGCTGCCGCTGCCCGGCTGCTCGCTCGCCTGGCCCGAGGTTGCTCCAGCTCTCTGCAGCAGATGGCACTCTTTAGTTCTGTTTCAAGCCCTCTCCTTCTGGAAGTTTCTCTGGGAGAATCTGTTTTAAAGGGGCCTCAGCACTTTCCCAACCCTGTTCTCCATGAGGCTTCATGGAAGCTTGTAAAGGCCGCTGGCTCTGGAGGGAGCTGGCAGTGGCAGGTGGGTCCTGCCAGCCCCCAGGGATGTGTTGGCTGCACTTCTGCACAAATTCAACTGGTTTTGTCCTTCTATTCCCGGATCAGTAACACAGACCCCTCCAGCAAGCCCCCTTGGGACCCAGTTCCTCCAGTACATTTCTGGCTTCTTTAATCCCCAGTGGAGAAGGGGAACCTTCCTGTGCTCTTGACCCACCTTTATTTTGTCACTCCCATCCCACCTTGTGCATCAGACCTATTGTAGTGTCTCAGTTACCTGAGAGAATTAGAAAGTGATGACGACAACCACCAGCTACCAGTTTCACCTCCTTTCTGTGTCATGGAGGGGAGAAAATTAGCAGCTACAACCTAAATGAGCCATCCCTTAAGGCTGTGGCATTGGCTGTACAGAAATAAAGCTTATATTTAAAGAGAGTCTCTGCATGAGAGCCTCGAGTGCATGGGATGATGTGAACCCTGTCACACAACTGCACAAAGGACTCTGCCCTGACTGGGCTGGGCAGGGGACAATAAAATGTGTCAGTACTTGGCTGGAGTGGCTGCTGGGCAGAGCAAAGTGATGGGGTGGCACAGAGCAAAGTGATGGGGTGGAAAGGCTGGGCAAACACTGAGGGAGGGACTGCTGGTGTTCCCCTGGCTTTGCCCACTGAGATGGTGTTGTCTCTGACCTTGGCACCAAAGCCAGCTTTGTCACAAACCTCAGTAAGGTAGCTGGTTAGAGCCTGGTGCTAAAAACACTGAGGTGAGGTTTGATTCCTGTATGGGCCATTCACTCAAGAGTTGGACCTGATGATCCTTGTGGGTTCCTTCCAGCTCAGAATATTCTGTGATGAGAAAAATGTTGTAGGGACAGGGGAAATGTGACATCCCATGTGCCACCCTGAGCTGTGGCTCATTGGGCATCACTGTGCCTATTTCTGCCGTGTTTAATTTTAGAGGTCACCACTTTACGGGAACTAAAATTTTGCATTAAAAATTAGGTAAATCTGTGTTTGCACATGTTTACAGAGGTTATTTCAGGGAAGATCAAAGTTTTCAAGCCATTACTTTATGTATCTGCCTATAGGAAGAAGAATTTGCCTGCTTTTGTTGTTTTGGGCTATTTATTTATTTATATGTTTGGCTTTTATTATTGTCCTCTCTTAGGATGCTCTGTTGGTTTTTACTAATTACAACATGATTGCTGTTCTGAGCAGGAACTGCTGTCCATGGAAGTACACTACAAGATGTCTCTGTTCCATAAATCAGTCCCAGGATTTCATTAGACTGTTTATGCTCTAGAATTCTTTGCAGTGTTGCTTTGAGTAATTCCCAAAGAGAATGCATGCTCCTCTTGCTTATAAATTCTTTGCTTAGGACTTCTTTGCCCTCCATCACTTTCCCTTTCCTCCTTTTTTGGATAACACTTGGTGGCATTATGAATGCCAGTCATTAAAACTTAACTTGTATTAATTACACACACATCATGAGCTGTAATTGTCTTGAAAATGGGAAGGAATAGCTCTGTAGTTAACCTGACTGCATTGACTTGCTTTTTAATGGACCTGAAGAAGCTTTGGAAGTACCCAATCCACCAAACCCTGGCGCAGTTCTTGCATGGAAGGTGTCTTCCTCTTTGCAGACCTTTCTTTGTTTTGGTCAGATCACAAATCAATAAGATAAGTGGTAACAATTGAATGCAACAAAAATCTGGTGATTTCAGGGGGTACAAAGCACAAGATGGAGCACAGGTTTTCCACACAAGGTCTCTGAAAGCAATACATCTGCCAGGAACTTCTGAAGGCAGCAGGACTGCTTAGGGGCTTTTGCTGACACGTGTTCCATCAGTTTATAAAAGCATAGCCTCAAACATCTGATAAAAATCAAGTATACTTTTCTTCTGAAATCACTGCATGGCCACATGCAGAGTGTTTTGACATAAACCCACAGGGCTGCAGTGGAAACGGCTCCATCAGGGTTGGGGGAGGATGGAGGCACCTCCCCTGCTCCCAGTGCCCTGGAACACACCAGGATGGCTCCACACCTTTCAGCCCTGCCCCGCTGCAGAGGCTCCTGTGCAGGCCCTGAGCTGGGGGAGCTCCTGTGCTGACCCCTGCCCAGGGGGCCTGAGGCTCTGCCCCGTGCAGTGCCCCACATTCTGCCTGGTCACATCAGCCTGGGGGAAACAGCAGCTTTTTTGGTAGAGAACCAACAGGTCTGCTGGATTATAAGTCCTTGGAGATGTTTAAGTATGGTATTTTTCCCCATACAACGAAAATAATTAGCATCCTGCTTTCTTTGGCGTTATGGAGCACCACATGGGTGTTATCTCAGGGCTAAACCACCTCTACCTCACCTATGACCCTATTATTTAATGTTAATTTTCTTACTGTGTCTACCTCTCTCTTCAGTCACTGCCCCAATCTGCCTCTCCCCTTTCTTGCCTTCCTCCATCCTCCCACAAATACCCCTATTTTTGTACACAGGCACCTCTGCTAGTGGCAGCAAATTCCCACTGTGGTGCTTCTCTGCACTCTGGGCTATAACTTGCTCTTGTTCTCCTTTTATCTTTTTTCTGTGACCAGTCTGACCACATTTAATCAGAGGTAGCTGAGGCAAGGGAGGGGACAGTGCCTGTCTGTGACACTGCTGTCCCTGGGCCGAGCCAGCCCCGGTGCAGAAGTGGTTGTCCTTCAAGAGCCATCAGGGCTTACAGGAGTCTGTAACAGATTTCAGGACAGCCTGCTTCCTCTCTCTCTTCTCTCCCCCCACCTCTGTAAACATATGAAAGAAACATGAGAGAGCATTAAACCACAGAAGACAAATCATGGTCAGAATAAATATACTGTTTGCTAGCAAACTTAAAAATACGCTTGTGGATTCTAATAGCTGTAGGCAAGAGTTGGATATTTATTGCAACCAAGGCTTGCTGTGGTTTATTATGTTTATAAAACAGTTTAATACTACTTTTCTTTTAAAATGAGTTTTTAATTTAGAATAATTTTTTAGGATTTGTTTCCAGAGTACAGATGGCTGATCGCTGCGGGGGTGCGGGGTGAGAGGGAGAAATGTGCTTGTGGGTGTGTTTTAAAAGCGCTCCCAGATGGAGTGTATTGAATGAAATTTAAACCATTGCCCTGTGAACTACAAGTGTGATAAATATAATCAGTCAATCCCCACAACCACGGCAGAGGGGGAGCAGATTGAGGGGCACGTGGTGGGGAGGGAGGTGGGTCAGGCAGCCTGGCTGCCTGTGCTGGGGCACGGCAGCAGCTCCGGCATGGACTTCTCCCATGGAGGGGCTCCTGATCTGCACCAAGGTGCTGATAGCATCCCCCACCTCCTCTGCAACCCCTCCAGTCCCTCAGTTCCTCCCAGTGCACTGAAAAAAAGAGAGAATTCATGCCAAAAAGAAGGCCTGGCTGCTGGAAGTACTGAGGTCTTGGAGCATTTTGCATTTACTCAGTCTTAATTAGTTTCTAAGTGTAAGAGTTTACAGATATCACTGTTCTCTTCCAGAGGTTAGTGTGGTCCACTCTTTTAAAGCCCATAGATTTCCTTAGAAGGATTTGTTTGTACAGCTTCTTTCCGTGTTTAAGGCAAGTAAGCCACACTGAATAAACTGCACAGACTTTTTTTGGACAGTGCAACAGAACAGGTGAAGGAAATGGAGTGAATTTTAATTGCTCCAAAGTTCTGAGATCTTCCAGGCTCTGGGAAACAATTTTCAGCTAAAAATGATCTATAGGCCTTGAGGTGTAGTGTGGGAAAGCATGTCTGTGTCCTGACGTGCAGATGAATGATGCAGCATTCCCCTTCTGGTGGACTGTGCAAGAGGGTGTGAGATGGACGTCCAAAATCGCTTCTCTCATTGCAAACACGTAGCAGCTCAGCCTCCTTGGCTTCCTTCCTGCCAACTTCCATCAAAAATAAAGTCATCTCTGCCCTGGCCGAGATAAATGTCTGGCCGGCTCGTTTTCCAAAAGGATGTGCTTTGTGCAGGGCTTATTAGAAGGGTGACAGTTTGTCTTTTCCTGGCCAATACAAATTTAAGGCCACGTCCACACTTGGAAAATCTGGCACGTTTTCTCTCCTTCCACCACGCTTTCATAATGCCTAATGTCTGGGTATAAAATTTCTAGATAGGCTTGCAGACTTCCACAGTGCCATTTGGATTAGATATGCTCCAAGCAAGGCTTGCTGTTGCTCTCTTGCACGCTGTCAGCATGGACAGGAATCACTGGCACGGTGGCTGTGGCCAGACAGCTCCTGCTGCTGGGCTGGCTGCCCACAGCTGCCTGGTTCTGGTGCTCCCTGCCCGGTTCTGGTGCTCCCTGCCCCGTTCTAGGGCTCCCTGCCTGGTTCTGGGTCTCCCTGCCTGGCTCTGGTGCTCCCTGATGGGTTCTGATGCTCCCTGCCCGGTTCTGGTGCTCCCTGCCCAGTTCTGGTGCTCCCTGCCTGGTTCTGGTGCTCCCTGCCCGGTTCTGGAGCTCCCTGCCTGGTTCTGGGGCTCCCTGCCCGGTTCTGGGGCTCTCTGCCTGGTTCTGCTGCTCCCTGCCTGGTTCTGGTGCTCCCTGCCTGGTTCTGGTGCTCCCTGCCTGGTTCTGGTGCTCCCTTCCCAGTTCTGCTGCTCCCTGCCCAGTTCTGCTGCTCCCTGCCCGGTTCTGGGGCTCCTTGCTTGGTTCTGCTGCTTCCTGCCTGGTTCTGGGGCTCCCTGCCTGGTTCTGGTGCTCCCTGATGGGTTCTGGTGCTCCCTGCCCGGTTCTGGGGCTCCCTGCCCAGTTCTGGTGCTCCCTGCCCATCTCCTGCTCTCCCTGCCCATCTTCTCTCCCTGCCCATCTCCTGCTCTCCTGTGCTCTCTGCCTGGTTCCCGTGCCCGGCGGGTGGCTTGCCTGGCAAGCACTGCCTGTGCACACACCATGGAGCTCATTCCTGAGGCTCTTTGCAGCAGCTGCCTTTGTTCTGTTCCCAGCACGGGGGTGTTTTGGGGAGGGCTCACTCGGAGCAGTGTGTGCCAGCTGGCTGGGGCTGTGTGCGGCCACCGTGCTGCTCTGGAGGGCTGGGACCTGGTGCCAGGCGTGCTCAGTCCTTTACATCACTCGATACATTTTCAACTGACACTTTGCTGAGAGGATACAGGACGTGTAGAGTCTGGTGCAGCAAGGATGTGCAGCAGTAAAGTGGACTTTATCTGATGATCTTTGAAAATCTTAGCAGATCAGGGTGAGGGATTACAGCAGGACATCTCTTGGGATGGGACTTAGAACAACTGATCTGGAAGGATCAACTGGTGGAAGGTGTCCCTGCCTACAGCAGGGGGTTGAAGGTAGATGGTCTTGAAGGTCCCTTCCAACCAAAACATCCTATGGTTCTGTGTAGTTTTCCACAGTGCTGGCCAACTTTCTGAGCTGAGATGCAGGATGTTTCCTCGTGTCATGATTTATTTGAGAAGATTCAGCCAACAGCAGTGCAGCAGGAAGGGACATGGGAGTCCTGGTTGATGACCAGCAGGATGTGAGCCAGCAGTGCCCTGGAGCCAGGAGGGACATCCCTGTCCTGGGGGCACCAGGCCCAGCATCACCAGTCGGGCCAGGGAGGGAATTGTCCTGCTCTGCTCTGCCCTGGGGCAGCCTCACCTCCAGTGCTGGGGCAGTNAGTGAGAAGCTGTGTGAGGAGCTGCTGAGGGCATTTGGAATGTTCAGCTGGAGAAGAGGAGACTGAGGTCAGACCTCATTGTGGTCTTCAATATCTTCCTGAGAGGCAGCACAGGGCAGGCACTGATCTCACTCTCATGAACCAGGGACAAGGCCCAGGGAAGGGCTGGAGCTGGGCCAGGGAGGGTCAAGCTGGAGATCAGGAGAGGTTCTTCCTGCAGAGGGTGCTGGCACTGCCCAGGCTCCCCAGGGAATGGTCCCAGCCCCGAGGCTGCCAGAGCTTCAGGAGTGTTTGGGCAGCGCTGCCAGGCACAGGGTGTGACTCTTGGTGATGTCCTGTGCAGGGCTAGGGGTTGTACTCAATGATCCTCAAGGGTCTCTTCCAGCCCAGGACATTCTGTGATTCTGTGGGGGCAGTCAGCAAATGGCTTCTGTTCCCAGTGTGTTTGTTGTTGTCGATAAGTAGAAATTCAGGCTCAAAGCCTAGAAAGAAGCTTCCCCTGTTGTCCCAGAGCTGTCATTCGGATTTGTAGAAGGATTTGTGTCACATGAGGACCATGCTCACAGGACAGAGAGCATTGCTGTGGCTGGCATCCTTGTGGGTAAACACATTAATAAGTCTGATTGCATTGTAGGGCTGCAGTTTCCTATGCCAAATGCTGTTTTTCACCAGCTCTATCCATTCCTGGTGTGTTCAGGGATCCTCTTGTGTATCTGATGCCTGGTGCAGTCACGTTGGGCAGCAGTGAAGTAGCTGTTCTTATTTACATGGAGGTTTGCTTTGTGGAGAAGCAAACCTGCCCTCCAGGTGAACATAATCCTTGCAATAATAATGGATTTAAACCTGTATAGACCTATAAGCAAACTTTGTAAATGAGCTGAAGATAGGACCATAATTAGAAGGAGACATTCTTAAAACTTTATAAGGGATGTTTGGTCATACATAAATTAAAAGTGGAATTTAGCATATTTAACAAGTAAAATTGTCTTGTAAGACATGCAATGCAAAAACAATAAACTTGCTGTAACTTGACAGTTTCAGCATGCCTTTGGGTTATTTGAGGCTCTAGACAGTTCGTGCACAGAATCTCTGGATTATTATTAGCGTTTTTGGTAGTTGTTATTGGAGCATTTCTGAGTGGACTCATTTTTTGGTGGTGTAAGAAAGCTGTCAGCCCTGCTGTTCATATTTTCTTTAAAATAATTGCTCATTGCATTTCACCTCCCTTTTCAAAGGAAGTGTAAATTTTGCTAACCAGTGGTGAAAATTCAGGCTATGATATTTGTAGTCCTGTAGACAATCAAACCAAGGCACAGGATAGCTGCAGAATTTATCCATAAAATAACTCCTGGAGGCTTAGCCCAAAACTCTGAACCTGATTCTAATTTGCTTTATGAGTCTCAGTTTTTCCCATGTGTAAAATGGAGATCTCTGTTTGGTGACAGAAGCTTTGATCAAGCCAACACCTTTAAAAGTTCCATAGTGTTCCCCTGCTCTGCATCAAACCATTCCCTGAGCCAGAGGATGCAGCTCCACTCGCTGCCTGCCCCAGATGCAAACAGCATCTCTCATGTGCCAACAGGTAGAGTTCTTAGGGAAGCAGAGCTGCCATATGGAGAGCAAGAAGTCCATGTGTTCTCACAGTAATAGAAACCTCAGCCTGTCACCTGCACATCTTTGTCAGCCTTTTGCTTGGTCCTTCCATGTGTTACCTCCTTGGATACAAATCCTGGTCCCTTGTGCTCCCTGCCTCTCTTGTAGCTTTCCTGAACCTGATGTAATACACTTTTTCCCCCCTCTTTTACCAAGGTCTTTTGATTTGTCTTCATTTTGTTTTAAACTCTGAAACACTGGTAATGCAATTGTAGATTTAAATAAACACTGTATTATGTTTGGGGATATTGCTTTCAGGAAAAATGGTCCAGTGCACAAATTGATAGTGGAGTGTATTGCACTTAAGAAAGATAGACTGTGCACTTACTGCTTGCTGGAGAAAACACTGCGGGAATTTCTGGTTCTATTTCTTTTTTTTTTTTAAGTTAAGTTTTTTAGTCCTCTATTTTTAGAATATGAGTGCAGTGTGTAAAATATCAACATCCATGGAGACATTATATTTTGAAAAGCACATGTCATCTCCATCATTTTCCAGGGCGCTTCCTGCAGGAAATCCTTGAGAAGCCTAAAGCAATCTCAACTTCTTTTTTTTTTTTAAAGGTTACAGTATGTCTTTTTAGGATAAAACCACAACTGGTTTCTTATGATCTCAGTACCAAGGAAAATGAATAGTAAGGCTTTTCACTGGCTGCTTTTTATCTTGTCTCTAAAGGGGGGAGTCAGTGATAAAAGGGGAAGACAATGACCACTTTCCATTCTACCACCCTTGATTTTCTCTCCTAACTTTTTCTTCCCTTTTTTAGCTGGGTGCCCATCCTTCTTTTCATTCCAAGGGCCTTGGGAGCAGGAGCTGTGCTTCCTCGAGTGTTTGCAAAGAAATGTGGTGTTGTGAGTGCTGCCACAGAGAGACAGCTGGAACCAAAGCAGCCCAAGGAGGGAGTCATGTTCTGCACTGTGTCACACAGCTGCACCACCCTCCACTGCCAGCTCAGGGCACTTGGAAGAAGGCATAAGGAGAGGGGACAGGTAATGAGAAGGTTTACAGACACACAGCTGTGGAGGTAACTCCACCTGGATGGAGTTGTACCTGGGAAGAGAATACATCCAAGGTCTCTACTACTTCAAGCCTGAGTCTGTACTGCTTGATCAAGGTCTGGATGTGTTATTTGAAGTAGCAGGCTCATAAATCTCGATTTTCTGGTTGCTTTAGGGATCCATACTTACCAGGTGTAATACCTGGGTAGTGTAAAAGCTGTTCAGTGCTGCCTGGGTTGCACTCTCCAGAGAAAATACTGAGCTGTGGGTATTTCTTAACCCATGCATGTAAGTATTCCAAGCTCCCAGTCTGCTCCTTTCCTCTTTCAAGCATCCCCTGGTCCTTCACATGAGTCTTGATTCCAATGTGTTTGGCCACCGAAAAGAAAACCCACGAGTGCTTGCTTGAGTTTGGATTGAGCCTTTTCATTTATTCTTATGAAAGTTTTTCTTTCTGA
This sequence comes from Vireo altiloquus, assembly GCA_013396875.1. Classification (NCBI taxonomy): domain Eukaryota; kingdom Metazoa; phylum Chordata; class Aves; order Passeriformes; family Vireonidae; genus Vireo; species Vireo altiloquus. The sequence continues at coordinate 34,828 of VZRF01007796.1, forward strand.
GAGGTCCAGAACTGTGCTCCCAAGAGTCCAGGAAGTGTAATTCACTCCACAACATCACGAGGTCTTTGTTAATTTTTAAGGGAGAGATTTCCAGTGTCCCACAGAGGCTCGTGAGCCTGTCCCCCCACTGGAGGTTAATGAGACCTTTGTTACAGCTTCCATCTTCCTTCCAAAGAAGGTTACCATTTACATTGCTCCCAAGTGGTTCTTGGAAAGGACGCACTGCAAACTCTCAAATTGCAACAGCAGGGGAGCTAGAACAATTTGACTGGTGGTCAAAAGGAGTCAGAAAGTCATTTTGCACTCACAAAAAGGGAGCTGTCTGCCTGCCCACCTGGAGCTTCGGCACCTCAAGCATTGCTGCGCTTCCCAAGGTTAAATAAGCTGTGCTTCATGATGGTTTTAAGTCCTTCATCCTCCCTTCATGGCATTAAAAAAAAATCATTAAAAATACAGCCTGGATATTTGCAGACTGTCTTCTGTGCTGTCAGCTCATTCTGGTTATCAGCTGGTTTTGTCTTTGCCCACTGCAGGCAGAGGCAGCTCAGCCGAGTGCTCCATGCACAGCTCCAGGAGTTGTGTTCTTGGAGCTGCAGAGGTCCAAGGAAACAGTGGGACAAGGGCTGGAAGGGAAGATAATAATCTTGTGCTGGAATAATTCAAACCTGGTTTTTGTTATGTCTCTTTTCACTGATGCTTCTGCCTGGCACAAAGAGCTGCCAGCAGAGCTGGGCCCTGTGGATGAGGAGTCTCTGCCTCTCCCTTGTGCCAGGCTTACCTTGAATGAGGAACAGATCTTGGAGCTCCAGAGCCCTCTCTAAATCAGGGGGACTTTTTTGAAGCTAAATGCCTGTGAATGTTCACGATGTGCTGTTCTTAACAAGGTCTGTTTCTTTTGAGTAGGTTCCATTTCAACTTCTAATGGGTAAGAGAAAACCGCTTGAGTAGAAATGCATGTTTTTATCATTAACGTCTGTAGCCAACATTGCTTTTCTAGAAGAACTAGATTTACTTTCACATCTTTTTCTTTCTTCCTCTCATTTTATGTCAGAATTCACTATGTTCACCCTCCCTGTGGCTTTATTATCTCACTGCCAAAATTAAAATCATACTGATGCTAACTGATTTTCTGGTGGTTGTGGTGACAGATCTGTGATGTTTAGAGGTTTGCATTCCTGCCCTCCCTCTGAGTTCTTCCCTCAGGGGTGTCCGTGCCAAAGAACAAGCTTTTTGCCTACGGCGCTCATCGCTGAACCTTCAGATCAACCAGTTAATATTCAAAACATTTTCTATTTAAATTAAAAACTTACTTATCCTTAATCTCCCCATTCCCCACAAAAATCTCAGGCTCAACCTCTTATGCTTCAAATCTAAACCCAAGGGTAAATGATCTTTACTGTAAGAAACTAATCAGATGGAGGAATTTACTTAATAGAGAAATTTTTTGAAATGGATCTCTTCAATAATAAAAAGCGAGAGCCTCAAAACACTTTTGTGCTTTTTGAAGTCTTAGCAGAAGGTATCAATAGACATCTTCTGTGGTAAGGATTTAGCCTGAATTTATTGAAATCCATCTATTAGGCCTGAGCCTGTTGACTTCTGGAGGCAGCTGGTCCCCCTGTATTATTTATGACTCTTTGAACATCTCAGATAGAGTCTCAGATTTACGAAACAGAATTATGTTTTGGCAAGTGTCCCGTGTTTATGCTGCTCATATGCCCTGTATTTATATACTGTGTAACTCTGGAGAAGTGCTGTCTGCTGAATTGCTGGGTTAATGCAGTGCAGTGTCACTGCAGGAAGGTATTTCCTTCGTGGATACAGTCTAGGAAATCGCTGAGGATTGTTTAAGGATGGCTCTCCATATTTCCTTTTAAAGGCTTTAAAAAGGAGATTACATACTGAGCAGCATCAGGTAAACTGGAAGGGAGAACTGAACATTTCAAAATGTTTAAACTTTGTTTCTTAATGTAGTGTTCAGAGGCAAATTGCTTTTGTTTTACTTCTCAGCTTTTTTCAGTCCTTCCTCTCCTACCTGCTCTTCCTCACCTGCCCTGTGCTCAGCAGCAGTGAAGAAGGACATAAGAGAATACAAAAGGATTAGAAAAGTTAAGGATTATTCTAAAAGTTATCATTTTGAAAAAAAAAGGAAAATTTCATTAACATTAAAGTTACTCCATCTTAGAAGGCCAAGAACAGTTTGGGCTCTGCTTGGGGGGACTGTGGAGTGGAGGGAAAGCAAAGTGGAGATGAAATAATGTACTTTGCTTTCTTTTCATTACTCTTTTTATGTGCTTTTTCCCTCCTTGTCCACTTCCTCCAGTGAAAGACCATTTTTTCATCAGGCAGGCTTCCATACCTTTCTTGGGGAGTAGCAGTATTTTCCTCCATCCCTCTAATCCACTTCCCCCCCTCTGTTTGTACTTCACACCTCTGAGAAAATCCAGAGGCACTGCATTCCCTACTTCTCTCTCGTCTGCTGGGTTAGAGTGTCACCAGGGATGGGACTGAGGGCTGCTGTGCACCAGGGGACAGAGTTCCTGTTCCTGCAGCTCTGTTCCTTGATCCCAAAGCACTTCCAGGCTTCCCATTGCCAGGCTGGCCGAGCTCTGGGCACCGAGTCACCAGGAGATTCCACAGCTCCCTGGGACCATTAACATCCTTCTTTCAGGGATCCCATTAGGTCTCTCAGCTCTTGAAAGGGCTGTAGTGCACTGCTGGAATGTCAGCAGAAGGTTTTAATTTGGGACTCATAATGGGAAATCTGTCTACGGAGCTTTGCCCTGAAAAGGGTTAATGTGACAGACCCAGACTTCTGATGGAGTAAAGCAGGAAAAACTATTTCCATCACGGTAAATAAAAGTGCATTAAAAAGACATTTAGTCATGGGAATAAAAGCTAAAGAAACACATGCTACATTGGGATGGTTTATATTAGTGTCATTAACTCCTATGTTTTGGAATAACTCCCAGATGAAGGATTATGCTGAAAGTAGGAATTAATGGCACTAATGTAAGCCATTCCGTGGAGTGTGCATTTCTGCCTTTGATTTCCAGGCACACAGTGAGCAGTTGGTAACGCAGCAGAGCTGTTGGACAGAGCACAATTAAAGTTAGCATGAACGAGCCTTGCTTTGGGCCAAGGGAGCTTTATCCTGTGGAATTGAGACAGCTGGGAGGAGGATGGAAAATCGTTAAGTAACCTTGTGTAACCTGCCATTAAGGTCTTGAGCTTCTCAGAAACCAGGCACCTTCGTGCAGAGAAAAATGCAGTGTGGAGTGGCGTGCAGCCTGCAGGCCTCAACAGTGACGGGAAAGGCCTCTCCCGAAATTCTTACAGTGTGTGCAGCCTAAAATGAGCAGGTCCTTTGCAGCTTCCAGGGAAACCTCTCAAGCAAAGGAACACTGTTTGCTGTGGTGGAGCATGGCTGACCTCCCTGGTGAGTGCAGGGGGAGCAGTAGCAGTTGCCTCCTTCCACTGCCAGATCCGCTCTTTGGGGGAGTTTTAGGCCAATAATGTGAATTTCACCAGAGAAATGACCTGTAGGACATCAGTAAGTGACTCAAGAACAGAAGCTTATTTTTTCCATTAAGTTTTTTAATCTCTTCACTCAATTCAGTGTTTATTTTATCACTGTTTAGGATGGGATGTTTAAAAGTATGTGAGCACTTTAGAAAGAGAACTACAAGAACTACATCCATCCTTGTGAAAACCTCATCTGTAATATTTGTATTGCTGTATTATCTTTTATGTCTGCTTGAATAACCCTTTATAAACTGCCACCTCTTGAGCACAGAGGTGCTCAAATACTGATGGTCCTTCCTTGCTGCCAGCAGCTTCCCTTGTCCATGAGGGTGTTTGGACTTGAGCATTAATTATTTCTTTGTTTAAAATAAGATTGTAGTACTGATTCCGTTGGTTTGGGTGTGTAGAAAAACACATCAACACTTTTTTTAAATCTAGGCAGTGTATCCCAGTTCTTTCTAGTAGTACTGTGAAGAGTTTAAGGGAATATAAGGCATGTGCTCATGGCTGTGTTACTCTTAAAAAAGTTGAGGTCTTGATTATAGAAGGATACACAAAAAAAAGCAGACCCTTGATTTTTATGAATGTGCTAACTTTCATTGAACCTGAGACATTTTTATTTTAACCAACTGTGGTATTTCTTGCTTCATACCTAGTTTGAGATAAATCCAGCTTTGGTTCTTTCCCTTCTCCCTCCTGAAAGTTGAGGTACATACACATGTTGGTGCTCTGTTGGAGCCTCCTTAGATTTTGTCATTATTGTCTAATGTCTGTAGAGGTATTAATACCTACAAAAGCATTAAAAATAGATTTTTTTTTTTAATCTTTGTAGATCTTTACAAGTCTCATGGCCTGTAAAACCTCTCCCACAAGGATTGCAGTGTCAGTGGTGAACCTGCACATGTTAGTACTGAGTCCTCCTTTCCTCTTCTTTTTTTCCACATCCATTTGAATAAAAGGAAATCGTTAAGAATCCTCTCTCAGCATTGCCATTGTATTTTAATTTGGTGATCTCTCTGCTTATAACAAGTGTATGTGAAACTGTGAAATTCTGTGTTTTGATTAACTTCTAAGGCCTAACTAAACTTTGAAATGAAAACTAACTTTGCTGAAAACAGAAAGCGTCTTAGTTTCGGACTAATCCTGGAATTACACACTGGATTTGCCTCATGGAAATAAGTGTGCTTAAAACATTACCTCCACTAAGTAGGTTTGCATTGTTTGAAGAGGCCCAGGAACAAGAGCTGACTTTAACCCTTGCCATCTGTGGGTGCTTTGTCCCCGAGCAGGCACTGAGGTCAGTGGAGTCTGAGGTGTGCTCACCACCCACATGGGGCTTTCACATGGCCTTGGCTCAGACCCCCTGCTTCTGTGTGAGGTGATTAAACCAATTCCAAGGTAACTTGATGGAGCCTCTGGGTGTGTCAGTGCTGGCTGCTGTGGCTCTGTGGGGGTGAGATTGTGTTCAAAGCCCTTCCCAGCCCCTGCACTCACCAGGCCATGCTGGAAGGTTCCTGTGCCCCTGAGGTGTGAGGGTGTTTGGTACAGCCAAAGCTTCCCTTTGCTCCCTCTGAGCTGTGGATGCAGACCTTGGAGATGAAGGTTTCTGCCCAGGGTGGTGTGTTGGGCTGAAGGTCTGTCAGCAGGCCGTGGGGTACCCTGGGGATCTCAGTGACATTGGCCGTGTTCTGGGAGCTGCTGGGGCTGCCCTGTCCTCTCCTCCTGCTGAGCCTCAGGATGCTGCTGGAAGGTTGCAGAAAGCTCTGGAAAGCCTTTTGCTTCATGGAGAGGCCGGGACACGGTTGGGCAGGGAGCTCCTCCTTGGCATGGGCACTGCTGAATTCATGAAGGGCATAATAATCCTACACTAAAGTGTGTCGGCTCAGGGGACGCAGAATTGACTTTGGTTTAGGCTCAGTCTGCCCACAGAGACCTCCTTTCCTCTGCCTCATTACCCCATTTGTGAAGCACCTATAAATTCTACTTTTCCTGGCTGGGATTTTGTGCTGTTTAATTCCTTTATGCCTGTGGTCGCCTCGGATAGTGCAGTGAGAGGTCCATGTAGGTTCAATAAATAAATGATGAATATGATTATTTCTCTTCTGTTCCATGTTTCCAAGGCTGTGTTCTTTTGTGCATCATATATAGTGCAGAATTTGTAATGCATTATGTTGCAGCAGCTTTTCTAGTGGCTTCAGAAAGGTCAGGGTGATTTTATTTTTTCACTGTATCCTTTATGTATGTTTAGCTCTGAATTTGAGATAAAACCGGCTTTGCTGAGTTGTGACTAAATGCCAAAAAAAAAAAAAGTTCAGTTCTAAATTCAGCTTCACTTTTCCCCCTTTAAATACATAATACTTCACAAGTATTTTAGAGGTCTTTTCCAACCGTAATGATTCCATGATTCTTCTCAAGTGAATTTAGAGGTGAGTAGTTTATTTTGGGATGATTGTACACTACAGCCGTAGCCCATCCTCCTTCTCATGTCTGTCATCCTGGAGAAAATGGCTTTGGTTTTTGTTGTTGTTGCTTTATGGTTTAATGTTCAAGTGTCCCATCAGTTTCTCAGTGTCAGTACCTTCCCCTGCTATAAACACCCGAGAGAGGGAAGGAAGGAGGGAACATATATCTATAATTTCAGAATACCTGATGCAGATACTGACATTTACCACCATGCCCTCAAAAAGCAGAGATTTGAGTATCCACCAGCTCTGCCTGTACAGCTCTTGCCAGGCATGCTTAGCTCGAGCAATGAAGAGTTCTGAACATCTTCAATATTTATGCTTCACAAGGCAGTTATCCTCAGTTATCCTTTTAGCAAGTCCCATTTCTCCGTGTTCTGTCATGGGCTCATTTATACCAGGCTGATTTAGTGCTAACTGGGGAGATTAGATTGCCCTGCTTGATGCTGTCAGCTAAAACTGAGTCAGTGTCTGTATACTGTGGCCCAATTGCTCAAAGCACCTTACCCTTTTCTGTATTGCTCATTCTATTAGCTACAAAAGCCTTTCTCACCCGGCTTTTGTGCCGGGGTCAATTAGCTCCTGAAATAGCTCATATAACACAAATAATCATGGCAGCGCTAATCCTTTGGGCCAGCTCCACACAATGGCCACTTCTGGCCCCGAGGACAAAGAGGGCTGTTTATCTTCCCTGCACACAGGCTCCAGGACTTTGCCCAGTCATTTGCAGAAGAATTTATTATCCCAGAGGTCAGAGGTGGTTTGCATTGGAGGAGATTTTCTACCTTGCCACCATATGGGACGTCCTTGTCTTATTCCTGTAGGATCAGGCGGCGCTCCAGGTGAATGGGATCACAAACAGACACGTTCCAATAATGCTATCTTAGGTAAACACGGACCTGAAAGACATTTAGACTAACACAGCACATTTAATGGTCCTTTTGGTGTCAGCAGAGAGGATTCCAGCAGGAGTGATGCCTCCTCCAGCCTGGAGCTCCCACGGCAGCACTCACAGCAGAGGGTTTCACAAAGGACAAAGCCTCCAAACGGGTGGAGTCTGCCTGGACTGAATCATGCCCAAGCTCCTACACTCAAAATAACTTGATCTTTGTCTTTTTTTGCTCCAAACACCTTGGAAGAAAGAAAAGAACTGCTAGAATCAGATAATAGGGAGAATTTGCTCTGTGTCCACAGAAGGAAAAAAGTTGCCCCCAGCCTAGGATCCTTGCAGGTTGAAACTGGCTTTGAGTTGCATGTTTAGATTTGAGTATTTAAATCCTTTAGAAAGAGACAGGAATGGAAATGCTGACAAAGTTACACTGCAGTTAACCTGGAAACCTTATTATTGCACTTAACCTTCCTGGGCAGACATGATCCACCTTTGATAAAGCATGAAAAGTGTGAAGAGCTGCTCACCAGACAGGAATGAAGAAGTGTTGACTTCCTTCATCTTAAATATTTCTGCATGCCTTTTAGCATCAAAATTGGCATGCAGAAGGGAACATCATATCCAGATAATCCCTACTGCTCTTTCCTTCGCAGGAAGAACTGTGGTTCCTCTGCAGGTGTTAGCATGCCTGTGGGATGGGAGAGGGATGATTTATAAGCCTGATCCATGAAAACAGCACTTCCCACTGAGCACCTTCCAGGCTCACATACCTGTTAGTTTCCCTTGTTGTTCATTTGTTTTTCCTTGTGGTTGGTCTTTCTCCAAAAGAATGGTGTGCCTTCTCACTGCATGAAACATGATCTACCATCAGCTCTGGGACAGAGGGTTTGTATTTGTCTTGTGCTTATGGGTTTGTTGAGTTTTTAAATGTTTTTTCTACCTCATACCCCAGGAAGCCTCGTGCTTCCCTAGCAGTTGTTGCTGTTGCACTGTTATGGCCTGGAGCTCATGGTTTTCTGAGCCCTGAGCTTGCTGTAGGATTTCTAAAGGACAGGATCATCCCAGCGCCGTGGCGTGTGCTGGGAGCTTCTGAGTCCAGAGGCTTCAGCAGACCTGTGGGGGTCATGAGGAGAGAAGTGTGATGGCTTTCAAAAAGTTCTTTCTATTGTTAGTCAGTGTTAGCCAATTACAGACCATCCTTGCTGGCAGTCTGGGTTGGGGCTGTGTAGCCTTTCTGTCTCTGCAGTCCCTCTTATCTTCCCAGAGTACTGTATGAATTTGTCCCAATGACTTTTATTTCCATAGTTCCTTTTCCTGTGCTTTCCCCAGTCTAGTTTTGCCAGACTTTTTTCTCTCCTTGCTGATGAGAAGAAAAATCACAGTAACTTTTCCTGCTCGTATAAACACTTTGAGATGAAAGTGGACGAGAAGAGAACATGGCAAGCGAGTTGTACCCACAGTGTAACAACCATTACACCAATTGCTTTAGTTTAGTTCGCTCCTGGTAATAAGATCTGCTAAACTTTCAAGGCTCAGCATCAAGGGAACTATCTTTTAAAAGAATAACAAGAAGATATGTTTTAAAATATCTCCTTCAGCCTTGGATAAATCTAAGGGTAGATGACATGTAAGCCTCTAGGGACTGAACTTTCTGAAGCAAGTTGGATGAGCTTCCCCAGCTACTTTTTCATTAAAGAGGAGTGTATAGTGCATGTTCAGAGTACATTAATGACTACATCATCAGTAATAAATTAGGTTAAGAGCTGTATGTGATGCTATCAGATCGTTGTTGCCATACTGCTTTCATTCTCTATTTTTAAATGACTCTGGAGTCGCATCTAGAGAAAGTCAAAAGCTTCTGAGGTCAGAGGGGGAAAAAAAAAGCTGGATGGCTGACTGGGAGAGAATAGCAGTAAACTTCTGGAGAGAAGAAATAAAGCTTCACGGTTTTTATTTCTCTCTCACCCGATTTTTGTGTATTGTATCTGCATCTAAACTCAAGTGTGAGGAGGAATGTGTTCCTGAAAAACGCAGAGAACGTGCAGTGTGGAGTTAGCTGAGCTCGTACAGCATGGTGTAAAATGGGCATTTTGGGCACAGCAGGAGCAGGAAGGCAGGTGTGCACTGAAACGTGGCTTCCCTTCCATGACCTGCTGGCAAAATCCACCCACAGCCGAGCCGGGCCCCAGGCAGAGCTGGGCTGGGCATTGGCACTGGCCAGACATGCTGGGTTTGTTCTGTTCTCAGTCTGCCCTCCCCTGCAGGGCCACTGTGAAAAACGAGGTTCACTCCTGGTAAATTTTTAAAAAGGTTTAATAAGGGGTTTAATAAAAGGGACAGTAGGAGACAGAAATAAAGCAAAGAGTTAATAGGGCCTGATGCTTGGCATGATGCCAGGGGCACACCTTAGCTAGCAAACCTCTTCTGTTAAATGCTTGAGTCTCAGACATATTCATAGATTTCTGTGCATCATTCGAATATTCCTTTTTTGGTATCTCTTTGGGTCCCAAGTCTTTCCCTATCCGGTTATCCTGCATTCCACTCCTGATCGATCCATTCTTCATTCCAGGGTCTGAGGCCTGTCGATGTTATTTTCAGCCAGATAGTCCAGGAATTTTGGAGAATTTCCTTGCTCATCTTTGCTATCCTTAGTTTACTACATAAAGAAACATTCTACATATGATATAATCCCAAGACATCACACTACTTTTTAAAATGAAATATTTTCATACCACTTCATTTTCTTACATTACACATATGACATTCATTTTAATATTTGCGAAAAGCCAACAATACAATATGCATTTATAACAGCCACCACTGCCACCACTCTGTCCTGGGAACTCCAGGGCTGTCCCCTCTGGCTGCATTTATCTGCTGGTTCACATCTTAGTGTGGCTCCTGTCCCGCAGCCTTTCCCCGGCAGTGATGTGGGAACAGCCAAACCTTCGTCTAATCATTTAGAAAATCAGCTGAATTTAGTGGCTAAAAAGATTATTTTGGTCTGAAATAGATCCTTCCCACATGCTCTTCTCCAGTGTTTGTCCAGCTGGTTGAGTTGGCCAGTAGTCAAATGTGTTAGAGAACAAAATCCTACATTAGAACATTGACCTTTTCTTTATTAGACATCTAATTTTATCCCAAGAGTTAGGGCAGTTTTTCTTTAGGAAATGTGCTTCCTCATCTGTTTTTGTGTATTCCAAAAGATGTTGCTACAGAGTTCCTGTCTCGGTTTATTCTCCTTTACCATAAAAAGATCCCAGCTTCCCTTGGACAGAAGATGACTTCATTGATAGTGTTTAAAGGTTTCTGACATAATGCCATGTACAGGGTTATTTTTTTGTGTTTCAAGCCATTCCAGGTCAAGCATCCCATGTACAGATAAAAAAGTCCTGCTGATACATTATTTCAGCTCTCAAACATTTACCTGGAGGAACCACACTGGCATAGGTGAACTGAGTTGCTTTTTTTTGAATTAGAAAAGTTCTTTAATTATTGTAAGTAACTGACAGAATAAATGCATGTTTTAAGCAGAGTTAGCTGTTTGGTTTGCTTTTTGTAGTGAAAGAGGATGAACTTGTGTAAAAGTACAGATTTTGAGCATTATAGTCTATTTTTATCCTGTCTTAGATCACTGAGAGTGGTGTGTAAACAGTGCCCCATTTATTTCCAAACAACACAGCATCGTCCTGCCACCTGTTTAAACAGAATTTCACAACTGACAGTCATCCCCTAGAAAAGACTCTCTTCTAGGACATATTTGTTGCCCAGAGTTTAGAGTGTGAAATTACATTCCCATGGGGTTTTGTGTCCAGTTGTGCCTCTGGCTCTGCTTTGTGTCTCCATTTATTCCCTATAAATTGGTGTGTATCACTTGCCTGTCTCCCAGGAATGTAGTGAAATGTGGTGTTTGCAAAGCTGTTTGGTTAAAGAGATTATTCCAAATAAAAGCTGGTTCTAAATATCTGAAAAAAACTGGACAGCATTCAGATCCCAGATGGACATCGATGGCTTGTGTCCATAATGGTTATTGACAGCAGGAATTGGGGCAGGATTTTCATAAGGGCTAAAACATGGGAGGTTTCCTCATCTGCCTTAAATTTGGGTTCTGAGCTGTAAATCACTGCATTTTTTTTTTTGAAGCCTGAGCTCTTCCTTGGCACACAGCTGTAGAACAAGTTATTTAAGGGTGAGGTAGTCTGTGGGTTTAGAAAAGCAGGAGATTCTCTGTGGATGTTGGCTGTGGTAAAGAACAAATCCAGGCCATCCCTGCTTGCCCCACCAGGTGCCTCGAGGTGTGGCAGGGGTAAGGGTGGGTGACTGGAACAGAGCAGAGGATTCCCTTAAAACCTGCACACTCATTTCCACTGTTTAGGAGGGAGGAGGGTTTGTTCATGCTGTAAAAACCCACCTGGTCAGAATTTCCTACTGGTTCAACAGCCCCATCAGCTTTAGTCCCATTGGCACTTCCCTCGGATTTATAGCAGACCTTTGTCTTCTGCTAACTCTGTAATGCCAATTGATGCAGTTCCTTGCAGTAATTTTTAGAACAGCTCACAAATTAGGGAAAAGAGGGGCGTTGTGGTGAGTGTTTACAGAGAGCTGATTGGGGCTGGCAGGTGGCTCCGTGCCACACTCGGTCCCCACACCCCCCTCGTGTCCCCAGGCTGCCACGGGGCCTGGTGCTGGCAGATTACAGCACTGAGCTCGTCACTTGTGATTTATTTGAACCTCTCCAGCCTGCTGAGCCTTCCCGGGCCGGCATCAATCCTGGCACATTGCAATTCCTCAGAACCTGCAGCCCATCCGATGCTTCGATCTGGGAGGAATTTAGCTAGAGGCGCTTAGACAAAAAAGAAATATTGTGGCTGGGGAAGCATTTAAGTTAGAGGAGGCAGGCAGGGCTGTTTTATTACTTAGACCTCTGTCACCTGTGATGACCCGTGAGAGTGGGGAATATTGATCGCTTGTCACTCACGGCGTTCAGTAGATTGCATTGACAAAGCTTGTCAGGCCTCTAATAGTGGGGTGAGTGGCCTTGGCTGCCACCCCGGGGAAAGCTCACAGTGCCTATTACATGGCAGCCTTAACTCCTACAGAATTGGGAGTGAGCGCTGACAGAAGGGAGGGAATCACTTTGTGCTTACAAACGCCCTTTCCTGCTCTGTGCTGTGTTTTGGGTTTAATTTCCTTTACTTTTTGCCCTGTTGTCCTCATCAGCCATGCTGCTTTTGCTGAGGGAAATTGGGTTGATATTCTCCTCTTCCATCACCATCTCCAGTCCTGGCATGAACATGGGAGGTCTTGGAGAAGCTGTCTGGTCCCTCAGTCCTAGAGTATATTGCAACATGTTCTTACAAACAGGATAGAGAGAGAGAGATACAGAGCCAGAGCCGAGCCTGATACCTGCAGCACTTAAAAATACAGTTATCAATCACCATGGAGTGAAGGTTAGTGAACCGTGGCAGATTTGTGTTTATCCCCAGATCTCTGTCACTGCCACCAGCTCTTGTTACAGAGATAGAAACAAAGAGTGGCGGATTTATCTTGCTTTGACTTTATCTTCCCTGGCATCTTGGTGTAGGATTAGGACTGACTATTAAATATATCTATATATATATATATGTATACACTGGGGGAAGGAAGAGGAGGTGCCCATGGCAGTTGGACTGGATGTCTTTGTCCCTTCTAAATGCAAGATTCTCTCTATTCTAATCTGTTCTTGAATGTGCAGTTTATCTGCACACAGAAAGGTACCAACACTGCCTAAGTGTTCAGTTGCATCTGAGGCCATTCTTGGTATTTCCAACCAACCATTTCTTTGTAGTTAAGCCTTCAGTTAGAAAATTAGCAAGGTGGGGACCTCAGAGAATGCAGGAAAGCCAGCTGGATTTCCTGGGGAGAGGTCCATCCCACACCTCACATCCAGCTCGTGTCTCCCTGGAATGGCAGCGTGTGCTCCTCTGGCTCCAGGTACTGTGAGGCAGCAAGGAGTCAAGCTTTATTTATTAAATCTCTTAAGCAAATGAAGAGTCAGTTTGAGCAAATAATTGCTTAACGTGTGAGGTACACGTGTTCTCTCTGTGTCTTCCTTTTTGCTTGTTTTTAACTTTTTTTTCCCAATTCACTCTCCACTGTCTGTTGTGAGGTAGCAGAGAAGGTGGCATCAAAAATATGAAATTCTCACCAGTCTTTTCAAGGGACTGTGGTCAATAGTGTGTAAGAAATGCATTCTGTGTAGAAATGGGACAAGAGAGCAGCTGATAGCATTGCCTATCATTTTTAACTAAGCTGCTATGTCTGTCCATTGAGAAAGGCCCCAGCTGGAGCTTAGCAGCACAGCTGAACTTTTTAAAGAGAAAGAGAAAATCAGGGCTGTGGGGTTTTTGCGTGCTTCCTCTCAAGGCTTTGTGACCAAATGTTCTGCTTTGCTTCCAGTAATTTTCTCTGATCCTTACAGAGGGAGTGTGAAGGATAGTAAATAACTTGTGTCTCCTTGCAGTGGGTTGTTCACGGAGCTGGGAAGCTGTGTGAGAAGGTAGTTGGAGTCTTAGCTGAGATGTAGCAATCCGTGCTGAATCGTGAGGCACTTAAATGGAAAATCAGGATCATGTCAAATCCAGTGTGTATTTCTAAACCCCCGTGGGAACTGGATCTGCTTCTTTCCCACAGTGCCCAGACCCTCCCTCTGCACCAGGCTGACAGCAAGTGAGCAAAGCTGATACTCAACTCATAAAACACTTGTCTTCTCCCACCCAAAATATCCATTTACACAGCTGCTCACCATTCCTTCTCCTCCACAGCCACAGCACAGGACACCCTGTCACCCTTGGAGCTTCTCAGCATCCTGCTTTTCAGCCACTAAAACCACTTATCATTTGGGTTCAAAGATGCCCTGCTTGGCTTTGTAGAAGTTAATGATGGCATTTCTGCATCTAAACAGCAAAAATTAAACTTAGCAGGAGAAATAAACACTGTGGTAATTAGGCAGGTTTCTGGACATGCTGATGCTGCAGAGCATCAAAGTACACTTATAAAAGTGAGTGTGGTTACTGAACTTAACCACGTGCTGAAATGTTTCTTGGTGTCACTACACAGGAATTTTCTGCAGGAAGGATGGAGCTGGACACCAGGCTCCAAGGAGAGCTTGCTGCCAGCATATTCCCTTCTTGCTATCCCCAGGCACCAGGAGCTTCAGATCTGCCTCAGGGTTAGGACTAAGAGCTGCTTTTTGCATCTACTGACCAACTCTCCATCTTTCCAGCTGTAGGAAAATGTCTGTTGTGTAGGGTATGGCTTCTTCTGCCTGCCCTGAGCATGGAAAGATGAAATTAATTATCTGTGTGACTTTGTCCCCATCTGAAAGCCAACTCTGGCAAACAGATGCCCAGCATGTTAATTCACTGTATCACATGGAGCCTTGAGTTTGAGTTCTCTGTGAAAGGTTTTATAATTCATATAACCTGAAATAATTTACACCTAATTAGATTTTGTCAACTGAATAATTCTGTCTCATGCTGCTTCCGCAGAATAATTTAAGCAACTTCATTTTATTCTCAAAATAGTTGTAAATGTCACATTAATTTTGTTGACGGGAGCAACTTATAGGAAAGTCAAGCAAACATATTATGGGCTTTTCACACTGAACACAGCCCAGGGACAGACATCTGCTCTCTGATATCCTGCACAGGCCGTGAGACCAGAGTTTGTGATAAGGTGCAAACCTGTTGTGTCAGAGGTCTCGAGATAGTTCATATCCCTGGGATAATCCAGTGCTGCAGTTCCTTTTGATTGTTCAAGAGTTGATGTTCCTGGCAGAGCCTTTGGTTGCCTTTCTCACCACCCGAAGTGATCAGAGCCTGTTTTTGCTGGGAGAGCCTTGGGTTTACCTGGAGGTCTGCAGCAATGACCTTGGGCAGTCCTGCCTGGCACTGAGGAGGGATCAGAACCCTCTGGCACGTGTCACCATCACCACTCTGTCAGACAGGATTGTTTGCAGGTGCCCTTGGAAGTTTGGAGTGTTTCAGGTCAGTACCGTGGTCTTGGTGCGGGGAAGAAACGACTGAAATCAAGGATGTGAAAACATGAACTGTCCTGTGCTGCCACTCCCGGTGCCCTCCTGAAGGCATCACTCCCCCAGCCTGCCAGATCTGGCCCAATTCCTGCCCAAAGGAGCTTGGGGTGGTGCTCTGTCCAACTGGAATGTGCACCAGGGTTGAGGGAGATCATTCAGTGGGAGCAGGTAATTGGATTTGCTGCCACGAGATATTAATTTTATGCTTCTCCTGTTAAAAACTAAAATAAAATTAAAAAATACAAAATGACATGCACTCAGATGTGCTTGTAAAACAGAAGGTAAGAATTATCTAAAGTTATATTTCTTATGTGGTTACTTCTTTTATTAAAGTACTTGAAAGTGTGTTGCTTGGTATTGAAGGGCACAGGTTAGTCCTACACTGGATTGTTCTGGGCTAAATCAATATGGTTTATTTGCCATATTCAAATTTGGGTAGATAATGAACATGAAAGTGAAGGATTCAAGATGTTGTAATAGCTTTTGGAAAGGGATTAAATGTTTTAAAAAATTTAAAGCAACTGCGATAAAATGTATCTTCTGTGATTTCTGTGAAGTGCCATGCAAACTTCCTTTAAAATCTGTGACATTGGAAATTTGAATCCTATCCTTTTTTTTTAAAGGCAATAGTTAATGTATATTTACAGCTAAATTATTGATAGGGAATGAGGGGGAAGTTTCACAGTGCCACTGCCTTGGCCCCTGCTGCTCATGTTGGATTTTTCATGTTCCCTGGCAGGGCAGCCTGTTTGGTTTAGTGCTGCCCACAGCTGTGGAGTTGTGTGCCACAATGACAGAGCAGGAGCATTTCCTTATTTTTAAGAAAGAATGGACATGCTGTAATGAAGGATCCAAGGAAAATGACAGATCCAAGGACCAGATGGCATTCATTTGGAAAGTATTGATGTGTGCTTGAGGAAGCAAACCCAGATCTCATTTACCAAATGGCAAAATACCTGGTGTAGTCTGCAAAATAAAAGGCAAGGTGTTTGGAGATAACCTGGACTGTTGGATAGCAGAAGCATGAGGTGGAGGGTGCACAGTGTTTGGTTCAAACCTGGTTTGAGCCAGGTTTTATTTGCCTTCATCCAAGGCAAGCAGGGCAGGGAAAGCATTTGCATTTCAGTGTGTATATAAAAAAACTTCACAGATTTGAAGATGGGCACTACTCAGACAAAGCTCTGCTCTCTTTACCAGGAGAGTTCTAGGTTCCCCCTAATTATCTTGGGACACTTGGGTTCTGCTGCCTTAGCACCGATGCAGGAATTCCTCTGACTGATGCCTTAGCTGGAAAGCCAACAGGGATTCAGGGCAGTTGCTGGTGCTGAACCAAACTTCTCTGTCTCCCTGGAAGAACAGCAGAATTCCATTTCTCCTGGGAGAAGATTATTTTAGGCACAAAACCAGTGCAGGCTAAAACCCCTACCCCTTTGATCACACAGTCTGATGTTTTACATCCATTGCCTGGAGGAGATTTATGTCCATTAAACCTCTCTGATAGAATGTCTTCGTTACTGATTTACAGCCTTCCAGGTAGTGCAAGACTTACTGTGGCCAGATACAAACTGTTCTAAGGTTTGATTATTTTTTTTTTTCCTTCTCCTTCTAAAAGTAACACTTTATTTTCCTTCTGTTTTTCTTTCATCTCTCAGCTCCAGCTGCAAGTTCCCTTAGAGGTGCCTGGGATGTGACTGTCGGTATCTTGTGTAATTCAGATGTTTAGAGCCTAATCCCACTGGCAGCAGTCCTGACCTGGACTGAGAGAGATGCAGATACGATGCTCTGGTGCCATCCCATAAGTTGTTGTGGCAGTGCACACAGGCAGACCACGTTCAGAGCCATCAGGTCCTGCATAATTTCCAGTAGAGCTCAGAAAGACTTGACATCAGGGCATTTACATTTATTGTTGTAGGTCAACTCAGGACCCCTAAAGTAGCCACCAAAACCCCACACTTGGGTGTGCTGAGCCAGTGGAGTTATATTGACAGTACTGTTAAAAACAAACCAAAATAAACTGCAAAGAAACAGAACACACACACAAAAAGGGTGGAATATGCAAACTGTGACACTGAGGGGTTTTGTATGAAGAAGTTGATCTGTGCTGTAACTCAGGTTTCTCATGTTGAGCACATTTTGGCTATAAAGCTAATTATCCTATGGATTTTGAAATGACTCCCTCCTAATTCATGTCTGGGTACCAAAGGAGTCCTCGTCCTGTTTTGGAGCAGATAAAATCCTCCTCCTGGAAGCGTTTGTTTATCATATTACAGCTTCACATGAGCCGAAGCTGAAGCCTGACCCGATGTTAAGTGTCTGTGGTAGATTTCATTACATCCATATACTGGAAGTCCTGCCAATATACTGGCAGCAAAATCCTAGTGGAAAATAAATGGCAATAAAAGAGAGAAATGATGGGCTCTGTGAGTGGTGAGGAGCAGAGCTTTATTGAGGCTGGACAGCCCTGGAGATGTCACTTGGCATCGAGACACGAGCTTAAGAGAGCGCGAGTGAAAGCTGATATTGGAATAACGACTCCGTGGCACAGGCAGGGGAATAATTTAATTAATTGCACCGAAATTTCTTTGATGAATAGTTATGTGGTGATAAGTATGAGGTCGAACAGTAGAACGAGTTGCAGCTTTTTAATGGGCCAGCACAGCTGCAGGTTTGGAAGTGTTCCTATTTTGTTATTTTTTCCCCCCCGTGCTCCCCCTCGCTCTCTGTGCTCACTCGTGCTCGTGCCCAGCCAGGCTCAGCCTCACCCTGCCCCGGGCAGGGAGGGGAGCTGGCCCAAGCCACTTGGCTCAGGTAGCCCCTTTGAAATCAATGCCAGATCGAAAGGAAATTGTAGGATGGTTTCTTTATGAATCCTGCATTTTTCTCCGATGATGCTTTTAACAGGGCCTCCGCTGCAACAGTTGTATGAAGATTTTTAATAAAACTTTTCTGGTCTCCAGAGGAGCAGGCATGTCTTTGTTGTTGGAGAGCTGGAGGAAAGGGAACAATGCAACGCAGCTGGAATTTGAACATTAATCCTGTGATTCCTAGGCTGTTTTTTCAGACAGATCAATTACTCCTGGCTGTAACCAATCTCCAACCATTTCCTCACAGTCCAGGGCTCCATTTACCATCACTTGGATGCTGCAGCTTGACGTAACCTCCTGACTCTATAGCAGCCCAGCTGTAAATATCACCTGCCAGACCTGCGGCCACTGTCAGCTGTGGTTTGCCATGAGTTCACTAAGAAATTAGGGATGAGATCTGTGGCTGGGAGTTATATTTAGTGCCCCTCTGTCAGGCCAGCTGCAGTGAGCTCTGTGGGAGTCACTGGATGGGCTGGGCAGGTTTGCTCAGGTCGAGGCCTTGGATAGAAGCCACCATGCTCCATGGCAGGAGAGGGGCTCTTGGGGTGGGCCATGGGAAGGAAGTTGGTGCCTCTCTGGGGTTGTGTCCCTGAACGTGAGCTCCTCCAGCAAAGGAGACCTCTCTCCTATTAACCCAGGCTTGGGGCCAGTGAATCATCTTCCAAAGCACTTATGAACTCTTCAGAGTGAAAGAAAACATGTAAATAGCTGATAAAATCTGTCAACATCAAAACATTTTTTCCCAAATGCAGTAGGGCTGCACGGACACCCTTGGTTTTGATTTATGTTCTACTGCCTTTTTAAAAATTTCCTAATCAAAGTAATAGTGTGTTGCTCTCCAGCAACAGCTTCCCACCGAGGCTCACATTGTGCCTTGCAAATGTTCATTTATTGAGCCGTGGAGGCTGAGACCCAAATCCCAGCCCAGTCACAGCCATTGCTTGGGCCTTCCTCCCAGAATAACAACTTGGTCTGTCCTTGCAAAATTCATAAATAGTGATTTCTGTTGAGCTCGTGTAGCTTGTATGTGGCCTCCATAAGGACTTTCCTCCTAGTCTCTCACTCTTTCCATGCTTGGTGGATATGGAAATACACCGCAAGATGCACCATTATCTTCACTAGCAGACATTTGTCCTGCTCTCTTCCCAGCCTAATTCATGTGTCTGTATTTTAATATCTGATTTATTAAGGAGGGTCACTGGCAGGATTGCAGGGGAGTGCTGTGGCTTTGGCCCCTGCCAGCGGCGAGGGGAGCCTGCGGTTTGCGCCGAGAGTTGGTCGGGTTTCTTTTTTTTCTTTCTTGGAACTTTGCCCATCTTATTATGAGTTCTTTAGAGAAATGAAATGCAGCAGTAGCTTGAAGAAATCATGGACACTTTCCAGCAGTAAAAGAGCTCTGGAGTCAGTATATAAGCTCTCTCCCCTGGTTGCAGTTAGGAAGCCAGTTGACAGCATAATGGGCTTTTGGAGGGGGCGCGGTGGTTTGTGTGTTCTGTTTGATGTTGCAAATACTGAGCCCTCGGGGAGATCAGGAAAAAGGATGTTCTGTTCTTTAGGAAAGGAAAAGATTAACCTGAAACGTGAACTGAAACTTAGGAACTCCGCAGGCCTTAGGTGCACCAGGGATGAGTTTGCTGACTTTAATGGAAATATCTTCTGTCTTGTAGCAGAGGCGGGCAAGTGTTTTTGCAAGGATTTGGTTGGAGAAGTAATGTGTGTGTGTTTATAGAGAAATAAAAGCCACAGCCAGGGCTCGAGTAGGTGAATCTTGAAAGCACAGCAATTCCCTCAAGATGAGTTCCTGGCTGTTGGGATGCTCTTCAGAGTCAGAAAGATTT
Source organism: Vireo altiloquus (assembly GCA_013396875.1). Classification (NCBI taxonomy): domain Eukaryota; kingdom Metazoa; phylum Chordata; class Aves; order Passeriformes; family Vireonidae; genus Vireo; species Vireo altiloquus. The sequence goes on from VZRF01007796.1 coordinate 54,480, forward strand.
GTAACTGTTGTCGGAGAAAGTCTGGAAATCATACATGGTCAGTGCTTTTCCAGAGATTTCTAGAAAAAAGGGCTTCTGCTGCGTTTCTACTTTCTCACTTCTGCATCCATTTATATCCATGAGGAGATTGCAGAGATGGGGCAGAACATCTACTGTCCCTTTCAATAGAGCTGTAGGGGGGGAAAAAAATAACCCTTTCCTCTGAGCCAGGATCTTTTTGTCCATTTTTAGTAAATATTAGTGCTGACAATACATGCAGCTTTTGTCAGCAGAAATGGAATTTTCACATCTTACCTTTACCTGCACATTCAAATATACTTGTGGGGTCAGTCTTTTCCATGTAAGCTCTTGCCAGTCCAACAGGGTTCCATCCTGGTTACACCCACAGCCTCTTGCTGACATCTTCCTGATACTCCAGCTTGGGTAAGTGTAATTTGGACAGAGGCTCTGTGAGTGATGGCTTTGTCTACTCTGAAGAGACAACCTCAGTCTTTTACACTGCTCACAGAACTTATTCTTCCTCTTTTTTCTCCACATACCACAAGCCTTATTAGGGTTTCTTCTCTTTGGGAGCAGATAACAGGATTTTGGGCTGGAGATCTCTTATAATGTAAGATCCTTTGGATATTGTTCATTTATCATCTTTGTATGACTCTCCTTGTTTCCTTAAGATTCTTTTACTGAGTGATGAGACAATGGCTAATGCTTGATGGAGGGAGATGCATCTTCAGTGAGTACTGATGGATAGGTCCTTGGATTTGCTGTGGTGGGCAATTTATACAGAGTTAAGTTCTGCTGCTTAAATAAGTTAGACTTTCAGTCCCCCAGAAGGACTCCAGAGAACTGGAAAAATGTGATCCCTCAGGTGCTCTGCTATTGTTTTCATTCCATCTCAAGGATTTCTGGTCTTGAGGGAGCAGAACCTTGAATTTGCAACCTGAAGCATGAGATAATTGTCATTTGGTGAGGAATTTGTGGCTTGTTTTTCTTATTTTGTTTCCACAGTGCTTACAGGTATTGACAGAAGAGTTGAACAAGCTCTCCTTTAGTGTACAATGATGCCTGAACAGGAGGTTCATCCTCTTCAGCAGCCTGTTTTTACTGGCCCGTGGTAACCATAACACCGAAGAATGAAAGTACATGAGCACAGTTGTAATTACACAATGGATCTTAATCTGGACTGATACTGTGAGATATGAATCTATGGCACTTTCATACCGAAAAAAAATCAATAAATAAAACTTCAAGCACTTTCAGTGCTTCAGATAACGGGCACATTGCAGGATTTAGCACCAGCTCTGGCATCTCTCTCAAAAATAGTATCCTGAGCTTTTACACCTCGCCTGTCCTGCTGGAATTTCCCATTAGGCAGGAAAGCTCTGCTGAGTAAAGGATGATATTCTTATCTTGCAGTGTTTTTCTCCTTTAGGGTAGATGGAGTTTCTAGTTCCATTGCCTTGTATTTTGCAGAAAAGTAATGGGGAATTTTTAAGTCAAATTCAATGTCCTCTGTTTATTTGAAGTAGTTTTAGGCTTTCATAGCACTCTGTATTTACAGAAAATACTGATTATTTTTACCTATGCTATATTATTAACACAGTCCCATTTCTTGTAGCTTTGTATCAACCTAAACTTCAGAGCAAGTCCAGGTTTTAATCCAGTTACAATATTTGAATCTCTGGAGGACAGAACCTGCAGCAGCTTTATTCTTTTGCTTCTCCTTCCCCCTCCAGCCCAAATATGTTATATCAGGAATCATGACCAGTGATTTTCCCTATAGTTTCGTCACATAATTCCCGTGTCAGAAATTGGGAAGGAGGAGGAGTTCATCTCTTTTAGAGTCTAGTCTCCAGGCACTGAGCTCCCACTGGAGGCAGCATGTTCTCCATGGGAAAAGATGGTGTTGTTCCACTGAGTGTTGCCTCCTCCCAAGCCTGAATCCCAGAGCCAGGCTTGCCTGGTATCCTGAGAACTTAGAAATCACAGTGCAGGGAGTTCCATTCACTTCAAAGTATTCATTAGTGCAAGTTTGGCTAAAGCAACATCTTAAAACAGAATGTCCAATCAGCATGCTGTTTTCAAAAAAGATCTCTTTTTCCATTAAATCTCTTAAAATTTATTAGGTGGGCGTGAGCAAAAAGGTTGTCTCCAATAAAAACCTGGCTTTGTAATGATTAGCAGGGGCCCAGTATAATTTAAGATATTCTTTACAGTTTATAAATACGGGCTCATAAAAAGTGTAGATATAAAGAAGCTGTGACTTTAAGTCATTAGAAGCCCAATGGTTTGATAAAATAACAGGAAACAGACAATTTATTATGAGCAATCTCGGTAGCTCTGGATTATCTATAAAACTTTTATGGCCCTCCCCAAGTGGCAAGAGGCCATAAAACTTGCCTGAATGAGGGACTTGTTAATTTACTTGTTAAAGCAAATTAAAAATTTATAAGCGCTTTTAGGTAAATGAGATCTTCTCTCATTGCTGCCCTTGCGGGCTCAGGAGTCCTGGGAGGAAAGAAGTGGTTGCGCTCAAACATCACAGCAGAACAATAAAAGCTATTAAATTGGTTCCGTTTATTACTACAGAGCCAGGCAGCTGTTGCCATGGTTTGCTGGGGGATGCCAGAGGTTGACAGCATGGCATTTCTGTGGCCTTAAAAAGAAGGAAATAATGTGTCCTTTCACCCACCCCACAGCTCCTCCCATGCCTTGCTCCTTTTCCTCTTTCTTCCTGTAGTTTTCCTGTAGCTGTCAAAGCCAATCCTCAGCCTGTCACAGAAACACCAACATCTCCTTCTATCATTCCTTGTCTCGGCTGCTGTAAAATACGTTTTAGAACACCAGAAAAACCTTCACAGATTCAGATTGCTTAACCAGGATGCTTAGCAGCAAATTAAGTTTTCATTTAATTCAGTGCTCCTGCTGTAACTAAGCGCAGCAGTGAGGAAGAAGGGCCTGGCAAGAAAAACAGGGCTGTTGGGCATCTTTGAGCAATCTTTGAAAGCTGTTAAAATGGATTTGAGAAGTGTTTCTCCAGGTCACTTCAACAACAGCTTCTTACAGCAGATGAGTTCCAGCTGTGGAAGCATCATGAGGAGTTACACTTGGTCCCTGCAGCTCCAACTCAGGAATAAAAAAACTAATAAGAAGGAAAATTTCTATTGAAAACTCTTAATATTTAGAAAAAGACCTGTTCCAAATAAGGTTTTGAATGGGGAGAGATCTAAATCAGGGTGCAGTGAACTAAGCAAAGCGTCTCCTGAACAGTTCTTCTGTAAATTGTACCTATACTTGTAACTACTTTCCTTTTGTTCAGGAAATATCTTTTACAGATCTGCTGTTATTTAGAAATGAAGTTAACAGCACTTCCAGGAGGGAAATAGCGACATAAATTCAAAAAGTTTGTGTTGAGAACACTTCAGGTGATCACTTCAGGTATTTTCAGGTGTCTCAGACTGGCACCCACAAGTGAACCTGGCTCACCAGTCAGTTGCTAAATGCAGGCCACAGCTGTCAGTACACATTTTATCCTTAAGTATTTCATTTAATGCTCATTTCACCTCAGTATGATTTGTATGATTCTGTATTTCCAAATGGATACTGCAGGAGTTTCCCTTCAGAATAGGAAATAATCGGTGCGAGAAATACGTGGAGTACATGGAGAAAGTCTAAAAGCATGGGCTGCAAGAGAGGCTTGAAAGAATTGGGGCAATTCAGTTGTTAAAAAGAGGAAGTGGAGTGGAGATACTGATAAGAGTCTTCAAGCACAGGAATGTCAGGGGGGAGGTGTTCTTTTCTGGACCCTGACTCCTGGCCCAGCTCTGTTCCTTATTTCAGTGTCCCATGTCCCAAAAAGATGAAATGAAGCTTCTTTCTGCTGTTTCAAAGCTTGTTTATTTTTCATTTTTATCAAAGTTTCAGAGGCACAGACTGTGCTGTGACCTCCAGGAACACGAGGGCAGAATGGCAATGGCTACCCAAAGCAGGTAGCTTTTATATCTATTATCAACCAGTTAGAAAACTTTACCTATCTTATTCTGTTCCCAAAACCAGTGAATATCAACCTTATTGATATGTCTCCTCTACACTAAATTCTATCTACCAATTAACAAACCACAGGAACTCATGTCAGAGGGAAAAAGGAAGAGAAGGAGAAGAGAGAAGAAGATGAAGAAGCCAACACCCTAAAATCTCCATGTTGGCTCTATATAATATATATAGCAAAACCTAAAAACTACAACTCCACACTCTGTGGTGCACTAAACAACATCTCATTTCGTTGGTGTTCTCAGCTCATCCAGAAGTCGGGGCAAATGCTCCCACGAGCTTAGTTCGCAGGCCAAGCCTTTTTTGTGGAGCTCTGAAGGTAAAAGAAACACTCAGAGGAGCAGGAAAAGTTCCCAAGTTTTTCCTGACTCCAACACAGGAAGGTGCTGCAGAGAGGAGAGGAGGAATCTGTTGTGCATATCCACGATGGATGGGACGAGGCTGTGCTGCAGGCAGGAGGTGCAGTGGGGCTGTGAAGGTAATTCCTGCAGGGGAAGGGCAGTGCAGCACTGCACCAGTGCCCCTGCAGGGCTGCAGAGCTCCCTGGGTGCCTGCAGCAGGCTCAGGCTGGCTCAGCTCGGTGTCTGCTGTCAGCAGGGATGCAGGTACAGCTGGTCCTTCTGTGCTCAGAGGGCTGGGGGTCTGCACCTTCCTCTGCTCTGATTTTATAGTCCTGAGACTCCTCAGCACTCAGGCTGCAGTGGGTAAGGCAAGGACTCAAACACTTCAGGCAGTGCTGCTGCCCCCAAGTCTTTATTTCCCATGTGGATCTGCAGGGAGAGACAGATGTTCAGCAGGACGCTTTTCCTTCACGCTGCTAGACCAAACAAAAGCTTCCAATCTCCAGGAATTCAAGTGCTGCAATCGTAATATTCTGGCACTTCCATCACTCAATACTTGTATTATAAATATTTCATGGAAAAAATGAATCATAAAAGTATTATTTTTGTAGTGTGCCAAGAGTAGATCCAGGCACTTGGAGCATAAAAAGTATGAAAGTCACATTTTAATATTGTGCTCTCCTCACTAAATACAGTGCTAGCCTGAAACTGTCTGACATATAAAAATAAGGCAAAGCCTCCAAGGTATATTAATGGTGGTTATAGAGCTAATGGTTACATGGCAAACTCCCAGTACAGTCATTCCAGTGTGCACATTTCTCTGAACCAGATATGACTGGCTGGAAAGGTCTCTTGAAATCCCATCTGGCATCTCCTGGGACCCCACTTGAGCCATATTTCAATGCCCCAAAAGTGGATATAAAACAAGCCAAGAGCTCACTGTCTTTCAGTGAGGTTACACCCCTGCCTCTGCTCGGCACATCAGGAACTCCCAGCCCTAATCCCTGAAATTCATAGTGATGACAGTGTTTGATGTCAAATAAATAATCTTTCATGTCCTTTCTTATCTAACTACTGTTCTGGTTCCAGATTTTGGAAACTCACATTCCAGATAGGTTTGTGGGTGTTCTCAGCCTTTCTGGATCTGGCCTTTAACCTGTAATAGCCTATTTAAATAAAGAAAAAAACCCAAGCATTGAGGCAGAGCCAGCTTTGTTCAGGCTGAGCCTTTGAGAAGGATACAGGCACTCAGAGCAGGGTGTGACAGGGATGGGATGTGTTTTTGGTGGTCTGTTACGGAAATTTCTCTCAAAATACATGGCTCTTGTTGGAGGTACATTGAGCCCAGAATGTTATTTCTGGCATAAATTAGAGGGAGATGGAACAGGTAATACCCCCTTTAGGGCATCATTCTGCAGGTAGCAGCCCCAGGTTCATGGCTCTGTTTCTCCTGACTTGAAGCAGTGACCAGAATGTCTCTTGTTCTCCTTAACTGCAGTACAGACGTTTCTTGGTGCACCATGAACACCACAAAGTGAATCCAGGAGGCAGTGTCCTGCAGCTGGCTCCTTCCCTAAATCTATGTTTTCTCAAGGCTTTCTTCAATGTTTATTAGTTTAGCCTTGCAATTCCATGTTTACATAAATTACATGATTAAAAGCAAAACAGGAACCTGGAGAGAATGTGGTTTCTGTTAAAATCATTCCCAGTTCCTTGCTAACTTAACCCTTTTGAAAACCAGAGACACTCAGGGAGGTGCCTGCGTGTTTAATGCACAGGGAGCCTCTGTTCCAGCCCTCAGGGAGGTGTTGGGACTTATTCCCCAAGATATTTATTTATTGGCTTCATTCCTACAGTAGCCAGGCGATGACAACAAATATTGAATAACATCAGCCTCTTGCTGTACCCTGGGAGCCAGGAGAAGGACTTGCCTTGGCTTAATTTAAATCATAACCTGCTAAATTGGGGAAAACCTGCAGAAAAATTCATCATCAGTTCTAAGCTGCATGTCTGAAGAGGGAACACAGGAATTAGCTTGGATGTGGCATGGAGATTTTTTTATAGCAACTAGTGTTTGCATGGGTAGAGCTTTGATGACTACTACCCCATGTTCTTATCACAGATGAGCAAAGGAAATATAAATTAGAAGCTCATAAATACAGGATTCCCCTTTCCTTTGAAGAACTTTATTTCCATACGGTTTGCATAAGAATGTTTTCATTGATTTAAAAAAAAATGAGTTTGTTTTTGGCTGGGTTGTAAGTAGTGTGTAAGGCACAACATTTTGAGTAGATGTCCTTTATCTAAAGTAGCTAAAAAGGAACATGAGATCTGTGAGGGGTTAATTCGTAAGTTCTAAATGAAAATGGAATTAGAAAATGAATTCCCTTCTAACAACTCCACTCAGTGTGCAGATCAAAGCCATCATAGGAGTAAATTTATGTCTGATAGTGTGGACGGTTTCAATACACACTGGCGAAATATCATGCTGATTGCTGATTGAAAACAGTTGTTAATTCTCTACTTCACTAAATTCAGAGTGGAAAAACTTTCCTTAATAAAGAACAGATTGAAGAGAACCAAGACCTTACTGTGTGGAAATTAATGGCAGATGCATATACTGGTAGTTAAAATGTTTCATTAGATGTTAATGTCTTGCTGTGTTTTTAATTGTTCAGAAATTAGCCTCTAGAATATTAAAACCATCTGTTTGTTATCATGATGAAACAGAATACTTAAATAGTTATTAATTTTGTAGGCTTTTTTTTTTCCTTGTCTGCAAAACTTTGATCTGTTGAGATTTCAGTGGATGCTGGATGCAAGAGTGAAAAACAATTTTAAAACACCTTGGTGCCCCAAATCTCAGCATTTGCTGCCTGCCACCCATATTTTGCATGCCTGCTTTATTTCACAAATTATTATTCACCAAGGAGAAGTTGACGTTTTTAAGTGCATGGAAGGAGCGTGCTGATGCTTGCTGAGCCTGTATAATGGTTGATTTAAACTGTAATATGGTACTTTCTCACATGCTGATACTTAGTTTTTAAGTCTTGTGGGTCATTTTAAAGCCCAAATATTTCAAAGCGTAGAAGGGATTCCACGTTGATCCATCAGCACAGGGCTTTGTCTTTCTCCATTTCCAATTATTTACAGCTATTTTTTTAAATCTCTTTTTTTAAGACTGAGTTTTGGGGAAGTTGGGGGCTGACAGTTATGTGGGTTATCATTTCTGATGGGTTTTTTAATCATGCACGTGAACAATAATGGGCTCCTGCAGGCCCTGACTCAGGTAAATATTCCTCTTTATGAGAACATACATTGAATCTGGCCTAACAGCAAAGATAAGATGACTTTTTTTCCTCAGCTGAGGTGAATTTAACCGAGGGCTGAAGTGCTGTGTGGTGGGGAGGCTGTAACATGTATGTACACACAGCTCTCCAGTGTGAAGAGCACGATTTATAATACATTTTGTGATGCTTGTTAGACGTGACTTAAGTGTGAAAATTTATTCAGTAAGTCTAAACATTACTTAGAGAGCCATTAACATATCTTTCCAAGTGGTTTTTGACCTTTTTCTGAATAAGCACTTTACGAATTATTAAATGCCAGAATGAGGATTAATTCAAGTAACTGTAATTTGATAGTAGTCCTCTATTATAGATTTTTGGCACTTATCTTAAAACAATAATAAAGCTCCACTTATCTAACATATGACTGTATTTTCAAGATGGGTAAGTTTAGTACAATTTTAAAGCATAGAAAAGAGAAGTTAAATTAGGGGTTTTTATCAGTATAAGGTACAGAAATAGTCTGTCAAGTATTTATGGTGGACACCCAGTTCCTAAATGGTTTCTGCATCCCCTCGAAGTCAGTGGCAGTCCTGAAGTTGTCCCTTGTGATTCTGGTGGGTGTTGGGTCTTACCCTGATGCCACCACAGGAACAGCTAACACTGGCTGGCAGAATGATTTTCTGGGAATGAAGATGGTTTAGGACTTGGACTGAGGCAAGCAGCTCATCAGATCTGTCAAGCATTAAATCACCTTTGGTCGTTGTTGGCAGGGGACAGACTATAAGATTGATCAGGAGAGTTTTTTTTTTTGACATTTGCAAACAGGAGAACTCAATATTTCAATTGGCAAAAGCAGTCTGAGGTGAAATCACAGTGCTGCAATGTATTTTACATTATTGCTTAGGATGAGGTAGGAACAGAACAGGTGTGCAAAAAGGAAAATGAAAATACAAATACTGGGATAGCTGAGTGTATTCAGAGCTTCCCTGGAAATATTGGGATGCTGGCTCTGATTAGAGCTTCCCTGGAAATATTGGGATGCTGACTCTGTTCAGAGCTTCCCTCTGACAAGGTGGAGGTGCACCACAAGTGTTCCTCGAGTGGCACCTTGCCATCTATCAGAACTAATCCAGATTAAAACAATGTAGACAATAGTTACTCCCTTTACTTTTCTCCTGAGTTATCTGTGATGACTGAACTCATCTCCACATCAATGACATCTGCTAATGAATTCAGATGCTTCATTCCCTTCCCTTCTGTGCTGCTTCAAATGATTTTCTTTGCCAGATACTTCAGCTTCCCTTTCCTGCTAACAAATTGGTACTGAGGTATATTGTTGTGACTTTTGCTTTTATCATTCAAGCAAGAGGAAAATACAATATGTATAGATGTGAGTTATATGTCAAAATGCTTTTACTCCCTCTCCCCCTCCCTTCCTTCACATTATTAAATTATAGAGAAATACTATCATAATAGCCTCTTGGCCAAGTCACTGAGAGCAGAGTTATGGCTCCCTTGATAAATTGCAAAACATTATTAAGTTTTGCTCTTTGGACTGAGAGTATTGGCATAAAAGGACATCAACCCCAGTCAGATTGGTCTTGATTGCTGCTTAATTGCTGCTTGTTTGTGTTAGTGATCATGTGGTTTGATTGATCTTGCCCTGCTTTTGTCATTATTGTTACAACTTCCTAGTTTTCTCCTTGTACAGAGACCACAGGATGACTTTTAAGTCTTGAATAATTTATCTAGCTGGGCAGTTAAACCGCTTAAAATAGTATTATAGTTTTAAGCCAATAGCTCAACCTTCAAATCATTATTTATGCAACCAAAAAATTAAATATTTATTCTGGGCTTATATCGAACAATGGGATAACAGGATTCCTTTATGTTAGCAGTGGTAAGCATCTCGAGGTCTGTCCATGAATACTGATACTTCCTCCTTCAAGACGTTTATTTACTGCTGTAATGTTAGCTGGGTGTCACATCAGTGGTCTGCCTTGAGGAAGAAAAGGATGGTGGTCACCGTGACTTAATTCAAACCAGTGAGGACAGGCACTCTGCTCTTTCTCAGGCTGCTTTGCCTCTTTAGATATTCCAGAAGGTCTCATCCCATCTTGCATCTCCTTTGCACATGAGGAGCAACCATCCTGTGGGCTGGACACAAGTGGAGCTCTGGAGGAGCTGCCTTGGGGTTATGTTTCCCCTCACTACAGCAGGTGGAGGCTCTTGGCTGGGTTTGTGGACAGTTGTAGAGCTGCACTGCTGTTAGAGTTTTTCAACCTGGCCTATTTGCTTTTTGTTCCATCATGTGATTCATTTGATATTCTTACTTAAGTATTCTTCCACTAAGTTACACATTTCAAAGTCAACCAGAGGCCTTTCTTAGAAAGTTGGATATCAGACATTGGGCTAAATGGAAGAATATTTCTGTTCTCTCTCTCCTTTCCAGAGATTCAGGTTAAAAGTGGTGTTTGCCTTCACTTTCCTACCTCACCTGACCTTTCCTGTGTGACAGAAACAAGAACTCCTCACAGGTCCAAGGGCTGAGGCTGGGACAGAGTCCCTGGGTCCTCTGTGCCTGTCACCACCAAAACCAGAGCTGGTAATGGTCTAGCAAGGATCTGGAAACTCATCCTTGCCATGTGTCTGAAACAGGCACAGAATGTTGGGGTAAAACTGCCAGCCTGGTTCTCCGTTTTCTAAATGAGCAAGCCTAGATGGGACCACAAAAAGCAGTCCCTGGTGGAAGGAGCTGCAGCCAATGTGTGTGCACAGCTCCTTGGTGTTTCTGGGGAATGGTGGGGAGAGGCACTGCAGGAAGAGATCATCAATCTCCCCATGGCCCTTAAATCTGCTTTGGGGATGTACAAAGCAGAAGCAAGCATAGGTGGTGTAAATGGCTGAGTGCGAGCCAAACATTGTACAGGTATGGATGAGAATGTGGAGGGATGGATGGATGGATGGATGGATGGATGGATGGATGGATGGATGGATGGATGGATGGATGGATGGATGGATGGATGGATGGATGGATGGATGGATGGATGGATGGATGGATGGATGGATGGATGGATGGATGGATGGATGGATGGATGGATGGATGGATGGATGGATGGATGGATGGATGGATGGATGGATGGATGGATGGATGGATGGATGGATGGATGGATGGATGGATGGATGGATGGATGGATGGATGGATGGATGGATGGATGGATGGATGGATGGATGGATGGATGGATGGATGGATGGATGGATGGATGGATGGATGGATGGATGGATGGATGGATGGATGGATGGATGGATGGATGGATGGATGGATGGATGGATGGATGGATGGATGGATGGATGGATGGATGGATGGATGGATGGATGGATGGATGGATGGATGGATGGATGGATGGATGGATGGATGGATGGATGGATGGATGGATGGATGGATGGATGGATGGATGGATGGATGGATGGATGGATGGATGGATGGATGGATGGATGGATGGATGGATGGATGGATGGAAATGTGGATGGATGGATGGATATCCTTGCAGACAAAGATGGCACTCTTGTGGCACTGCACATCTGTGGTTTTCAGAGGTGGTTTTGAACTGCACAAGGACTAGTTCCCCTTACACAGGGCCTAGGGAGGGCCCTGGAGGTCCAGGCTGGGACACAGACGAGCCCAGCAGCAGGGCTGAGTAAAGCTTGGGAGGGCAGGTGGGTCCCACCTTGGCTGCAGCTGCTCTGGCTGTCCCCCAGCAGCCAGACCCTGCTCCTCATCCCACTCTGCTCCCAGCCTGTGCTGTGCTTGCAGAGATTGATTGGTACAATGGAGAGCTTTGCAAGGTGTAATTTTAAAGGCCGTATTTCTCACTGTGCAACCATCAAAATGCAAAGGGTCAGGAGAAGCCTGTATTTTTTTGCAATTCAGCTTTTGAAGTGTGCTGAAAAACGCTTCATTTGTTGCAATTGCCAACAGCTTGCTGTTTCATACCACTCTTAACAGGAGCTGGGGAGCAGAGCGAGTCTGTTACACTTTCTATGGTGTATAATGTATGTATGATTCTGGGGTGTGATGAGTTTATGCCAAATTTATCTTTGATTTCTGTATAAACAGCACAGAAAAAATGATGGGCTGCATTCTCTGTGAAACTTAGATAAAATTGAGCTACAGACCTCCTTCAGAGTACCTTCTGTGTGCTGTGGATCTAAGGTTGCCCAAGCATATAATGAAGGAGAAGAGGATCTGGAAATAAATGCCTGTTTCTTTATCCCCCACCCTCGCTTGGCGAGGATGCTGTTTATTCTTAGCCTGTGCTGCTTGGGCTGCTGCTCCTGCCAGCAGAGCCCCATCACTTGGTGTGTCTGTAATAACAATGCTAAATAGCCAAATTCTCCCCGGGAGCACAGGCGGGTAGCTCTGCTCCTTTGGTAGATCTCCCCCATTTAAGGCTGTAGGGGATGAGTTCCTCTACTTCCAATTTATGGAGCAAGTGCAGCAGCAGGCTCTGGATCAGCTCAGAGGCAGCAGGAAATGACCAGCAGTGCTGTAGAATAAGTGAGTTAAAGACACCCTTGTTCTGTATCATCGAGCTGATTAGAAAATTGTTTGTAGCTATTTGTTCAATTTAGATTTTTTTTTTTTGTCAACAGGAAATTGAAAGAATATACATGTGTTTGTTCTTGTTTTTTCATAAAAAGAGTTTTGGAACAGAAAAATTACTTTTTCTTCTAATTAAAGGTAGGAAGGAAACAAAAGAGAGTATGTTGTTTTTGTTGGTTTACCTCACTTTTACCATACAAGTAAGTGAAATAAAGCTTCATATTGTGGTAGGGATGTCAGATTCCAGGATGATGGCATGGAGGCCTGGATCCTCAGAAGCTAGCAAACTCTTGGAGCATCTGCATTGGTTGTCATAAGATTGTATATCAAGATGGAAACAGAGAGCCTCTCCTAATGTTTTATTGTATCTCTCAGGTAACAAGATTTTTCTTCCCTGAGGTGAAAAATGTCTTTTTATTAATAATGTTCAGAGTCCACACACTGTGTGTATTCTTTTTTCTTACTTACTACCTAAACTTGTGTATTGTAAATATTCTTCCTCCTCATTATCTCAGCTCTAATTTGCTTTCCTTGTGCTGCTCCCCTGTTTAGGCAGGCAGGGTGTGCATGGCTTTGTTAGAAATGCAGTGGAGAGGTTTAACTCCACACCCAAACCACTGTGTTGAATCACCTTTAATGCTGTGGGTGACATGGGAGTGCTAAGTAGGATTTTTCTAACTTCTGTCAGTAGCAGGAGAGATATAAATAGAAGTTTTGAAATGACAGCTGTTAATCATGATGGGAATCAGAAGTAACAAATCCTTGATTTATACTGTTTTGGTTGTTTTTCTTGCTATGCAGTTCTCCTTTTATTTGTTTTCATACAGCCAGATTTGTTCTTGATCATTGATAAAATATGTTTTCTTTGCAATCTGATATTCAGTTCTGCATGAAATCTGCTGTTGCTCTTTTCTGGCTGGCGGAAGATTCGTCAGGGCTGTGTTTGTTGGGCAGGGCAGGGCCTGGGGCTGTGTTTGTGCCACGCTGGATGTCACACTGGGGGCTGGGGATGTCCCAGCAGAGCTGGACTGTACTGGGATAACTGGGATCTCACTGGGTTCAGCCAGGCTTTCTTCTCTCAGCCTGTTGCTCCCTGGCCTTTGGAGCAGCTTGCACTCATCAGCAGTTTTCTGATTTGCCTCTGCTTCTGCCTGGATCTGTGTGTGCCTCACTGGGGAGAAGGGTGTGCCTGCCAGGAGTGACAGAAATTCCTATCTTCAGAGCCTGGCCTGAGTCCTGAGCTGTGCTGGGAAAAGCCCAGAGAGCACATGGAGACAGGCCCCAAGGAGAGGTGATGTGTCTGTGCTGTGCCCTGCTCAGGGCAAACTCCTGTCCCTGATTTTGGGGGTGGGGAAGTGTTCCTAATGGCACATGCAGGAGTCAGATCACCTCCTGAGCTGGGAACACACTCACCCAGGTGGGAGCTGGGACTGCCTGGCCCTTGCAAAAGCTGTATAAATAAAGAATGACAGGCAGGAGTGGAAGCCTGGAATTCTCCTCCCCACAGCAGGGTTCTGCCATCTCTCGGGGAGCAGGTGTCCCCTTCCTTCAGGACTCTGGTAAAGGCTTAGCTTGCTGGCTGTGCTCTAACAGGGAGAGGTGTTAGTATTCATAACTTTAAAGTATAATGTAGTGAAATAATCCTTTAATTCCATATGGCATAGAAGCTCAGGCGCCTCAAAACTATACTATAGATTTACTGCTGCCAAATGGTGTGGAGTTTTAAAATTAAAATATATTTTAAAATAAAAAAGCTCAGGAGAGCCACATTAGGGTGTTTTTGACATGATATATAAGCTCTGTGAAAAAGGCTTTTGCCAAATTCTCAGTGGGTTTATTTATTTTGCTTTTTGTTATGTGCTAACCAGGCAGTGCTACTATGGAATTATCTAAAGTGGCTTAGGGATCCAGCACAGCCAACTGTGATCCCAAGAGGATGATGCTCCCTGGAGTCTCGGGCTCAGCTGCCCTTCCACCCTCCCTTACACCTCTTAACATGAACAGCTCTCTCTGTCCTTCCTTCTTTTCCTCTCTGAGAGAGAAGGCAGCAGAGAGCCATGCTGTCGTGGGTTATCCTTGGGAGTGTTTTATGGCTCTGTCCCCTCCTCTCATGTCACAGAAATGTCTGCCTAGCACAGTAACCACGGCACTGTTCCTGTAATCTGTCCTACTCCTGAGCTTGAGAGTTTAGCTCTACCTTGCCCTTTAGGGCTGAATGGCAGAAGGAGCATAGCAGAGAGCTGCTTTCCCTGGACACAGATTAATATTTGGTTCGCACTTTCACTGTCACAAAATAGGGCTGAGTTTTTCCCTGCTGCAAAAAAAATTCTGTTAGATTCCAAGTCACCTGAAAATCTCTCCATGTGCTGAAAGCAGAGTTCCTGTTAGCACTTGCTGTGACAGCAGTTTTATGTTGATGTTTCTGCATCTATTTTGGTTTTTTTCATAATTTCTGGATGGTTTCTGTTTGACCCTCAGGCCTGAGCTAGTTTGTCTTCATCAAATGGTCACTCTTGGTGTTCCATGTCTTGTGCCTCTCCTCTCCATGCTCTCTCAGTGTCCCTGTCACTGTCTGGGTCCCCCATGCCAGCTCCAGCTTTGCTTCTATTCCTCATCACCCTGTAGAGCAGCAGTGCTGAGTGCAGTTCTGTGACTCAGTCCATGAGCAGCAAGTGCTCCAAACCACATCATGGCTGAGGCCAAACTCCCCCCAGCCCCTCTCACACCTCCCTCCTCAGCAGGGCAGGGAAGGGAGGAAGAAGCTTGTGAGGTAAAGGTAGGAAAGTCATCCATTATTGTCATGGGCAAAACAGTCTCAACTTGGGGAAAAGAAATTTAATTTATTGTCCATTCAAACAGATTTGAATAGTGAAAAAGAACAAAAATTGCAATGCCACCCTCTGTCCCCCCAGCTTGGCTCCATTCTTCCATCCCTGTGTCCCAGCTGAGGTGCAATGGAATTCACCATCACCCACTGGGAAACTGCCCCTGATAAAAAAAATCCTCCAAACAGTCCAGTTTTGGAGAGCAGGGAAGACCTGTTCCTCTCACTCCTCAGAGCAGGTGTGGTGAAGAATCAGAAGCAAAACCCTCTGCTGAGCCCCAGCCCTCAGCCAGCAACCACCCTTCAGATCTGCTTTTTGGCCTTTTCCTTTAACACAAATGTAGTTACGACTTCATGCAGTTCTGCTTGAAGTTCTTCTTCTCGTGTCCTCCAACAGATTCAAAGGCATTGCAAACTAATAGGTTCTGTAGCACAGTGAAAGATTTCAAAAAATGCAATGCTAAGAATGACCAAAACCTCCTAGAAATGTTTTGGAGCCATGGGTGTGCCCCAGAATTGAGTCCTGTGTTGCTCAGCCTAGGCAAGTGGTCTCGAGGTGCTGATTGCCAGTTTTTTTTGCAGGTACCTCATCTCTCTCTAGGGGAGTCCCCAAGACTGTGCACATTCCTTGTGAGTTGGAGGCACTCTGAGTTTTTAGGGTTTTGTGCTTTCAGTTGAGAAAATGTCTGTATTTCCTCTTTGTGAGATCCTTTAGATGGATCCCTTCATGGATAAATTCATTCCCACTGCACAGTGAAAGCATGGGGTCAAACACACTTTCTGTAAACCCTTTTTGACTCCTTGCCTGGTGCAAATTAGAAGATTTATGCTGTGTTAATGTGGGAAGTTCCTCAGTGAGACCTTTGTCAAATCATGGAATATCCTGAGCTGGAAAGGACCCACAGGGATCACTGAGTCTCACTCCTGTCCCTGCCCAGACCCCCCAACAGCCCCACCCTGTCCATCCTTGGCAGTGCTGCCCAAACACTCCTGGAGCTCTGGCAGCCTCAGGACCATTCCCTGGGGAGCCTGGGCAGTGCCAGCACCCTCTGGGGAAGAACCCTTCCTGAGATCCAACCTGACCATCCCTGGCCCAGCTCCAGCCCTTCCCTTGGGTCCCATGGCTTGAGCACCATGTGATTGTCCTGCTGGTGTTGCTGTTTGCATTCCCTGCCAGGAATGACAGAGGAACAAGAGCTGTCAACATTGCACTTTGAATTTTTTCCAAGGAAAGTTGCATTTCCATGGGGAAACTGATCCTAGGGTTCCTGTGTGCCCCAGAGTGATGCACCAGATGCACACGGTGTCACTGAACATCCAGTCTTTTATCTGTGGACCTTCTAAGCAGCACTGTTGTTGCTTCAGCATTGTTTTAAGCAGTTGAATCTGTGCAAGTGGATTGAAGTGACCCCATTGCCTGTCCATTGTTCTCATGTGCATTTGAGTGTAACTTTAGGTTCTAAAGAGAAGACAACGGGCACATTTCCATGCTTTACTTGTTTAATTTAACACAGATTGATGGGTTCTGGAATAAAATGTAAACCCTCAAGAGTTTGGCACGTGGAGAAACTCAGCTTGGAAAAAAAGAAAGGAAAATATGGAAAGCTTATAAATCTTAGCTTGGACTTATTCCTGAGTTTGCTGTCTAGTCCATGCAGTTCACTTCTTTTCTACAGAGTTTCAGGCTCAGATATCTTGGTCATATTCTCTTACTCCTTGTAAATTGTGTCTAGAAAAATGACACCTGCTGGGTTTGTCTTCTCGTCTCTGTAAATAGCTGGAATTCGTGATGTAGAAGTATAAAACTGGGCTGTTATGATTAGTTAGCAAATAACTAATGTGTGAAGATCGTGTACAAATTGAGGTTCTAGAAATAACATCTGAGACTGGGAAAAAAGTTCCTAATGCCCCACTTGCAGTAAGAGTTTTTCCATCATTGGGCGGATGTTGACAAAAGACCAAGTCAGGGAAACTTGATCCATTTTCCTTTGGGTGGTTAAATTTTAAACTTGGGACCATAAAGTTACAGGACACGGAGGTCCTAGATAAGATCAGTGAGTTATATATGAAGTGTAAGACTTCTTGAATTCATTATCCTCCCCTCTGCCTCCAAAAACTGCTCCCAAGATCTCTTAGATCTGACCGATAAACCATTCCATTGGAAATAAAAATCATTTTACTGGAAACGTTCTGGCTGAGCTCCGGAATATTTAGTTTATTTATTGAATTGTAAGTGTCTGACAAATAGCTCTGGTCCTTCTGCTACATTTTCTTTGAGCTGAGAGTATGCCTGTGCCATTTTTTGCAGTTCTGCTCATGCTTTGCAACTCAGTTGTGAGTTGGAACCTTTAGTTTCATGTACTTTGTGTCCTTTCTTTGATTTGACTGACAGAGAGCACCCAAAGCTGCCTTTTACTTGTGAGGGGGGTAAGGGATGAAGGAGAAGTGGCACACAAATACCAAACTTGCAGATGGAGTTTGCTCTGGCAGTGGAAGGGGAAAGTGGAGATAACTGAGGGTGAGGATGCTTAGTGTGTCCCTTCAGTGACGCTGGCAGGGAGCAGCCATGGCTGTGGGGAGCTGAGGGTACAGGTGGGGAAGCATCAGCAGAAGTGTAGGATTTGTTTGTGTGCACCTCTAAAAGACCATTTATGTGAAATTTTGTGTGTGCTTGTTTCTGGGAGAACTGGAAATAAATGGGAGAGAGAAGAAAGAGGGGGGGAAAGGTGATGGAGGATGTTGGAGGAGGAACCTTTGGTCTCCAGTCCTGGCATGGAGGTGAATGAACCTATTCCAGTACAGTCTGACTGGAACTTATCACCATCATATTAACAATTACAGTTAGGAGGAGTTGTTTGGTTAATAAATTTGATTTTGTTATATGAATAGTGATAAATGTGGTAGGTCTCATAAACTATTTCGTTAGGTTCCTCACCAAGTATTTTCTCTGCATTTACCTCTGCTTCCAGGATTGATGTGTGTGATTTTAAGTCTAAATTTCTGAAAGGGAGTTCTTGCCAGTATTAACCTCCAGAGTAACCAGTGTTTACAGGAAGTTATTTCAAACAAAAGCACCAGCAAGGCTAAATGAAAATTTTAATACATTCAAGCAAAATGTAGGGAAGGATACTTTAAAACAAAGATAAGAAATTTCAGCATTGCAGCAGATGTGGATCACAACTTCCTCTTGCTGTCCAGGTGTGTATGTGCTCATGGACATATGCAAGGGGTGTCTGTGGAGAATGTTTTTCTCAGTACAGTGCTGTGTAATATGGTGACCTGAACAGCTCACAGTGTAAGAGAAACCAGATGTGTTCTCAATTGTAATGAAAATATAGTTTGTAGGGTTTTATTTTTTTTGTACATTTTATTTATTACAATGCCAGTAAAGTTCATTAAAGCTGATTGGAAAGGCAAAAGCAATTTGAGACCTGTTAGGTAGATCCTGTTGTTTTATGAACATTGAGGCTTGGTTAGTCAAGAATTGTTTATAGTACCAGGCAGTGTGGTCAGGGGCTAGTGCTTCTCTGAAGTGATAACCTCTTCTTCCCCTGGGGAGACTCCCACTGATCTCAGATCCTCAGTGCTCTTAGGCAGTAATGAGAGAGGAACTGATGCTGTGAGTGCTGCAATGTGATGGAAACTCTAAGAACTTCATCCATGGCAGAAATACCTTGAGAAGTCTAAAAGTCTCCCAAATGAAGGTGTCAGGCTGGGATTTCCTTGGGATACGAGTGTTGCCTCCTCCTGCCTGCAGCACCTGGGGCTGTGGTGCCCAGGACTGTGTTGGTGGTGTCCCTAGGGCTGTGCCCTGGCACAAGGACATGGTGCTGGTGGCACTGTGGCACAGCCACGCTGCTGCTGGGGCTGGGGAGGGGAGAAAGGAGAGCAGGGGACAAGGGGACTCACCTGAACCAAGCTCAACTCTTGCTCTCTGTTTCCTCTGTGCTGCAGCTCAAGCCAGGCCAGAACAGCTGCCGGGACAGCGACAGTGAAAGTGCCAGCGGAGAGTCCAAGGGCTTCCAGAGGAGCAGCTCCCGGGAGAGACTCAGCGACGTAAGTACAGCTCCTGCAGCTGGGGAGCCCTGCTCTAGTTCCCTGAGGGCTGTAAGGCATAGCAGGATTTAGTTTCTGGGATGGTTTGTTGCTAAAATCTCCTTCCCTTTGGGGGTTCAGGAGAGGAAGAGGTAACTTAGGTCTCCTTAGGTTCAGTGAACTTCTTAAAGTTTGATACAATTACTTTCTGTGTAAAACACTCTGTTCTTTGGAAACAGTTGAAGGCTATTTAATGAAGTTAAAATGTTCTGCATAGTTGAGAAGTGAGATGGCCTCTTTTTACCCCAAGTGGTGGAGGAAAAGAATGTATTTCTTTGGGCTGCATACTGTCTTTATGAGAAGTATTTGAGTATTTAGAGAGACTCAGTTGATTTATATATAATGAACTGATATAACATGGCCAACAATAGCATAAGCTCTGCCTTTATTGCTCTACCTAAAGTGCTGTGTAAGGGCCTAAGATGGCAGCTCTGTGGAGAGTGTTTTTCTCCAAGGGGGAATGCTGGTCATTCACTGAGTGACACGCATGAGTTATTCTGACAGCAGTGACTACAGAAATCTTTCTGTTGCTGCAATTAGATTACTATTTATTATGTGTACCATCACAATCCTTGAGTGTTTTATTCATGGCTCTGTGTCCTCTGTGCCACATGCTTTACAACACAGAATATAAAGAAAGCCCTGTCCCAAAAGAGTATCTAAATTGGGGATTTTGTAGGTCAGATCCTTTGCTGGTAAAAGCATGGATAGCTACATCAGTCAGCCCAATTTGTACCAGCCAGCAATCTGGCCTTACTTTTAACTAACCCACATTTTGGAAATGGGATTTTATCGATAGCATGTCTGTGTAGATTTGGATGACAGATACCAGATGGTGTCCTCTATAGGCCAATCCAATAAAACTGAACTGAGCAGGCATTAAAAGAAATACCTTTGTAAAGGATACATTTCGTTGTGCAAATTTAAGCCTGAAGGCACACAGCTAGCAATTTTTGCTGAATTGTGCATATCACTGGAACAGATGCCTGATTTTTTTTATTTTTTTTTGTGAAAATGTGAAATCTGTAGCACTCTCTCTCCACATCCCTTTGTCACATTATTTTAGAGGTCCATTTCTTCCCCAGAGCCAGCCTTTACGGGTTACATTCAGCTAAACACTTCAGAGCTTGCCCTTCATAGCTGTCAGCTGAGGTCAGTCTCAGGGCTGTAAGATCTCTTTGGAAGAGGAGAGTGAAACCAGAGGAGGTAGAAGGTAAATGCTCTGTACAGGTAGCAGTGGATGGCAGCTGGATGTCAGCCTGTCACCGTCACCACCCTGGCTTGTCTGAGCCCTGTGGCAGCTGGGAAGTCACTGCAACCAACTCCACAATTACACAGCACCTTCCAGCAAAAAATTTCACAGCTCCTTACAAACATGGTTTTAATTTGGCTTTGTCATTCCCTTGCAATGTACTGAGTGGAGAGCTCTGAGGTTTATTGGGCTTCTCAGCAGCTCACAGCATTGTACTGCCAGACCTGGCAACGAGAGCAGAGTCCTGGTTCCCCTTCCACCCATCAAATCCAGTTTTTCTCTGATGTTTTTACAATACTTTTCCTTTGTCTCAGCACTGTGGCAAATTAAAAGGAAGTAAAGAGCAAATACAACTTCCCTAGTGCACCCAAGAGAGGACAGAGGGATTCACAGGTTGCTCAAAAGGAACGTTATGTAAATATATGTGGAGATGTATATTTTAAAGTGTTATACATAATTTATGTTTTGCTTAATAAGGAAAGCTCCTTTATGCTTTGATAATTCATTGCTATACAAGCCTATCTCTCTGGTCTGGCAGTACCAGTTCAGCTGAGATTTGAAAAACATGCACGAGACAGCTCTCACTGTGCCTGGGTCTGTGGTGGCTTTCTCAGGCTCCTTCAGTTCAGAGTCCATCTCACTGCCCCAATCCCAAAGTCAGTCCAGAGCTGTCCATCCCACTGCTCCCAATCCCAAAGTCAGTCCAGAGCTGTCCATCCCACTGCCCCAATCCCAAAGTCAGTCCAGAGCTGTCCATCCCACTGC
>VZRF01007796.1:75824-93306 GCA_013396875.1 Vireo altiloquus
GAGCCATCCCAGAGCTGTCCATCCCACTGCCCCAATCCCAAAGTCAGTTCAGAGCTGTCCATCCCCCTGCTCCCAATCCCAAAGTCAGTCCAGAGCTGTCCATCCCACTGCTCCCTATCCCAAAGTCAGACACCCTCTGTGCTGAAGTGACAGGACCTTCCAAAGTGCCAGTGATGCTTCCACTTTCACATGCAGGGCAGCCTGATCTTGAACTCAAACATCCATCCAGAGCTTAATAAGGTTATTTTAAATAATATCTTTTGAAGAAGTCAGCTGTCTAATGATACCCAGTTACTGTCCAGAAAAAGCTAGGGGCAACAGAGTAAGTTGTGTCTGAAGATTTGCTTCTGGTTTTACAACTATTTTCTCAGAAAAATAGACGTAAAAAGTTGTGTACCCAACAGAAGATAGAACAAAAGTATAAAACACTGCAGGCAGATTAACCCCGAGGTCAGAAAGCAAATTTTGGCCATGAAAGATAATGAATCTCCACTACTGTAGCCTGAGAGCACTGTAAGACTGTGAGACACATATGGAAATATGGATAATGACTGAAGTGTGTGTTCTCCAGGTGGATGATCCTTTTTCCCGTCCCAGTTTGAGCAGGCTGCTGAAACAGGAGTGTTGGAGCTTCACAGGCCTTAGTGCAGGGCCTAAGTGAGAGCTTAGTGACAGATGCAGAATGAGGCAGAGGGAATAATGAATATCTGGTTGCAAACTGACACTTCAGTGGCTGCATTGCCTCTCCTGTCAGGCATCTTTCAGCTCTGCCTTTGGTAAATGTACCTGCAGTCCTTGGACAATGCAGAGTGATGCAAAATGTGTTTACAAGGGGTGGCTCCTTCCCAGGCTAATGAGATCCAAGCAGGTAATTTGCAGCATTTGTGAGAGGTGGGCAAAAATGAAAAGAAAATAATTCAATGAAAAGACCATGTTAAAAAGGAGACTTTTCTCATAATGAGGCTTGAAATAGCATCAGACAGTAGGAAGGGGAATATCCTCTGTTCTTGTCAGATGCAATGCAGTGAGGCTGATTTCCATCACCTCCTCTCTTTGTCCTCCTCTCAAACACGTGTGCACACACACCCACCCCTCTGTGAGAGAACATAATTAGCAGAGAATTTGACCTCTGCTAGATTAGGGATAATGATTGCTCGAATGCTCCAGTGCAAGCAGTGCCCTGATCCAGCTCCCCCTCTGAATTTCATAAACCCGTGGCTCTCTGCCTTTCTCCCCTATATAGGATTTTTTTAGGAATGACAACTTGTTTTTTCCTTTATGGGCAGAGGTAGCTCCAGGGGCCTAAAAGAGAAATTGGAGAGCTGCTCCTCCTTTATATATAGGGTGCTGTAGTCAGTTTAATCTCATCAAAATCTTGCCAGTAGTAGAATTCATTTTGTTGAGATCTTGCTTGGAGACAAGATGGCAGTGCTTTCTCTTTTGCTCAGCTTGGAGCTCAGTCAACTTGTTTTCCTTATCTTTCTGTATGTATTTCTTTTTAATTGAGTCCTCCCTCTTTGGAATACGTTTTAGTCATGTTGTACAAAACAGCCAGGAGATTTATTTGAGGAAAACATGAGAATTACAGCTAACATGGATAGTAAATTCACCAAGTATTTGGGGGTTCAGCCACTTCTTCGCTAATCAAAAATCAAAACACCTGATTTCTTTGGAGCACAGTCTAAATTCCTGATCTGCCTGGTCTCAGCCCTGCCTGTCGCCTCTGGTGTTGGTTGCAGGCTTTCAGTGAGGGGATGAACAGCAAAAGCTTCTCCTATGGGATCATTAGATGGGATTCAGCACCTCATCCCCTCTTGCTGCAGTTGGCACCTTTCTGTCTGGAATGTTGTTCCAGTTCCTGACCAGGGAGTGGGACAGGAATCTTCCCATTTGTGCCTGCATTAAAGGTCTCCTCTTGGGCTCTCATCAGAGCTGCTGCACTCTGTGAGTGCTGCCCTGTTCCCAGTGCTGTGCAGCTCTGTGCTCCTCCTGTGCTGTACCTTTACCTTTACCTCCTGTGGCTTTACAGGAGGCCACAGTGAGGTGGTCACAATGAGGATCAAGTCCTGAAGTTCTGAAGTCCCCTCCCCACCAGTCCCGCTGCTGTTTGCTTCAGGAAGGGATGTGTCTGCACCCCTCCAGCAGTGTAATCCTGTGGGCAGCTCATGGTTTCAGCCCCAAATATGGGAGATATTTTCAGTTTTTTTGTCTCCCATTCCTCCCACCTGTACAGAGCCAAAGACAAATTGAGGGACAGTCTTTGGGTTGTGTGCTCTGAAACCCCCAGTGCTGCTCCCTGTCCAGAATGATGCTGGCTGTGTGTGGAGTGGAATCCCAGGAGCAGAGCTCTGTGTGTTTGTGCTGTGCCAGGAGCTGATCAGCAGCAGTGGCTGTGCTTTGTGTGCGTGTGGCTGCGAGGGTGGGGATGTGTGTGTTTGTGTGTCTAAGGTTGGGTGCTTAAATGCTTTGTTGCATTATGTTAATTCCTCGGCAGTGCAATCAAATTCATGTCGTAATTAAAGCTGTCAGTTGGAAGGCAAGCCAATCGCCAAGAAAACACAGCATAACAAATGAAGTGAAATGATTCTGCGTGTAGCTATACAATGCTTCGCCAGGCATGAAATTAAATAAGTAATTTGATGTTGACATCAGAAATTGAAATGATACCCACTGTTCCTTCATTCAGTCAGACCTGCATAAACAATAGCCAGAACAAATATGTACAACACAGTCTCTCTCCCCACCCAGCTCCCCAAGTAATGCACAATATATATGCAAAATGGGTATAACTGTGCCTTCCAAGACCTCAAGGATGTAATTTTCTTTGGTACACAATAAACTAATGCTTACACGAGGGTTACTACATTTTTGCTTCTGGGCCAAAGTTCTTCTCTTTAAGAAAGGATGGGGGAAAAGAAAAAAAAAAAACAAACCAAAACAAAAAAAAAACAGAAGGAAAATAACCAAAACCCTGTCAATTTTAAGCAAGTGTGTTTTGCTGATGGGCACCTGATGCAGGCTTCTGCTGGTGGTTGTGTGAATATCAAATAGTATTTCTAATGTCCTATTTTGCAAAGGGTTTCGGAAAGTGAAACCATTACCTCTATTATAGGCACACTTTATATAAGAGCTATAGAACCACCCAGTGCAGGATCACGACTCAGCATGGGCTTGTAAAGATGCCTGTACAGTTGGTACCAAGGCTGGGCACTGGGTAGTGGGATCCTTTCGCTATTGGGAGTTACCCAAAAGGTGAGAAGTTGTCTCCTTGCATAGCCCTCGCTTCAGCCTCTGTGCTCTGTCAACACACAGTTCACAACACAGCTGACGTAGTCATTCATGCATGTGCAACACAGTCTTTCATACTTCAATTAAACAGAGTTTGCAAACTGTACTCTCCATATGCAGCATGCAATGTGTGAAGGGCTATATTTCCATCCAGCAAACTCAAATTCCCTGGAAATGCACAGTTGTTCGGTGGAAGTCATTTGACTGCTGTGTTTCGACTGTCCTCCCATAGCCATCGCAGCATCGCTTTTGAAGGAATGAAAATATTCAGTGGGAAATATTTTGTTTGCTTATTCTTTTTTCTTCCTCTTTATTGTTTTGTTTTGATACTCTATCTTTCCAAAACTTGGAATAAAAAGCAGACAAAAATTACACACAGATGCAGAATGCAAACTTTGGAGCTTTCAGCCAGTAAAGTAAGTTTAAAAAAAACTGTGAGTGAAAGAGTGGGACTCGCTTGGCATCTGTACATAGCTGAAACAAAAATGGTTATAATGATTGCACATGTTGTCCTCGTGGGTAGATCTCCAGCTTAAATGAAAGGAATTTAAATGGCACGAAGCAGAGAGCAGGATGAGTGAAGAGGAAGGCAGTGTGGTGTTGGATACTGAGCAGCATGTGCTGCACTGCTCTGTGCCAGGGCTGCAGGGCCACAGGGGCTCCCAGCGACACCAAAAATCACAAGCCAAACAATATTAAGATGATAAAAAGTGGTTACCTTTAATGAAGGTCCTCCAGGTGCAAGTATGGAAAAAGGCACACGTGGTACAGGACTTCGACAATTTTGTAAGTTTAACAAATTAGCAGAAATTATCCAATTAGAGAAACAGTTAATTAAGAAATCCTCCCTTTTGGTTCTGCTCTCCACTGAAGCCCCCCTGCTCCCCAAGCTTCTAACCCCACATTTATAATGTCTATGATACATGGAAGAAACAAAATGCCCTTGGTTCACTATAGAGGCAAGACAAAATAAGAGTCCAGGAAGGTGAGCTTACTGTTCTAAAATCTAAGAGAAAGGGTAGGAAAAGTGCCAGAGTTAGTTTAAGGAGCTCTATAACTATATAATAATAGTCTACAGAGCTAGGAATATATGAAAAATGTACAAAAAGCAAAAATCTTGTTGGCATCACCAAAGCAGGGCCTATGCCCAGGGAGGGCTGTGCCCAGCTGGGAGCAGCAGCTGGGCTGGGCAATGGCCAGGGCTGTGCCAGTGACCAGGTCATTCCCAGCAGGATGCACACAGGGATGGCAGGGGAGGCAGAGTGGCTGAGCTGAGCCCACTGCTGCTGTCAGGGACATCATCCCTGGGTGGGTCTCCTGTGGGTGATGGTGGCACAGAGAACTTGAGGAGCAGCAAGAGTGGGGACGGGAGGACTTTGGAATGTCTTTATTTGTGTGGAGTTCCCTTGCCTGCTGATAGGCAGAGCTGGGCACTGCAGATCTGCTGTTTGGGCCGTGTTGGAGCAGGGATGAAGTGATGCAAATTCTGTGTCCTCGCAGGGGTTTGCCCAGGGCCCCTCTGCATTTCCTGGCTGTCCCCAGGCTGTATCACTGCAGAAAGGGAGGCTGTGCTGAGGCACAGAAATGGGAACTGAGCTCCAGGAGTTCCACACTGCTTGTCTGGAGAGCCCCGAGCTCACCAGAGAATGGTTCTCTGCCTTTTGCTTCCATGGGCTCTGCAGGCTGGGGCTGGGAGCTGCTCACCCTCTGATGGAACAGTCTGACCTGGATTAGCACCGAGATGTTTTGGTCTCCCCATGTCTCTGAGAGAACCTGCTGTGTAATCCCCATTGCTTGGATGAAAAACTAATGAAACAAAACCCTTTATCTCCTTAATTCCTGTGAATATAGAGGTTTGTGATCGTGTCCCACTTAAACTGAATTTCATGATGCTTTTTTTTTTTTAAAGCATTTAAACAAATTGATTATTTTCCATGATAGTAATATTAATTATTTTTATAGGTTTGATTTTTGAAATCTATTTCACACGGTAGATATTTGCTGTTTGCCTTTTTTGTTGTTGTTGTTTCTAAATCCTTGGTTTGTCAAACAATGTGGACATCCAAATGGGAGATTGTAGTGACTGCATTCTCCAGAAAATGGGACATTGACTGAAGCAGCTTCTCTGTGCCCATGTGTTCTTTACATTTCAGACTACTAATTATGTTTACAAAATGTCTCATTTTAGAAAAGCACTATGTGTGTACTAACCAGGGCCTTTCGGGAATAAATTGGCAAACAGGTCATACACTGAAAAAGTCATCCAAACCCACCGGGCTTTTTGTTTTGAAGTCAGTCTACTTTTTTTTCCTTTCTCCCCCTCCTGCCTGCCCCTTTGTGGCCACGAAGCTGAGGAACTGGAGTCCAGGGCATTGAATGTCAGCATGTCAGGGAGGCTGGTTGATGAGTGTCTGTTTAGTCTCAGTGCAGGGCGAAATGCCATCATTAATTCATTACCCAGCTGCCTGTCAAATAAATTGGCAATTACGTCCACCGCAGAAGCTTGGAATTCAGTAAATAGCACGTTACCATCTCAGAGTCGTTGAGAGATGTAAAGAGAAAAATTAAGCAACAGCGTGTTTGTTTCAGTAGCAGATGACAAGGGGCAGGACGTTGGCGCTGTGATGTGGTGATGAAAAGCTTGGAAAGGGCTGGTAATGAGCTGTGTGGATTGGAACGTGTTAAAAACCGTCACTGACTTTCCACTTTGTCTTTGTGTTTTATTGCAGAGCTCAGCTCCTTCCAGCTTGGGAACAGGCTACTTTGTAAGTGTATCTCCACTTTCACACGTGTGCCTCTGAGCAGCAGAGTGTTCCTCAAACCAAAGTGCCTTAGTGCATGGACACAGGGATAAGCCACCAACCCCACCCTGCCCTTGCACCCTTTCTATTTCTTCCCCCACAAATGCACTGAAGTCATATCTCCAACATGGTGGTCAGTGTTTCCTTGAACTAATCAGGTGTCGTATTAATTACTACATAAATTTGAACAGCGCTTAATTTACACAATTATAGCAAAGAAAATGAGCCATGGTCTCACCAGCTCTCTGATGTGAGATGGTAGGATCTTGATTTCTCCCTTGCACCAGTTCTTGTTGATTAACAGATTTTAAAGAGCCAATTGTAATGTCTTGCCTCATCTCCTGTGTACCACAGCCCAGAGGACATGGCACAGTGATTTCTACCTGTTGCTTAAAAGCCCATGGCTCATGAACACTCTTGGAAATCACAGAAGTTATATTTATGCCAGATTTACGTTTTATGTCCTGAGAAGCAGATCAGGCCCCAGCTGGTTTGAAAATTGATCAGGCTTTTTTGGGTTTGTGATCTATTTGCATGCACCTGTATACATCTAACAGTCTATATTCATACCTTTCTGTTCATTCTCACATTCATCAATATATCTTTTACTTGCACAGCTAAGTTTGGGAGTTAAAAAGTGTTTTCCAGGCAATCCAATGTACTGCTTATTTTCTTCGAAGATTTATATTTAAATTGCTCATATCCTGTTTCTCCTGTAACTTATGCTGTATTCTCCAAGCACATCTTTTCTGCCTTTATAATCAGTGTAGGAGAAGCAGAGCATTGTGTATGTCCCAAACCAGGTGGGTAAAATGCAGTGAGCCTTGTCCCATAGCACTGCCCTGTGAAGTTATCAGTATAATCAAAAGCTGCTTTTATCTTTTCATTGAACTCTGGGGAAAAGGAAACTCTATGGTGTTCAGTTGCATGATGGAAAAACTTGGTTGCACTCTTTGTCACATTCCCAGAGAGTCATTTTCTTCTGTTAGCACATGGTGAATTTAGTCTTTTGTCACAGAGGTCTGTGATCCTGTAAGAAAGTTATGGGATTAAACTGTGTACGTGTGGTCTCACAAAAATTACACCAAAATTGCTCAATACCTGGAGAAATGCTGTGTCCTGCTGGATTTACATTGGACTTCTGCACAAACAGAACGTTCACACTGCTGGTGGTGAGGTATGAAAAGAGCATCCTCAGCTGAAAAAGTTTGTGGTAGTTGTTCTAATTATATCAAGGCTCAGAGCAGTGTAAGGTAAGTTGTGAAACAGAAAAACAAGCTGGTTTCCTTTTTTCAGCACTTGCCCTGGTTTGTGTCATATGTATTTTTAAGAGGGAGGGGATGAAGGGAAAAATTATATCAAATGGCTCAATGTTTATTTTGAATTAAAACTAAACCTTGAATGTCTTTCCTTAGTTCAGAGTGAATTGCTTTCCTTTGTCTGGGAAAATTCCAATCATATGGACATGTGCAGACGTGTTCTGGAATGGGACAGATCTAATATGGGCTGGAGGATGGGATATGGGATATGGGATATGGGATATGGGATATGGGATATGGGATATGGGATATGGGCTGTGCCATGGATAAATAAGCCTTGTTCTCCTTGCAGCGAGAGCTGAATATGCATGGTTTGGGAGCAGTGCTCAGCTTCATCTCTAGGCAGCAGAGGTAACAGAAGAGAAGCCATCTGCTGTTCCCTGCACCATACTGTCTGTGGGTTGGTCCACTAAAGTGAAAATCTGGAAGGTGTCAACATCCCCTATGCTCCAACGGAAAGCCTGAAAGTTTCCAGCTCTCCTGAGCGAGGATTTAGTGACAAGAAGAAGCCTGACATCTTCTAGGGCCGATGTATTGGCACCTTAAATCATTCCAATTTGGATCTGTGTAGGTGGGGGAGACATCCCTTGTTGGTGCCATCAATATATTTAACTGGGCTGTTTCTTATCTATAGTCACAGTATTAAGTCTTTAACTTTCTTTTTTCTTTCTTCACTAATAGCCAAGTAGGTAGAAAACATCCTTCAGTTTCTATCTTAAAGTTGTTTTTACATTTACACAGTCTTGGATGAAACATAAAGGGTTTTTTTCCTCCCTTTTCACTTTGGAAAATTGTTTTTAGGATCATCTTGCTTGTTGTTTTAAAAAAGTCCATACTCTTATTAACTTACATGGGGCAAATAAAACCCAGATGTGTTTTGCGGTACCAGACAATGAGAAAAATGCTCCAGAATGATCCAATTAGCATGTGTTTCTGATCAGTGTAATTACTGTATTATCAAAGTGCAAAAGAATATGCACTTGAATTGACTTCTTTTTTCCAAAGCCTTTAACTAGAAGAGACTGTTGGTTTTTGTGTTTGGTGTTAACCCAGAACATCAAAACAGAGGTCACTGGTCTCAAATAAGGTAAAAATAACTTCTAGTTTAATAGATAATAATAAAGCTTTGGCCCTTGGAAATGATTTGATGTATGAATATTATGTGCTGCAGCTCACCAGAGGGAACATAGGAAGCAGGTAGATGAAAATGGACTGATGGACCTGCAGAGGGAAGCAGGTTTTATTCAGAAATGAAAGAACACTGAGGTATGGATTAAGTAGCACGTGTTTGCTGTTTAAATCAAGTATCAATGGACCCTCCATGTGTTTAGGCCATGTTGACTAACACAGATAATCCATGTCCAGCTTGGAATCCCCTCTGAGGACTGTGCTCGTGCCAGGCACTCAGGTTTGAGGGGTGCTGGGTCATGTGTCTGCAGTGTTTGTGGGTGCTGTGCATGCTACAGCAAAGCTAAAATGACTTTTAGATCTTGTTATTCTGTAGAGTCTCCAGAGACCACTGAGTGTTCAGGGAAACATTTGTAAAGCTGACACTTCCCAGTAATGCAAAATTGTTCTTCTAATATCTCTCTGATAGCTCCATCCTGGTAATTCATTATGCACCTTCAGTAGTAGAGGTGAAGGCTGAAATCTTACCTGAGCTTATACTGTAGGTAGATAAATTTCTGAGTGGCAGAGCTGGAGACTGAATTCTTCTGTTCTTGTTGCCTCTATGTAAGTGCTGCTGGAAAAGCAATAGGAAAGGAAAAATGCTCTGGGGAGGGCATTCCTGCAGCCTGCTTTGGCAGTGGAGAGGGGAATCTGGGAATATGGGAATCTGTCAGGTGATTCAGCCTAACCCATACCCAGCTGGGGCCACAGAACTGCCACTGATTAAACAAACTTTGCAATGAGGTTCCTTCAGCAAAATGGGACCAGAGCAGTGGCCACTGAAGGAGAGGTGATGGTGCAAAGTTGCTGAGGAGCTCTAAATACACCTTCAAGTTTGGGTTTCACTTGGGAACAACTCTCTTCTACTCCTTTCACAGGTGTTGGTATGTTCTGTAGATTCTGTTTAAAACACATTTTTGTTGCAGTCTGTTTCACCTGTCTTGGTGCTCTCCTTGTCAGAGGAGACACTTTCCCATCCTTTTTGCATATTATTAAATCAACAGTCAGAAAAGAAGAGGTAAAAATAATTGTGATTCTCCTGTAAGCCTTTTGTGCTGGCCTGACTTTACTGCTTCCCGTGGGATCAGTCCAGTCTAGGATTGGTGCATGTGGAAAAAAATTTAGATGTGCTGTTAATATTGGTGCACCCTAAGAAATCATAGCTCAGTACTTCCTGGAAGATCTCCCAGTTGTCTTTGATACTTTCTGGAATTGCAGATTGTCATTGTCTCTCATCAAAGACAGATTATCAGGTAGATTGCATCTCATCAAGATGTCAGATCAGATAATTGGAAAGTAGTTAGAATTTTAGAAAAAAACCACCATCTCTATAACTTTAAAAGGAAAACTATTTGAATTCTGGGAGTTTTTAATGCTGTCCATCTGTCTTAAGATTTCAGGAGGTTGAGATGTTTTAGAATACGATTGAAATTTATATGACAGTAAAGCTTTTTCTCCTACCCAGCTTTGAAGAATGATTTTTGCTCATTTGTGTATCTTACACCCAGCCAAATTCATGTTAAAGTAGATAGTGGTTCATTGGT
This sequence comes from Vireo altiloquus, assembly GCA_013396875.1. Lineage (NCBI taxonomy): Eukaryota > Metazoa > Chordata > Aves > Passeriformes > Vireonidae > Vireo > Vireo altiloquus. The sequence goes on from VZRF01007796.1 coordinate 85,947, forward strand.
TTGCCACACAAAACAGAGCAGAAATAAAAACTTAAATAACTGAGTATTTTGCTTCTAAACAACAGCCCAAGATTGTCAGGTTCTTTGGCAATTGTACAGTTTCTCTGGTTTTGGCAACTTATTTCCATTTTCTCTATGGGTCTGCTTCTCGATTCTTTGTTGCAGTTTCTGAGGGTTTTCTGTTCCTCTTGTAATGGTTTTTGTTTTGGATTTCAGGTTTGTGCTATTTTTCTTTTCCTCCAAATGCAGGGAGTTAGTGTATTTTTTCAGAGCTGGGTAGAATTTGGTAATAAGCTGGTGCTGGAAATAACATTGGGAAGGCAGATGACTCCAGTGACCCTTCTTTTACAAACAGTGCTCTTGCTCCACCTTAAAAAAAAAAGGAAAGAAAAGCTAAAACTGTGCTTTGCACATGGGCTGGTGACTCAGACAAACATAAATCGTGAGCTTATTCCCAAAGGCTCTGGCTAATCAGTTGTGCTATCCAATTTGGCCCTGAGTGGGTTGGGTTCAGCAGATGTTTGCGCAGTTCCAGCGTGCCACTGGGACCTTGGGGTGTGCAGTGTTGCATTACATTACTCAGAGCTCTAAAAACCCATCCCAGGGAGGATAAGGGGAGCACCAGTGGTGTTTAGTGTGGATATGATGGAAGCCCAGTCTTTGGCCTAGATAAGGCCAGCTATTTCTCTGTGCAATGGGAGTGATTTTCAGCTGAGACATTACCTTGCAGAAGAAATGTGGAATTAGTTACACCAGCACATTTTCTGTGCTCAGAGAGCCCTTCAAAGAGTAGATTTTCCCTCGTTGCCTGGTCCATATGCTCTGGCAGTGATCCTAGGGAGCTGTGCTTTGTTCCTTGAGGTGGTCAGGTTTGTGATGTTGATGACTCTCCTCGGTGAGAGGCTGTGAAGAGACTCTGCTCCAGGAAAGTGCAGTAGGACCTATCGGCTTCCACGGGAGACAAACAGATCGGATCAAAGTTATCATTTGAAAGGGGTTCAATAAATCCAACAGCTAAAGCTACAGAAGGGATGTGGTCCTTTACTGCACATCATGTGCACAGGAGTGCTGATAAATAAAGAACTGTTGTTCTGATGGCTTAAATGGCTCCCTAGGAACAGAAACCAGACAGGAATAAAGGAATCAAGGAGGGATTGATTGGAAAGGCCTTCAGAGGTCACACTCTGGCCTCCAGAGGCTCCTGCCTCAGTGCATCCCAAAATGGACAATGACAGCTCCCGAGTTCTTCCCACTTTGATATCAGTATCAATTGCCCAAGCAGAAGCCAGGCAAGGATGGAATTTGCCCAAGCTTGCCCCCCTCTCCCCAAGATGAAGGTTTGCAGTTGTTGGGCCCAGGAGGGTCTGGGTGTCCTTGGAGAGCGAGCTGGAGAGGCTTTGTTATGTCAGTGTGAGCATGAGAGAACAGCACTGAACGAGCTCCAGGGACCTGCAGAGTTACACTGGGCACTGCAGGGCTGGGAACAGAGAAAAGATAAAACCTAAGGCATCAGTTCCTGCAAGTAGGTTAAGCTGCTCTGTTAATTTCAGTGCTTGGCTTTAGAAGGCAAACATTTAAATGTATTTTGCTGATGTAGAAGTGTGTGTCCATCTGAAACACCCTGAGGTCCACAAAGGCACTGCACAGAGGCTCTTGGGGTGGCACCACACCATAAACTGTCATGTCCCCTTTGAATAGAGTTGGAAAGAGAATCCTTGTTATCCTCTGTTTGGCACTATAAATCATTGTTAACGAATCCTAATTTGCTTAGTAGGGTAATGAATGATCTCCAATTTTCTCACTGTAATTAGTTTTACCAACTATTATTGTGAAGGGTATATTGAAATCCATTTTAGCTTCACTTTAAATTCTCCATGTGCCCATTCTTTGCAGAAGTGAAGCTGACAACAGAGGTTATGAATCTTCTGACAGTATTCAGATTCGACAAAAGTGGACAAGATCCCCAGTAGAAATCTCTCTGTGGGCTGTAATTACTCATTAGTGTTTGCAGCCCTCAGTGGAGTAGATTTGGTGTGGTGCACTGAGACCAGCAAACCTGGTGTTTCTTCATCTGAAGTCTTTTAGGTGTTGTCTTTTGTTTTCCAGGAGCCATTAAAAATGCAGTTTATTCTAACTGCTGCTGTAAGGGAGGCATCATCATTGCCAACTAAATACATTGCATGTAATAAAGTCTACCCCAGGTCTATTAATTTTAGCATTTATAAACTGTAGTGCTGTTCCTGGGGAGAACTGAGACTCATTAAAGAGTTTGCTAACAACATGACCAGCAAAGCAAGAAGAAGAGCAAGAGCAGCTGCATTTCTAGCATCCTGCTCATCACAGTAAGAATAGATGGAGAAAAACAATAGATTTTGGAGAAGAAAACTGTATTTCACATTTTTTAACACAGCATTTGGGGAAAGATTAGGCAAGCAGAATAAATGACCTGGGCTGGGTTTTGGTCAGGATAGGTCTCTGCTCAGATCATTTTGAACAGAGATGGTGAAGGTCTGGGTTATTTTTACAGCTCTTCAGGATGGTATTTCCTCAAACACTGTAGAACCCTGCCCTGATGCATACTCATGCTTTTTGAATAACATACTTTGACTTTAAAATATTAATCCGTACAGCTCTTAGAATTGTGTGAAACTGTGTTGTCCAAATGGTACAGGAAGAGAGCAAAGCACCACAGCAGTTTCTTACCCAACCAAACACAACTCAGGTCTTTCTGGTTTGTCCCCACAGTGCTGAAATACAGATTGTCACCCTCTGTCTGAACAATGACATTTCTTTAAGAACTTCGTACTAATTTCTTTAGGATGGTCTCCAGATATTTTGGTGATTCAGGAGGTGATATCCTCAAGGAGTTGTCACTCAGGATCGAGCAGAGGCTGCTGGCCTGGGCCTTCCCTTTCCTTGCCCAAGCCCAGTCCTGCTGGAGTTCTCAGAACTGAGCAGTTCTGTGCTTTCTCTAATGGCTTTGCCTCCATTTTTGCACTTCTGTGTCTTTCGTATTTTTTTTTTACATTTTACTTTTCTAATTTCTGGAATGGTGTTACATTTACTGCTCTTGCCTTTCTTCAGCAAGTGCTCCCAGCTTGCTGGTCCCTTTTCCTTCTGCTTCTGTGCATGGTTTCCCACTTTTCCTTGTTGGAGCCATCTTTTTTCCAAGGATTACAAGTGTGATGACTTGAGACATCATTTAAAAAAAGGGAAAAAGGAAGGAAAGAAGAAGTTTTATGTATTTGGACAGGTGATATGAAACTCTCCATTATTTGCCAGAAGGATCTCCCACTTCTGTAACCAGCAGAAAGGGGAATGTTGAAAGTGGTTGACTGAATAACTTAATTTACAGTTTAAAACCCTGGAGGCATACTTAGTTAATATTTTTTGTGGTATTTCAGGTGGACTTGCTTAATCATCTTTTTCCAGCAAAAATCAATTTAGAAAAATCAAGACATAATCATTTATGGGCAAGTGTTTAATTAAATAATTTCTTCTTCTGGACATTATAAGATTCCTGTAAGTAGCAGAAAGACTTAAGATTTGCTGCCAGTCTAAGTTTGGTCTTGAATGTCCCATGTTACTGTGGCTCATGTTTTGCTCATCAGCTCCTGCAAAGCAAAAGGATTCTTTTTTGTGTTTCCCCTCTTTCTCTTTCCCGTAACACGTGGTACAAATTGCAGATGTGAACCTGAATAATAAAGGGTTGCTTCACTGATTGCTAAACATGCATTATGGTGCTTTTAAACTCATTTCAGGTCATCGTACTGCAAATTAGTTTGATTGCAAGCAGTTAAGCTGTCATACACAGAGCCTCCATCTTCCAAGGGTCTCAGTTTCGTATCAGTGCAGGAGGATGCTCAGTAGCATTGCCTGCATTGTGTGTTCAATATTTTGGGGGAGAGAGACTGTTGGGTCCCTAGAGGAGGTTCTGTGTGGTTTCATGAAAAGGAAAGGGTTGTGCAGTCCCTCTCTGGAGTGCTGCAGTGAGTCCTGGCTTTGTGCCATGTGTGAAGGGGGTTGACCACGTTCTGTACGACACAAGAGCCAGCTTGCTCTTGTTTGTGGTGTTTTGGAACTTGGTGGAATTTGTTTGTAGGGAAGAGCAACATTGGACTCTTCCAATTGCAGATTATCTCATGTCATTATTGTTTGTGGTGAGATTTTGCTCAGTAAAATATAAAATTAACATTTTCAACCATGTGCAGTTAATGGGAGAACCTTTCAAGGTCCCTGCATGATGTAACACAAGAATTTATAGATCAGCACACTCTTATGCACAAAGGGGTTATGGCAGAAAACCATTGTGGTAGAAAGGAGCTAAAAGGGTAAAATGTGGTGATTTCCCTGGAAAGGGTGTTTGTGGTGCTTGTTTGGGTGGGTGCTGTGTGGAGAGGGAGTGAAGCTCATCCTGAGCCCAGCATGGGAGCCCTGTGCCCTCTGCCAGCCTGGGCTACCTTGCAGAGGAGAAATGAAGAGCTGCTCTGCAAACCTGGTGACCTTGGAAAGGCAGTGCGGTCACTGGACTGACTGATAGGATTACTGTGGAGAAAGAGAATGCAAAAGCCTCTAAGGAACCAGGAGCATGCAGGATGGATGGGTGAATGATGAGGAGAAGCCATGTGATGGTATTATTCTGATGGCAGTTTCCATAAGCTTTTCATTTTGCCATCTTTTGACAAACACAGTCTCTCTCTCTATCTTATGTTTTGGAAGAATACATTTATTAATTCAGACTACATCACATTGTTTTATTTTTTTTTTTAAACAATGGGTCTTTTTCTTCTTGCAAAATTTACAAGTCGGGAAATACTGAGATATTTAAGTCAGGAGGAAAAAGCAGCTGTAATACTGCAAGCACTCAGTTCTGAAACTTGCCCAAAGTATGACTTGTTCCTATACGAATTAGTGGTGTTAAGGTGAATATTAGGTTATTCTTCTTTTGAAGGTGAATATTGGGTTATTCTTTTGAGTCCCTTGGAGGGATAGTAGGCTTGTACCTGAAGCAGAGAACACATCTCCTGATTGCAAGAATTAAGGCTGAATTTCAGAGAAAGAGTCCAATCCCCTTTCTCAGCCTTTTATGTCAGAACTCAAAATTGCTGTCTGATAAAATGTAGGACACCAGATTGAATTACTTCATTGAACCACTGCTGTCCCCTGTTAATGGTAATTGCACGGATATAGCAGTCTTTCTTGGCAACATCTCAGATATTTACCTCCCACTGTTTTTCAATTCAAACCTTTGATGAAAATATTCCCAGTACTTCTTTAAAGCAGACACCCAACTGTCTTTCTTGACAAAGGCAAGGTCTTTAAATCAGATCCTGACAATTTGTGACACAGCAGTCTATCTAAATCACCTTTTACCTATGTCTCTGTGTCATTTCCTGGAAAAAAAATGTCCATCAGAGGAAGGTTGCTGAGGGCTTGGTGCTCAGAGAGTCTGTGCGTGTGGCAGCACCGAGCTGGAAGATTTGTGTGTTTGTTTCAGTGGAAATAATTAAATGAAGGCTTGTAAAGTTGCAATGCATGCTGTAATGGTTCATTAGAAATATTTAGGAGTATTTTGTCCATAAGAAAATGATTATTAGGTTATTGCTGTTCTCAGACCATTAGGAAGTCAAGGTTTTTCATGGCCTTTCCTTTAGCAATAGTAAATCTGTTAAAAAAAAAAAGAAATCAGGGTAAATATTTTCATCTTTGCACCACCCTAGGGTTAATGTGCATTCAGCTGATGTAGCTTACATTCACCTCCTGAAATCTCATCTCTGTTGATGCTGTGAAGGCTCCCTGCCACAGAGGGATGTGGGTGCCACATGCACCCTCAGCCCAGCCACGCCGTGGTCTGAGGCCTGAGCTGAGCAGGGCTCTGACTCCTGCAGTCACACCTGGGCATCACTGGGGCACTGCTCTGCCCGTGCTGCTCACTGACTGCTCACTCCTGCTGCAGGCTGTGCCAGCAGCTTCTGCCTTCCTGGATGTGCTTTTGGGACAGTCTCAAGGCTGGCATATAGTACCAGTGGACTTGGCCATATTGTGTAGCATCACTGTAAAAGAATTTATAGGAAAAAACTGTGAAAATCAGTTGCCTGTGAATGAAAAGAAAGTCATTTCTACGAGTATTTATTATGAATGTTTTAGCTGTTCATTTCATTCTGTGGCCTATATAGCAGCACTCTTCATCACAAAGTGCCCACCTGTGTGTTTGAGGAGTACTGGGCAAACAGATTTCAAGCTATTACTATAATAGAACCTCATAATATTAATAATATTGACTAATTGTTCAACCTTAGCAGCTGAAAAGAGGTTGTTGCTAAATGACAGCACAGATACCAGTTAAAATAAAAGATCAGGCGATAACTTCATTAGCAAAGTGTTAGTCTTTGCCAAGAAGGACTTGTCTGTCAGGGATGGTGATGAAAGGTGAGCTTGGAGGGGAAAAAATAACTGTTCTGGTGAGTGCATGTGCCAGGCTGGTTCAGACAGTGAAGTTCATGTTTGGAGTGGCATCAGCACAGCACATAATGACATTTGTGCCATTTGGAAATGAAAGGAACCTTTCAAACCAAGTTCTGGACTGGCGTGGATCAGTGAATGCAAGAGGAATGTTGCAGTTTCAAGGAATCATTTCTGACCCAAGGTGGAGGGGGTTTCATGGTGCAGAGCTGAAAGAAATTAGAGGGATTTAAGATTTTTCAAGAATGTAAAAAAAATTCTTCCAGTAGAGATGGTCATGCAAATTCTCATTCCTTCTGTTGTGACAAGGAATGGAGAAGGGAAGAGAGCTGCTACCTCTTGTCCTGCTTCCATGCTTAACTTTTGATTTCTCAGGTGGCTTCTGAAGATGGAACTAATTCTAGACAAATAGTTTGATGGCTTTGCCACACTTACAGTATCCAGGTTCTGCTTTCTTTGATGAAATATGATGTTGAATGTAATTATTGGAGTATTTGTACTATTGTACCTTTGCACAGCAGCAGTAGCCCCAGAAATTTTCCAGTTGCAGCCCCTGGGGCACATGCAGAGGCTGGAGAGTTGGCAGCACAGGTGCTGGGAAAAGGGATTTGTGCTTGGGCTCTCTGGAAGGCCCTGATGTTCAACAGTCCATCTGCAGAGACATCACTCTCACCTGGTGATGAGCCCTGCTGCCCTCCTCCCTTCCTGCCTCCTGTGCAGCATTAACATGTGGCCTGCAGGACTGTTCCCCCTCGGAGTGGCAGCTTGGAAGGGCTGTGGAGGGGCTGTGGAAGGGCTGTGGTGGAGCTGTGGAAGGGCTGTGGAAGAGCTGTGGAGGGGCTGTGGAAGGGCTGTGGAAGAGCTGTGGAGGAGCTGTGGTGGGGCTGTGGAAGGGCTG
>VZRF01007796.1:93450-240950 GCA_013396875.1 Vireo altiloquus
TGTGGTGGGGCTGTGGTGGGGCTGTGCCGGGGCTGTGGAAAGGCTGTGGGCAGGACTATGGCGAGGGTTGTGGCGGAAGGGCTGTGGCAGCGGGGCTGATGTGCTCTCCTCTGTGGCAGCTGTGGCGGGGCTGTAGCATGGCTGACGTGCTCTCCTCTGTGGCAGCTGTGGCGGGGCTGTAGCATGGCTGACGTGCTCTCACAGCGGAGGACGGAAGCTCAGCACACCTGACCCCGAGCTGGCGCATCCCTGCAGGCACCTCTTGAAGCTCCGTGTCCTCTGCTGCCCGCTTTGAGCTGCCAGCTCGGAGGAGGCCGCCTGGAGCCTGGGCTGCTGTTAAACACCACCCAGGGCTTGTTTGCTCCCTCCCCACTCAACACAAACTGTGAGAAGTCCAAGAACCGCTGTGGTGCCAACCAGAGCAAAATTACTTACAGCTGGTGAGCGCCACCTGCTCCTGCCCAACTTCAGCCAAAACGGTTTCCTCTCTGGAGTGCCCTGGAGTGGGGAATCCAAAAGCTGTTCAGAGCAGGCAATATTTAGTGTGGATGGGGAAGAGACACTGCAGTTCTTGCTTGGGAGCAGAGCGTGTGACGCAGGAGGTCTTTAGGATGAATGTCTACCTCTCTGTTTCCTAGCTCCCTGAAATCACCCTGTCTGCATTCTTCCAGTGTGTTGCTTATGAATATTAATACAGGCCTCTCCCCCTTTATATGCCATCCTTTTTCCCCATTGGAGCTAATGCAAATTTAATGTTGTTAAAAAAAAAAAAAAAAAAGATAAAAGAAGGGGCCTGCAAATGATAGTGAGAGCAGAGTGTCTTCCTTGGCTCCCAGATGTATTAATGCAATGACACCTGGTGTGAACTGCATTTTATTCTGTGGTAGAAGCACTCCTTGACCCCGAGAAAAAAAAAAACCACAAGTTCTTGTGATTCCCGCTCTGTTTCTTAACCTTCCTCGTTCATCCCCAGTGCCCTTCATTTGCCCAGTGTTTCCCAGCAGTTTGCAGATATTTTTATGGTTTTGGTTTACTAAGTACATCTTGCTTACTTAAATTGCCTGTGGTATAGAAACAGTAAATAAAAGGTCAACATCATTATGAATTCATAGCAAGAGGCCACTTGACAGCCCTCTGAGCACCATACTCTTTCTTAGAGAGTACTTCATCAGTTCAAAGGACTTTGTTATCACTGAATCAGTAGAAATTTTGTTTATTTAACTAGAAAACCATGTTCTAATGTCTACATTCATTTATTTAAAAGGAAGATTTGGAGAAGGCTTGCTGTTGAGTTAACCTGCTGAGTTTTATCAAGTTTGAGCCTGGCTTTAGGCTTAGGAGCTCACTTGCTTAGGTGCCTTTCAGAGTCAAAGCTTAGGTTTAATTTTGTTGCTTGTATCATCATTAACCATTGATTAGTTCTTGCTTTCATCTTTGCAGTTCAGTTCCCAGTGTTTCTTTTTTTCTTTGCTGTGCTTTGCTATCATTGTCTGAGTGTCACTAAACTGTTTTGAATTTGCTCTTCATTTCTCAGCTCAGTTATAAAGTCCTTTTCCGTGCCTGTCTGCAGTACAAATGCCTGGAGTGATAATAACTAAAGCCTCTTTATTATTTCTTGAAAATTTCATCTGGGATGTTCAGCTGAAGGTGGGTTTGCTGCAGCTTGTTTGGAAAGATAAAGAGAACTTCAGGCAGCATGGGGCAGAGCTGTGGGATACTCAGGCTGTCACATGCTCACTTGCATAAATAATATGAGAGAGGAAATAAATCATAGCAGTCTTTTCCTGTTGGTAGCCTGGTTTCCTAAAACTTCTCCAGGTCCTCTCCAGGGGCATCTGCCTGATGCTGGAGATGGATATGTAAGGGAACAATTGGAATACAGGGCTTTGAGAAGTGGCAATGCCAAGAAATTCCACTGACAACCTGTTCTGTTTCCCAGCTATTTCGTCCTCATTCCACAGAAATTTGTTGCTTATGATACAAGATCCTCCTTTGGAAGAAGTAATTGTTCCCTTTCTCTGCATACCCCAGAGGAATGGGAAGTGCTTGCTCCTTATTTAGGGATGATTGTGCTGCCTAGGATAGATAGGGAAAGGCAGGATGGTAGAAATAGGTCACAACCATCAGCTCATTGCATCAAAAGTCAGTTTTGCAGCTTTGCCATGACAAACAGCTTCCCTGGCACAGGACATCTGTGTGTCCCTGTGTTCCTGGGCTCCTGCTTCCACAGGGACTCTGTTTCTCTTTCTTTTCAATTATTGTGTCAGTTGACTGTGTTCACATAGCTAGAGAGCAGTAAAGTATTTCATCTATTGACTGCTGCATGTAAAATAGATTAAATTAGTGTTTATTCAACTTTTTACTGCTGACTTACAAAATTACTTTTAGTCTGGTTTGGATAGATAACTTTTTCTATTAATTTATTGCCATGCTTTGCTTTGATTGCTTTTTTTCATTGCATCAAATCATATGCTGCTTTAATATTTCCTCCAAGATGTGCTCTTGATTAAGTCTATGTTAGATATTTATACCACCAAGGATACTACTTAAAAATTCACTTTCATAATAAATACCTGTTTTTAAAGCTCTCACTTCTCCAAATTAAGGTGACTCGATTTAAGTGTAGTTAATCCTACTTTGTTTTATGGAGGTTTTGCAGATACACTGGGAGAAAATACTTTCCTGCATCATGAATGGACACATATGGGACAAGTGGTACAGGATCAAAGGGGAAGTGATTTGAGGATGATGTGTACAACATTTTGATTTAAATTTCTGTGTAATGCCAGAATGATTTTGATTTTGGTACTATGGCAGAATCTCAGATCCTTTCATTAGTTTCTATATATCAACAGTCCTTGTCTCAAAAAGCTCCTAAGTGAAGTTAACTGTGAAGTTTGAGATGAAAAAACCCCACCAAAACAATTGGAAAGAAAAGAATATCATGCAAAAAATATATTTTGTGTAAATTACGACGTGATCTTATAAACCAGAAGCCAGTTCACAGTTGCTGTCCAGAGCTGTCAGTGTACTTGTGGATGTGTGAAGGCACAGGATTCAAAAGTGGAACTGTGCAGGTCTGGCACCAGAGTTATCATTTCCCAGCCCTCCCCTCAGCTGTGCCAGGCTGGCCCAGTGCTGACCTGCTCTGGCTGCTTCAGTGAGTAACAAGACAGCCCCAGATGTGTGACATACTTCACAAATCATATTGTTCTGTGGAACTTTCCAGGAAAATGCTTTTGTTGTTATTTTGGGGGGTTTTGCTTGTTTTGCTCTAGAAGTTTATGCACAACAAAACTGTTTCATGTTTTCATGTGCTCCTAAATTTGTTTTTTAGCCCAGCCCATTACACTTGACCTTTCTTTACATCAGAAAAATGATCCAAATGGTTGTAATTCTTGAGACACATTTTGTTGAACAAGTTCTTTATCAGGTGCTACTTTTTGAAAGAAATCTTGATATATCACTCTACAGTGTGGAGCATGCATGTGAATCATGACACCACATCAGCTGTAGTTGTTCTTACTGTCTGAAATCTCCTGGGAGTGCTTCTGCACCTCCTTCCCCACCCAACACTGAATAGATTTAATCACAGCCTGGGTTCATTTTGCCCTTTTAAGGTGCTGTGGTTGATTTTGGTGATGGTGTATGCACAGATCTGTTCTGCTGGCTGCAGGGCACATGTGGGAACCAGTGGGGTGTTTGCAGTGGCTTCAGCTGCAACAGCTGTTTGTAACTAAACATCTGCCCTGACCTCAGCCTCAGCACTGTCAGTGCTCTCATACTGAAGAACTGAGCATTTGGATAGTTTATGTAAAAACATTCAATTTCATTGCTTTTCTTTTGCTTTTTTTCACTCTTTATGTCCCTTTGAAGGAAAAGCAAAGCACTCGTGTGTAGATTTTTTCCCCAAAAAAACCACCTGGCTCTGTTCTCCGCCGATGGAAAGGCCTTGTTGCTTGGAGATAAAAGCATCGCTTCTCACATCAGTTTAAATTTCACTCTCCTCTTCACAGTCTCATCTCAACAAAGCAGAGGTTCAAGTTTAAACACATGCTTACATCCATTTTATTCAGGAGAGCGTGTAAGCACACACACACAACTGAAGTCAATGGGATTTAAGTGTGTACTTCACTTTAAAGCATGTGCTTCACCGCTCCCCTGAATGCAGGGGGTTTAATCTGAGTGCTTTGGAAATTGCAGTGGCCTTGCACATATTGGTTCTTTTATCCATCTGGAAGAAGGGCTACTGTGAAATTTAGTAAGCACTGTTCACACTTTGAAATTCTCGTGTAAAATGCTCCTGTTTCTTTCCTGCCCATCTCCCTCACAGTGTGTTTAGTTTACACAGAAAAGCAGGATGTGGAGATGGTGGGAATTTGTTCCTGTGCCTTTGAGCAGGCTGTGTTGAGACTGATGGGGGTAGGTGGGCATTCACACTGTGGCTGTGCCCAGCTCTTCTGTCTGAAGGGTGATGGCACCCAGCACTGCAATATTTCATCTGTGACTGGCACTGGAGTCTTTCCAGTGGCCACTTGTAAATATTTAACTTGTCCAGGACACCAGAAGCTTTCCCCAGACTCTGTTAGAATGAGCAGCTCAGAGGCAGCCTGAGGAGCAGTCGCTCTCACCTGCCTGCCTGGGTGTTGGTGGTACTTGGATACCTCTTTACATCTGTAATTTCCCTTCAGATGTGGAACTGCAGCTCAGCAGCTGGGCCCCAATGTTTTGAAAATCTTTGAGAACTAATTAGGCTCTCCTCAGAGTATGGCTCATCCAGCCAGTCTGAATAAACAAATGGCACTGTTTGTGTTAGGAAATCTCTACAAATGACTGATCCCTGTCATGGGGTAACATTAATCTTTTTAGTATAGATTTCCAATAGTTAACCATCTGGCTCCATGCAGTTTTCCAGAAAACACTCACTACTGGGGCTGGTGGAAGGAAGAAGGTGGGATTAATAACCTGAACACATCATACGAAGCATTAATCTTTAGGATTGGCCATTTGTTTTTATCAAAACAACTCCCATAAGATAATATTTCACAGCATGTGGTACTTGCCTGGACTTCTTTCAAAATGAGAAAATGTTTCAGTGTCTGCCATGATCTGCACTTTGCAAATTCAGTGTGAATGATAAAGGCTGGAAGAATTGTGTGTTCTCTTCTGCTCTGTGTTGCGTTTACAGTCCTGGCCTGTTCAGTGGAAATGTGTGTTCTTTGTGATATTGGTTGCTAAAGCTTTTCAATCAAAACAACACTTCTATATAAGAATCCAAAATTACCCAAGTCAAGTCAATAATTAACACACAGGCTGGGACAGGGACTGCATTCATCGAGTGGATTAATTTTGTCAACTGAGCTGTCCAGGCAAGTCCGGAGTCTTGGTGCAGGTTAAATGATCTCAGTCTGGCTGAGCATTTAGGCACCTGCTTGACTTTAATCACCACTTGTTCCGCAGATTTCACTTATCCTAAGTGCTCTGTTGAAATCCAGCCCCATGACTTTGGTCCTGCCTGAGGTCCCTGACTTGCAAGCTGTGGCAAATTAAAGGCAGAACCAGCTGCAGAGGTTATGGCCCCCAGGCTGTCTGTCCTGCCCCTGTGATGGAGGTTACTCCTCTGCAAGGCAGGTGAACGAATGGCTGCTAAAGCACATTAAGTTAAACTGAAATTGGAGACAAAATACTCCAAGCTGAAAGGCTGAGCACTCCAGAAGCTGCTTCATGAGCTGTGTCGTTGTCGCCGCTGTGGCGGGAGGACAGCTGCCATCGGGGGCTGGGGGAGATGGTGGTGGGATGGTAACCCCTCTGACCATCTGACTTTAATCCCTCACTGCTTGCAAATCAGAGCTCTCAGTCCCATCCTTGACAGCCTGGCTGTTTGCAGAGCTGCCTTCCCTGCCCTGCTGGGGCTCTGCTGCCTCCAGCACTGCCCAGTCCCTGAGCAGCAATTCCAGCTGGAATCTCCAGACAGCAGGGACTGCACCTTCCATGTGTTTAGCTGCAGCATATTGTGAACACCATTAGAAGAGAACTAATAATTTTCCTGATCTGCATGTGACACGAGTGCACTTGAGTAATGTACAGCACTCTGTACATAAACCATGTTTATACCTTCTCACCCAATCGTGTCTGTTGCAGTATTTCCAAATAAATGGTGGGGTTCTCGGTGATTCTTCCTGATAGAGAGTGATTTGTAATAATCTTGTCATGCCAAACTCATAATAATACTAAATGAAGACATTTGTTGAAGGAAGTGATTGTAAATTACATGCAAATTCAAGCCTTGCTGGCATTAATCAATACTGAAACACAACTTTTGCATTCCCAATATAATGCTGCTGAATCTAATCTCACGGATTTTACATTTTCATGTGAATTAAGCATTTATTTTGATTTAAACCTTTATTTTTCCCTACTGGGAAAGGATAACACTTTTTTGGGGTGGGTGTTATACAGTCTTGAGAGACCTGTACTTCCATATGCAGAGCTGGTAACTTTTGTGCACACTTAGTTAATCTGTAGTGCTTACACTGCTTTGCATTTTTGTGTGGTTGTGAATTAAGCTAGTGTGGGTAAAGCTTTTCATTGTCAGGCTCTGAAAAACATTCTCTGACCTCAGAAACAAAGCATTGTTTCAGTTGTGTGGCAGGATTTGATTGAGAACCATCTCCTGGTGATTGTCAGAGGAGCTTATTTCCATTACATGGGCCCTGTACACCCTGATTAACACTGAAGGGCCCCTGACTCACTCAGAATATACATTAGACCCAATGGGAACGGGTGGGATCAAAGGATTCTGTTAAATTATTATCTTTTTTTAAGATTTGGTAGAACTAGAGCTCAAAGTGAACCATCAAACCCATTTCAAGCTTATTATCTTTTTGTCAGGCATTTCGATACCAATGTATTTTGGTTCAGCAACTTCAGTATTGCATACTTAGCAGCACAGTTGTAATGATATTTATATATGTATTTCCATTAAAAACAGAGAGAGGCTTCCATATCCTATGATCAGTTTTCCGTTTAATCTTTCCTCTAGTATCATCCACTCATTTTGGTTGAATGTGGAAAATGCAGTTGATTGTTTTTGATAACCACTAATGCATTCTGCCAGTGATTTCTTTCCACTCGTTATAGTAATACAAGAAGATTAATCGTACTTGATTTTATTGTAAAATATTAGACATCAATAATACAGAAGCTGACACTTCTGGGAATTTAACCTACTGGATTATTTATGTCACAGACAATTTTTTTTATTCAAGCAATTGCTTCAGAGTAAATGCAGAGAATGTCAGCTGTTTATGCACAGCCATGTGCATAGACTGGTGCGTGTGTTTTCTAGGAACAGCATTGCTGTGGCACATTTTCATTCTGCTAAACTGTAGCTTTTGAAATATTTAAGAGGCTATTGTACTTCAGTCCTACCAATCTCTTTATTTTAGGGCTGATTTAAAGCATATTGAAGTCAATGCACATTCTTTGTTTGATCTCAGTACATATAATTCTCAGTGACTGGAAGTTAATAGAGCAGATCATCCTCTGTGATACATGGAGTTGGTATTTATGTGTCTGCACGAACGTGTGGCCGTGCAAACCTCAGAGCCTTGTGCTGAGGAGTTCCTCATCTTGGAATCCAATTTATGTGGGAACTGCTAGCTTAGTGTAAAATGGGCAACAGTGGAAATAGCTGACGTGGCTCAGTGCGATTCTTTTCAGCAGCTGGGGTTCAAAGGTCAGTCCATTTAGCAGGGCAGGGCAGGGCTGCAGCATCCTTGGTGCTGGGTGTGTTAACTTTGGTTAAAGAGGGAGAAAAGGGTCTGATGTAAAAGTCACTGACTTCAGCAGGCTTTGGGTCAGAACATAAATACAGTTCTTATCTGCTAGATTGTTCAGCTGTTACATTTTGCAAGAATATTTGTGTGTTTCTTTTGCATTAGTGGTCTGAGAGAAGCAATATTTTTCAGAATAATAAAACTGTTAATGAAATAGGGTCTGATTTTCTGTTTCTTTAACACCGTCATCAGGATGGTGTAACTCTTTTGAAATCAATGCAGTTACACCAGAATAAAGCTGCTGTTAATGGAGTGCAGAAATTGATGTTAATGGAGTGGAGAAATCTGAGAACTTCTTTATATCAGACTCAATTGACTCTAATTTTGATCATCTCCCTTGAACTGGAATTAGTAAACACTGGGATAGATAGAACTGCGCTGGAGTAAAAGCAGTGTAATGGCATGGAGAATCCATCCTTTGTCAGTCAAAATGACTGCTAAAGAACCATTCTAACTTGAATTTCCTTAGTGGAAATTATTCTTTAACCATTCCATTTAACTTGAATGGCTTTGGAAACCCAGCCAGCATTTCAGTCGCAGCTCAGATTCTGTGCTTTATGGAACAGGTTTTTGCCTCGAGAGCATCTTCTCCAAATGTATCACTGTTGTAACTCAGCTTCCTTCAGATGAAGTAGATGGAGGTAAATTTGGCATTCTGATGAAAGCCAGAAAACCAGAGTCTGCAAGTTTTAATAGATCTTCCAGACTGTTACAGCAGTAACAGTTAGTGATCAGATCCTGAGATTCAAAACACGCAGAAGCACAAATGAAGGCAATTTGCTTTCCAGGGTCTCCAGTGCTTCGTGCTTAGATGTTTGCAATTGCACATTTGTCTGTGATAACTGTAAAACATTAGACTCTGAGAGGAAGCTTGTGTTTCTCAGTTGCCTCCCTGATGCTGGTGTAGTGCCCTGTGGCTGCACAAGACCAAAGTCATGCAGTGCAGATAAACAGCAGTGAGCTCTGTGGTCTCTGGGAGGGGCTGTAAGTCATTAGCAGGACATCGTTGTCCTCTCCATCTCTTCTATTGCTCTGTGCAGAAAAAGTGACTGTGAAGTAGAGCAGCATGCAGAACCCCTTGTCACAGGGGTAACCAAGTTCTCAGTGTTGTGAGAATTCGTGCTGTGCCTCCAGCTATCACACTTTTGCCACCACTTCTGTGCACGCTCATGATCCCATGGCCTTATTGGTCCTTACTGACCCCAGTGCCTTTTGTAGGTCCTTGTGCACTGTTGGTGCTTACTCAGAGTGGCCCCTCAGCTGCTCTGGGGGAAGTTGGGCTGGAATGGAGGCACCTTGAGTCCAGAGGCTACAACATCTTTGAATGTCTTCCCTTCCTGGTTACACTGCAGACCTGGGGTTACAATTTACCGAATGTACTTCTGGAATTTTTGAGACTCAGACCTGCTCTTTGGCCTGGCAGTTCCATTGTCTTTTCATACCACTCTTTCAGGCAAGTCCAGCAGAAAGATGCTGGGATTGCAGTTGGAGTGTGGAATGTCTTCCCTATTGAGTAGTGTTGTCATTTTCAACATTGGAGCTTTCTTTGTGTGAAGCAGACTTCAAAATTGTCTGAGATTAAACCCCTGATATTCACAGAGCAATGGGAACCATTGCTTGAGGTTCTGAAATGATGGTGGGGAGACACAGGGGCTGGGACACTCTTTGGTTGAGGGGAGCTGATGTTAACGATTCAAATTTCACTGCTGTCCAGCCTTACTACAGTGTTTTGAGCAACGACTGTTGAATATATAACCTGTAAATGTCTCAGCACGTTGCACTGAACAGAGCTCAACAGATGAAAGCTGTAATCCATGACTGGATCCTTATTTTTGAAAAAGAAGTGACTACACGTGGAGCATTGCTCCTGGAGAAGGAGTGGGGTGATGAGTGGCTGTTTTACTCCATTCCTTCTGGGATCTGAGTGCCAACCACTGACAGAGAAGCCAAATGAAACAGTAAGGGACTTTGCAATTATAACTCACTATCCTAGCATTGCAGTGAAGTTTAGAGCTAATGAAAAGAAAATAATGAGCCACTGGCTTAAAAAAGAGGCAGGCATATTTATCATATCTGGTAGTCCAAAGTCTAAATCTTTACTGTATTCAACCAGTAGCCTAAAGGACTGGATTTTTATTTTTCTCTGATATAAATCAATTCTCAGTGTTGCCTTGGGCATCTCAGTTGTGGGGCTTCAATTTCAGTGATTTGAGATCTGTGGATACGAAAAGAGATGAAAATATCTCGATCTAGAGCAAATTGTTGTAGGCAAGCAGAGATAGACCTGGGAGCAAAGAGCAGGTAGGTGTCATCTGCACTGAGCAGGTAACAGCTGTGGCTGACTTTGATAGGAGTTTCCTGTGGCTGAAATTTCCCCTCTTGAAAAGGGACAGCAAAAGGCTGACCATGTGTTCCCACACTGGGTTTGGCCATGATGCAGTAATTTTAAAGCAAGATATTTGTACCTCGAAGCAAAGCTGGATTTTACCCCATGGCTATGAACATTGGCAATTGCTGCCTTCCCAGGGAGCACTCCAGCACCTCTTGTTAACTGCTCATCAGAGTTTAGCTGCTTTAGTACAGCCTGTGCAGGGCAGTTCTAGAGCTTTTGTAGGTTGCTAAGTTCTACACAATCCTTTTACTAAACACATACAGCAAATAAAATCACCTAAGTGCTGCGTAATGGATCGTGGGGTCAACATCTTTCTCTTTCTTCATTTTGTAGCTTATTTCAGCCTCTGAGAAATGTGAACAATTATGCAGGTGTAGTCGCTACCAAAAGTAAGAAAGATTGAATTTGCTATTTGTAGCACTATAAAGCAAATACAGAATTCAATAATGTGTATTTTCATTATCCTAATGGAAGATTTCAGTATGTTAAATGTGTTCAGATGTCCTTGGCAAAATTGGGGTCAGTCATGTGAAATGGAGACAAAATGTGTTTCATCATCTTGTGGTTATTATACTACAAGGATTTCATTGTAAAGTGCAACAAGTAATTGCAGCCACATTTCTGATGCTATTGACTGCTTTATCTAATGGAAATGATTTCTGTCTTGATTATTTAAAATGAACCTTTTACCATTGTCATGTAAGGAAGCTGTAAAGTTTTTTTTTGAAAAAATACATTACAGCACCACCATTAACAGCAACAACAACAACAAATTAAGAGCATGCACTTCTCAGATGGATTTATCCATGGATCTAAAGGTGTTTTAGGGAAAATATCCAAATGAAATTTCTTGTGTGGAAGGCAAATAGCAGAGATGATTGGTTTAAAACGGAGAAACTCTTTCTTGTGCTAGACCTGATGGAAAGCTGCACAAGTGCAGAGTAACTCATCCATTAGTGCAGCTCCTTGGGCTGAGCTGTGCCATCCCCAGATGTGCCTCAGTCAGGGGGGCTGTTTGTGTCCCTTCAGGGGCTCGGGCTGAGCCTCCCAGGAGGATTCACCCAGCTGGACAGAACCATGCTTGCCCCGTGCAGAGTGCTCAGAGCCATGTCCCAGATTTTTGGGGATTCTCTGCTGCGAGGTTTGGCTGGCAGGAGCTGGACCCATTTCCCTGGGGAGCTCTGCAGGAGTGTGCTGCCCTGGGCTTTTAGCTCCAGACCTACCCTTGAACCCAGTGCTAGCATGCAACAGACCACGGATTAGAGTCCTCCTCCATTAAATCATCTTCCTCCTGCTTTTTCTGTCCCCAGAGCCACCCACTCCAGTGCCTGTTGTTTATCTTGTGGGTATCTGGACAGGTACATGACACACTCACAGACAGCACTCTGAGAGCCTGAGCCTGCTAAACAGAAGTGCATTAATTGATTTCATTGCAGAATAGCCACAGAAAGGTGGGGCAGCTGTAAGCCTGTGAGCACCCCAGGCCTGTGCCTTGTCCGAGCTCAGGCTGTCCCAGTGCATGCAGGATGTGCTTCAGAGATTGGTGTCAGAGTGACAAAATGGATTTTCACATGACACTGGAATGTGTTGTTTGCTGTTGAAGGTCTGGACTCTCACTTCCCCCTGTTCTTCATGATCCAAGATGCACTTTAAGGCTACCAATTTGCAGATTTAGGATGGATTATAAAAATCTTACAAGGTATTTGCTTGGCAGCAAACATGCATTGCTGTGGGCTTTGGTTCACTGCAAATCGAATGTTCAGGTGCATCAGGTGAAAATTTCTCAGGTTGTCCTTGCCAGGTTTTTCTTTTCCAACCAATAAAACATTCCTCATTTGTTTTGCATTTCTTAGTTGGATGTATAATATAAAGTAATAAATAAATAAATAAATATGTTATTCATCCCAGAAACATCAGAGACCAAATACCAACACCCGTAAGGCTGCACCACTGCAGATGTGAAATAGCTGTTGCTCAAAATGGGTTTATTCTAGATTTATACCTGTGGAGCTAAGTGGAGCTTCACATGGAGGAAGGCCCAAAACATATGGCAGTACCAATTTTGTTCAGAGCAAGTTCTTAATGATTTCTACCATTTGATCTACTGTATTGTAGATTTTATGGGTCAGTGTGGATAAAAAAAATAAAATAAACATCTGGTAATGTACAGCTTTGTTTGGGTAGATTTATAGAGCTGGGCAGGGATGCAGCCAGTGTGTGGCTGTGGAGCCAATAAACAGACACTGAAGTTATTTCTGCTTTTGGGGGAAGAGTTGATCAACTGCAAACATCTCACTGCTGAGTGTGCTCAGCTAGCTGCTCCATAGGCCCCAGCCAATAATTATGCTTTATGGAGGTGTTTGTGCTTTCTCCCTACATGCAGATGTGGGGTTCAGCCAGGCTGGGGCCCCAGGAGCAGAGTGCCAGGATTTACAGGGTCCCCCCAAGCACACTCAGGGCAGCTTTAGGGCTATTAAGCTGCTCAGCCACAGTGTCAGGATGTTTCTGCTTGCCTCTCTCACATCATTAATTTGCTACCAGTTGTGACTAGTTCTTTCCACGGGGCAGTGAAAATAAACCTATGGAATGGGGTGCCACCACATCATTTTTGCCATTAGGCATGGATTGTTTTTTCTCTAATTATATTTTAGTTTTGTTGCTTTCAAAGGAGAATCTATTATTATTATTATTATTATTATTATTGTTATTATTATTATTATTAACATGGTCACCAGACAAAATTATTATGTTAAGGCAGAGACATCACATCACTTACATTTCATAGCTCAGTGCAATTTTCATAAAGCGTGAGGCAACATCCAAAAAAACATGACTCAGAATTAGAGTTTCAGAAGATTATTATATAGACATTATTTCCCCCAGGTCACGGGCTTTAGTCAAATTTGGAAGAGAATGAAATTGCCAACAGTGAAAAGCAGACAGAAAGGTATGAGTTCATGAGCAGAGAAATAACATTTTCATTTGTTCCTTCCCCATGGGAAAGATTCAACATTCCGGTAAATGGAGACGGTTATAAGAAATGAATTTTTGTCAGCAGGGATGTGATTTTAAGGCTCACTTATCCATTGGCAATCTAGATTTCTAACCCCAGGAATCTAGGAAATTGCTACAGAATGTAGTCTTTATTATAAACAAGTTTTTTTTCTTTCTTTTCCTTTTTTTTTTTCCACCCTGTCTTTTTTAGTAGTTGAGATTTTTAAGGTGCAGGGCTCCACTGCTCTGAGCATTTCAAGGGGTCATATTGCCACAGAATTATTCTGTGTGGCTTGCTGTCCCTTTGAACTGTGCCTTCTGTGGTGCAGTGATCCCTCTCACCCAGGAGTTCCTCTGATCATTGGAACAAGGATGTTTTTGAGAACTAAAAGCACCCCCAGCAATGCAGTGTTTGCAGCAGACTTTGCTCCCAAGGATCTAAGCACCATTACTTGCTTTGTGGTTTTCTCCCTGGTCCATTTTTAAGCTCTTCTGTTCACAAGGCAAACTAAGTGGCCAAGAGTTTAGGGGGTGGCTCTTGTTTTTGGTGAGCACAAGTAGCTGGGATTTGCAGGCTTTCCGTGGCACTGTCCCAGGCAGACTACTTCTTGTAATTGAAAGAATTTTCTTCCAAGAGAAATGTTCATTTTTTCCTTCGTCTGACTCTTGTAACCTCACTCTGTATTTAGATTCTGTGAGGATGTTCAAATGCTGTTACTGTGTCTGTGATTTTATGTAACCCTAAGCCCTTCATTTCTGATGATGCAGATTGGTCTCTAACATTATTATCTTTTTTTTTAAATAACTACTTGGAAATATGTACATCTAATACCTCCTTTCCTTGGTGTGTTTTTGTCTATTTTAATATCTTCTCTTACAACCAAGGCCTGTTTGCCTCACTGTATTGTTATCAAGCAACGTTATTGCCACTGCCTGACAACATCTTACTCACCACAAATTGCATTAGTTCTGTTAGCTTCATTATTATTGTGTCCAAACCAGGGTATAATGATTATGGAACATCATGATAGAGGCTGATTAATAAATAAGAATTGATTACTCTGGCTTTGTCCATTGTATTAGGCCCAGGTGATTTATACTGTTGATGTCATTTTCTGAAAAACTGCAAATGCTTAAGAAAGACAGAGAGAGGGGAATATAATTTCCTCTTAGGAATGCACAGTCAAATTGCATTCCTTTGTCTCTGCTGGTATGCAAGGGCAATCAGAGCTGCAGCATTAAGAGCCTCTGAGTGATCACTGACTGTATTTTAGTATGGAACTATTTTCCATGTGCTTTCCCTTCTCCTAAGATGTGGGTGTCTATGGAGTGTTTTGATGGTGTTGGCTGGCACCAAAGAAAGGGAAAGAGCTTTTCCTTCATGCACACATGCAACTTTTACTAGTGTTTATTCACAGATAGTGTTTAAACATGCCTTAAGGAGTGACAAAAATGAAGCTGAACCAGAAAGTGCTGCAGCTGTACTGCTGCATCTGCATTTCCTTCTGCTGATCTGATTTTGGGGGCTTGGAACAATCCATGGAGAGACTCCAGCCTGTCATGCAGGTGTCCTGCTGTCCTTCCCTGCCAGCACTGCCTCGTACCTGTAATGCCCACGTTCCTTTCTGAGGGACACATGGGTACAAAGGGCTGTACAAAAACTGGGAATTTTCTGTGTTTGATGTTTGCAAGTTGCTTTCTGCTGTTTTACAAACCTTCCCTGCAAACTGAGTGCAAGTGGCTAAGTGTTTATGTTCCCCTGTGAGATGTAACCTGGTCCTCCTGGTGGAAATGGTGTAGGTTGTGTTGGAGTTCTCCAGCCGTGCTGGAGGATGTTCCCTGATCCACTGGGCAGTGCTGCAGCTTTTGGGTCCAGGAGGGAGCTGTAGTGACACAGCAGTGTTGCAAGTGGGGCAGAAAGTGGTTCTATTAGTGATTAACTCACCTGCAAATGAGAAATGCTATTTGGCTGGAAAAAAATTGAATCTTCTCTTTTAAGACAATTCTCATTAATAGTGGAGCTGGAGGTGGGTTTGCCTTGCTTACCCAGAATGGTCCAATTTCCTTGCCTGAATCAGGACTGTCTGAGCATTTTGAGTGTGGAAGGAAGTGGAGTAGGAGGAGTAAAGTAGCACCCTCACACCTTTCACTGATTTCTAAGTAAAAAATGTAGGAAAGAATGTCATTTAACAGTTATTTTCCCCGTTCTGTCTTTGTAAGAAAAGCATAATTTTCTGTATGCACTTGGTTTAATTCTGGCTCTCATCCGTCCCATGACCCTTGCTGTAGCCAAGACATTTTGCAGTAGCAAGATTAATCCTTCTCAGGCTGTGAATTAGCTTTTTTCACCATCGCTGTGGCCTTTATCACTGCCAGGGAGTCAGTGCGTGGATAATGCAGCCGAACCCTTGGAGACATTCTGGGCAGCCTCCCATGCCTGGTGTGAGCAGGGCTTTGGCAGGGGTGTGAAACAGGGCTGGGTGGCCTGGGGAGGCTCAGGGAGGTCCCTTTGTTGCATCCTCGGTGGCCTGGGAGGAGCTGGGAAGGTGAGAAGCCTCAGAGGCTGTGGCTGGAGACAGGGAGAGTGTCCTATGGACAGAGCCTGAATCCTGCAGGGATGGGGAATGGGAAGTGGCTTTGCCTGATGAGTATCCTCCTTATGTGAGAAACAGCATTAAGTGGAGCTTTTCCAGGTTTATTTTGTGGTTTGCTTTGCTTCTCTGCAAGGAAGCACTCAGTTTAGCAGTGGGCTCCTAGGAAAGCGTTGCTTGTGCTCCTGCAGTATTTATTGTAATTCCTGCAGCTGTCAGTCAGGGCTCTGGCCTCATGGTGCAGACACAGGCTCACATTGCTTACAGTCTATGAGAAATATAATGATCTGCACCTAGTCAAGGGAAGCATTTAATGAAATCTCTTTCAGACGTGGGAAACTAAGGTTTTTACTGCTTGTTGATAAAGTCATTCTCTTCTTACTAAGTGTTCTGTTGGGAATGGATCTGAAAGCTCTTGTGTCTGATTGTTTCTTTTGCTGGAGCTAATGTTTTGAATACATGTTTGACTCTGGAGTAAATGTTTTATGTTATAGTGTGGTTGTTCCTGTTGCAAAGAAGGAGCAAAAGACTTGTGCTGCTAAGTGATTTTGAGAGTCAACAGTTCAGGGGAATTGGAAATTATGAGCAAAAAAATCCTGAGAAATAACTCAGGTTACTACAACCCCACCTGACCCCAAGCAGTCATTGGACCGGTGATGTTTTAATGCAGGGCACTGCCCTCGTGTATTTTATTTTCCTGTGGTGCTCTGCTGCCTTGGCACATCCTGCTGAAGTGGATTAGACCCTCAGAGGATTGGGAGGGCCTGTCCCAGATCCGGCGTGACCAGGCACATTTAGGGGTCAGGAGCAGCCAATGCTCGCTGTGGGGTTTGCAGCACGCGTGACTGGGTCTGGTGTTAGAGCCACTGAGATCCACCTGGGAAAATGCCCCTGGAGATCAGTGTGAATGGAGGAGGAAAGGAACGGAGATTTGCAGTTTATTGCCAGCAGAAACCCTGAGAAGAAAAGCAACAGTTCCTTCTTTTGTAGTTGATGCAAGGCTTCACCAACACAAGGACACCAGTCCCTCCAGGAGCTGGCAGCTGCCACCTTGATTTGTCCAGCCCATGCAAGTGAGGCAGAAAAAAACATTCCCAATTTACTGTTACAGTTTGCTGTCTACACTTGGAGCTGGGTCTCAGTTTTGCTTTATGAAGAAGACAATTCTGAAGTTTAGGAGCCTGAAGTTTCTGAAGTCTTTGTATTTTGCACATATATTTGTTATTTCAGTGTCCAAGCCTGGCAAGCGTGCTAAGAATTTGTTTTTCACAAGTAGCACTTCTTGCTGCAGTCGTGGCATTCGAGAGTTTCCTCCATCTGCAGATCCTCCAAAGCGTTTCTCCAGCCCAGCCTTTCTTGCAGGCTACAGGCAGAGACTGGAGAAGTGAATGTCACCTCCTTCCCCTTGCCCAAGTTTGGACTCATGCCATTCACTCTTCAGCTGGTAGGAGAGAGATTGTGGCAATTACTGCAGTGGTTCAATGTGAAATCTTTTCAGCCTCTTTCTTTGCTTCTCCGGGGAAACTGAAATTTTTAGGGGTAAAAAAAAGGGGGGAAGGTTGACATACTGCAGATTTTTGTGATTATTTTCCCCTTACAGAGCTGCAGTGGGAAAAGATGAGGCAGGCAGGCCTGTGTCTCTTGACTCCTATTATTTTGGCTGTAATTTAACCTGTTTCTCTCTGCCCTGTTCCCAGCAAGGGAAGTCACATCCCACTTTGGCAGAAAACGTTCGATACAAGGACTTTGTTGTAAGGACAACTTCACCTTAACTTCCACTATCTTTTTTACTGTAATAGTTGTTCTCATGGTCTTGGTGAAAACACCAAACTGGTGGCCTTGGGGTCTGGAGTCCTTCCTGTGTTCTCTGAGCAGTTCCAGTGGGATTTGCTTTGTTCTGCAGCCCAAACCTCACTGGATGGGGAGGGACAAAGGAAGCAGCATGTCAAGGCCCATGCCCATTGTACCCTCAGTCTGTTTGTTGAGGCAACTGCTGAGGTATTTTTTGAAACCCAGAGAGGAGTTTTTGGGGGGATTTCAGCTGGTTTCCTTATCTATGGGGTTTTTGTGGCCGTGGTTTTGTTGTTTGGGGTTATTTTGTTGGGTTTGTGGGGGTTTTTTGCAGGGAGTCAGTGTGAGGACTCTGTGAAGTAAGATCATTAGAGCAGAGCTAATTTAAGAAAACCACTGGTAAACATTCCTCTCTTACACCACAAAACCTGCCAACCCTTCAGAGCTGGTGTTTGGGGATCAGTCTTTTTCTGAGCATCCAGCTTGAAACATCCTGAAGTTATTTGATGATAGGTTGTATTTCTGATAGTCAGCTTTTTTTCATAGCATCTCTGTAAAGAAACCCAAGATCTGGACCACCTCGAGCTGCTAGCCAACTCCAACAACTTCTTGGAACCCTGGAATGCAAGATGGGAAGGTAGGTTGTGGCTGATGTGTAAGAGGAGAACATGCTCTGTATATGTTTCCTGCTCCAAAAGAAATAAGAGAAATTAGACCAGTGGTTTGGTAAATTACATGAAAAATAGACCTTGCTTGCTAATAGACTGTGAAGAAACTGATGTAGTGAAGATGATCTGTAATATTTCATATTTCTCTGAGGAGAAAAAATGATAAAGCTGATGGTGTGTGATTTATTCGTGTTTCTGAACATAAAGAATAATCCCAAAGTCAACTGTCTGTCTCGCAGTGCGGGGCTGAGCACAGGATTTACGCTGGGATTTGGCGGCTGGGGTTTGTTATGAGGACTGCGGAGGAGGGACCCCATGATTAATGATGGAGGTGGAGAAGTCTACAGATGGGATAGATATGCAGAAACTGCAGCCTTTTCCACATGCCTGTTTTACTGCCTCACAGAGCATGATGACAAATAAGTTAGATTTGTTGGTGTTTGTTTTGGTGGTTTGTTGGGCTTTTTGGTTTGTTTTTTCTTTCTCATTCTGGCACTCCTTCCTTTCGCTCCTGTTCTCTTGGCATGTCCAGGGGTTTGCCCTTCACTGCAGTCCTGTTACTCGATCCATGCTGTGTCTCTCTGCTGAGATGCTTTTTGAGCCAAAGCCTTATGTAATTTAGAAATTCAATGAACAGTTTCCTGGGACCAAAAGGGTCGTTTTTCTTTGTTCAGCTCCTGAAAGAGGGGATCTTCATCTGATTCCTGAGAGACCTCCATGGTTCGGAAAAGAGCACAGCTTCTTTTGCTCCTTGGCCTCAGGACCAACTGCTGTGATCATGGTCTTGAGGATGAAGTACATGAAAGCAAAGACCTTTGAAATCTGACATATCCTGCAATAGGAGGAAAAAGGAGAAAAAACCCAAACCCAAACCACAGAGTGCCATAGAAGGCAGGCCATACAGGAGGATATGCTTTGTTAGGGATCAAGTGGAATATCATGTATAGTGGGAAAAATGCACAGAGGCTTTTGGATTCTTCAAGTACTTTGCAGTGTATTTGTACCCACAAATTTTCACCTTCAAAATATATATTAAATTGTAGTCACTACCTGAACAAAGATGAACTTGTAGAAAGAATAAAATTGTTGTGGTAAATCATACATAGATGAAACAAGGTTATGGTAGAGAAAGACCCAAACTGTAGACTGCAGCAGTTTATGTTTTACACTGAACTGTCTCCTAAGACACGAGGGACAGATAATAAATTTTGACTAGACTTTCCTCAGTTCATGAAGAGAAAGTGTGACAGAAATTGCAAAGGTGCTTGAGAGACAAGATGACAAGCAGATGTTCAAAGCTGCACTCTTTGGGTGTTGACACCATAGCAGGCTGTGGTTAGGTGAGCAGTTGGAGTGCGACATAATAGTGCTGGGTTTTGAAGGCTGTGAGAAGTGGGAGAAACCCAAACCTCCTGATAATGATGTGTGTGTATTTTTCAGTGCCTGCAGCCATATTCTGAAAAGGGCAAGTTCACAGATGTCAGGGCCAGAGGGCAGGCAGTGGGCTACAAAACCTTCCACCTTTTGGGTCACGAGTTCAAAATTACCCTCCTCAGTGTAAAAGTCATTGCCATCTGGTGGGTGGCTGCAGGCCAGCACGGAATAGATGAATGGCATCAGTCCAAGCACAGGCAGCAGCAGAGGTGGAGCAGCCAGCAGGATTCTTCTGATGGCCCTGAGGTTAAGGGGGGTAAATGACCCCCTGTGCCCCAGAAGAGGCTCGGTGGCCAAGCAGGGAGGCAGTGGGAGGCAGTGAGGAACTGCTGCATTTTAAATTGCTTGGATGGAAAAGGAGCAATTTGATGTCTAAGGCACATCCTTGTAATGCACGCCTCCAGCATTATGTTATGATACTTTTTACTCTGGATGAATGTATGTTTTTTACAAATGAGTATTATTTAAAATTAGGAAAGTCAAGGAGAAAGCAGAAGGCTTAGGGCACACAGAGTGAATGTGTAGGTGCTTGTGTCTCTCACGTGCAGGGTGCTCACAGGTGTGTTAGTTGAGCAGGTAATATGTTCATTTCTCACATCTTCCAGTCAGAGTTCTTCTGCTGCAGGGTGCCCACTAAAAGACCTTGCCTATAAGCACTCCTAAGTGACAGCTGGAAGACATGCAGCATAAATTCATTTGTTTATTCTTATCTAGTAGCCCCTGAACAAACTGATGAACAGTTTGATTTGACAAGGTCGTACTGAGGATTTGTGAGGATTAACCTATATGTGGCATTTACCGAGAGATCAGACAGGTCATGAAGATTGGCATTAGGGAGTCTAAGAAGATCCTTTTTCCCTCCCCTCTCCCCTGAAAGCCTCAATCCAATTACTGTCTTATTTTTGACTCAATAAAAGGGAAATGAGCGTGTGCCATCCTTCAGGTAAGGAGTGGATGGCACTGTGACACAGCGAGGAGCAGGGTAGGGCTGTCTAATGATCTGCCTTGCTGGGCTGCTCACCTGATGCTGTGAGATTATTCACACCATTGTTGGAGTCATGGCTTCTAATGGCCTTTTCAGTTTCTATCACACTGCCTCCTCTTGGGAAGGGAGAAGTTGTTATCTTTGTGTGTTGAACGAAGCACTGACATAATGGATATTGTTATTTACACTTGTGTGTTCAGAGATAACAGTGGAGTTTGAGGGAAAGCCTTTGGAAGTGACTATAAAAACACACCATCTAATGTCATGGAACACATCCTCCCTCCTGGGCAGATGGGGATCTCTGTGCAGAGTGCACAGCCAAGCCTCCACTGCCGCTCCTGCATTCCAGACCTTTGCTCTGTGTGTCTGAGGCAGGGACAGGCTTTATCTGCAGCTTCCCTGGCAGAATCTGTGCTGAACAGCATCTCTCATGTCAGCAGCTCCCTTTCTGCCAGGACATTCCTTATTTACCACTGCTTCTTCCTGCTTGCAGGAGCACTGCAGTGCCTTTTGCTGAACTCTGTTGAGTGCAGCCTGTTTATATTTCTGCAGCACTGCAAATGCTGCCTGCTTTATTGTGAGAGTGCTGTGCATCTCCTCAGCCACAGCAAGGTGTTCCTCGAGGAGCTTGGCAATCTTTGGCACAGCCTGGGAAAGGGCAGGTTGGTTTTGTGCCTGCACTGAGGCACCATGTGGGGAGAGTATTCACCTGACTGAACTTGGGGTGTATAAGGAACTGGGGCACTCAGGGCACGGGAAACACTTTTATCCTGTGAAAAAACAAACCAAAAATTCAGACTTTACACTTTGATTTACAAGGTCTGAGTGCCAAACTCATTAAATCTCTGCTTGTGCCAAAAGCTGTGGAAGGGATTTCTTCCTGATTCATGGTGCTGTGTCACTGCTTGAGTGGTGCTTTACTCCTGGAGGGCTCCCTGGGGTGGTGGTCACTCACCAGGGAGGTGGGGATGGAGGAGAGGATGGAGCTTCCTGAGGTCTGGCTCAGGAAAAGCCTCAGGATTGGGGTAGGATTAGTAAGAAGGGAGGGTGTAGCTGCAGGAGGATGGATGGATGGATGGATGGATGGATGGATGGATGGATGGATGGATGGATGGATGGATGGATGGATTTACTGAGCTGTGCTTAACCTCTGGCTCCCAAACTGCAGGATTTGTGAGCACTTCGAATTCTATTGTCACTGATGGGGGGTTAATTACTAATTTATTCTTTAATCAAAACTAATTAAAAATAATTTTGAAGAGTAGGAAGCTGTTCATTAGGATGCCAAGAAGGAAATGACTGCATAAACTGGGCTGTGAGACATCCCCTAAGCCCAGATGTTTGCTTTATTGATGCTGCTGACTGAAGCAGCCAGTTCCAAACTGCACAGCTGCTTTACAGAGCTGCTGGTCAAGGGCCCTGGACTCTGAGGAATGCTGCTGGGGAAAACCCCTGCTGAAGGGCAGGAGCAGGGTCTCCTTGGCTCAGTTCTGCTCTGTCTCTATGGTCCTGACCAGCTTTGGCAGCCCTGATTTACCTATTTCATCATATTTTGCCTTGTGTCACAGGGCAGAGCGGGAGAGGCACAGTCTGGTTTGTGTGAAGTGTGGTGTCCCATAGGAAGTTAAAAGGTTACACCAGAAGAAACAAGATATTGGGTCAATTTCTTTGCTTTTTTGCTTTCTCAAAATGAGACCTGACAGGTTTGAGTTTGTTTCCAAGCAGAGCTGCCACACGCCTGGGTTTTAGTGTTGGCTGGCCCAGCTCATGTTGTGGTGTGTGTTGGAGCTGCATATTCCAATTAACTTTTTATGGCCCTGCACAAGGGGGAGATAAGTTAATGTGAACCAAATGTGTGGTTAGCACCATGGTACCTGCTGCTCCTCTCAGGGAATCCAGATAACAGCGCTTCTGGCTCCAGAGAAGGGAGAGAGTAATTGCAAGTCAGGGCTTTATAGCAGAAACACTGAATTGGATAGTTTAAGATAGTTTCCAGTCTTAAAGAAATGCAGAGCAGATACATGACCCCAAAAAATCCTGCAAGGTTTCTGAAATGTATTCAGAAAATATATTAAAGCCATACAGTGGGTTGTTTGAACGAATCAGAGCTTTCCCCAAGAGCTTTCTGCACCTCCAGTTTCATCCCTCAGACTTCAGCAGGAGCCCTGAGCCCGTGGGGGTGTGCAGAGCTGCTCTGGGTGAGGCTGTGTGAGGCAGACATGTGTGCCCAGGAAAGGACTGGGCAGCCTGAGGTGGGCTGGGGTATGAATTGCAGCATCCCAACGTGACTGATGGCTCAATTCTCTGTGGCAGGGCTTTAATGTGCTGAAAACGCTGCCTGTATCCTTCATGGTGTGTTGGTTGCTTCTGAACATAAAGGGATGCCAGGTGAAATGATCATTTTCTACCTAATAAAAATCCCAGTGAGAAAAATGTTGATGTTTTCTACTTGTCACCTAGTTCCTGCTCTCACTCACCTGTCTGCTCTTTCTTTATCATTTTAATAGTCAGAGATGCAGTAATGAAGGATGATCAGTCTTAAATCAATTAGCAGAGCTGCTAGGTAATGCACTGTGATTTTCCTCGAGTGAGGAAGCAGGTTTGAAGAGTGGCATGAGATGAAATAGGAAGCAAATTACCTTCTGCTTTCTTAAGGATGCTGTGAAAACCAATATTAAAATGCCTGTTTATTCTCAGTCCCTACCCCCCACCTTGTGACAGCTGTTCTTAACTCTTCTAAAAAGTCATAACCATCCTCTTTATGATCTATTCCTTTTTATAACATTTATGTTACAGGGAAAGTTGTCTAGTTGTTTTAGTGATGCCTGGCTTCTCCTCCTGGCTCTGCTATTGTCTTTGGCCCTGATTCAGCAAAGCACTTAAGCACATGATTATCTTTACTTTTATGGGATGGTACATGTGTTTACAGCTAAGCATGTGCTTAAGTGCTTTGCTGAATCAGAGATTTTGTCTGTAACCTTGGATTTATGTCTCAACCTATTCACAAGTAAAATGAGCTTAATGGTTACCTCCAGTGATACTATGAGATGCAAAGAAAACACAGAATGGCTCGAGTTTCTTTCACAAACAGCAAAACCCAAATGCCCAATATATTATATATTGCTTTGTTTCAGTATAAACAAGCCTGTAGTGAGTTTCTCTAGCTGGAGCCATCCAGACATTTCTGACATTATCACTAATCCATTACATTTATTGTTCCCTATAGGTTTGTTGTTCTTGTCTTCACCGTTTTTGTCAGAACAACTCTCCCTTGCCTTTGGTTGTGTTTTCAGGCACATAGGTATGTGTGTGTATGTGTGTGTGTATATATATATACGACTCTCCTTTCAAGTCCAGACTTGGAATTACAGCTCTTCTTTAAATAAAT
Source organism: Vireo altiloquus (assembly GCA_013396875.1). Taxonomy (NCBI): domain Eukaryota; kingdom Metazoa; phylum Chordata; class Aves; order Passeriformes; family Vireonidae; genus Vireo; species Vireo altiloquus. The sequence goes on from VZRF01007796.1 coordinate 117,532, forward strand.
TAGGCTTGTGCATCTAAATCCCATTGGCAGCTTTGAAAAAATCACCCTCTGGATTGATAATAATCTGCTGGGATTGGATTGTGGTGCTTTGACTGATAATGGCAGGAGAAGTGACTTCTAAATCCTCACCAAAAAGAACCAAAAAACAACAACCCAGTTTTCTTCTTTGTTTAGGAGGTGCCTGAGGAGTGTTTTACCACAGGAACAAACAGGGCAATGTTCTGCTGGAAGTTGCAATTCCCATTATTTTGAAGGAGGAGATATTCCCACATTATTGTAAAGTTTTTTTCCACTTAGGCATAAAAACCCAAAGATGCCAGCCTGTGTTTTACCCTGTGCACCATGGTGTGACCACTGCTTCAGCAGTGACACAGAGCTCCTGAGAAACCACAGAGCTTTCACTTTGTGTCTTCCAGCACTCCCCAGGCCTCACTGTGGGGCTGTGTCATTCCCAAAGTGTCACACAAAAAAACATCTTTTTTAATCACATCCTAAAGGCCCTGTGTACAACAGAGGGTTCTATTACCCTTTATTATCATTTCCTATGCCATGTTCTTAAGACAGGCTTTGCTGCCAAGAACACAGGCAACTTTTAGTGTTTTGCAATACTTTTCTAAACCTCTTAAAATCCGAGTTCCCTTTGAGGAAGAGTATAACTCTGCTTTCTTTTTCAAAGCCTTAGAATAGCATTTCCCATCTTGTTTCACATCCAGTGTGTAGAATTGAAAATCTTTAGAGAAGGTTAGATTTTATATTACTGCTTTTTGGAGAAATACTGATTTTAGTATTGAGCTTGTGATCTTCATCCACAGCTATTTGCATTTGGGCTTTACAAATGTTTAATGTTATATATATTTCTTTCTGGATAGAAAATAATTAATTAAATCCTGTCTCTTGACTGGATCATAGATGAAGTGTAATGGCAGTTTGGAGTATTCCCTAGAGATATTTCATACCAACTGTCAGTCTCATCAAGTAGATTTTATCAAGGAGAGAGAATTGTTTGGGAATCCTTTTTACAAAATAAATAACAGTGCTGAGTTATTCAAATAATGGTGAATCTTTTAAGAGAAACAGGTATTCTGTGGAAAATTGTGGATGTTTTGCATGTTTCAAAATTTTACACACTGAAAAGAAGCTGCTAGGTTGAAAGTTAGTGTTTCAGGGAAGTTTGGCACTAATACAGGCACAAGGACTGTTGTTGCACTGGAATACCCAGGCTCAGCACTTCAATCTGCCTTGGGGACTTAAACCCTCACTTCAATAAAGTTAAATTATTGTACAATAAATAGAGATAAAAAATGAGCGTGCTTAATGCAGAGCTGCAAGACTACTTCTCTGTTGTCTATCAAGAGAACCAAGATTAATTGAACAGCACTCTAAAAATAAACTCCCTGGATCCACTGTTTGGATTCCAATAAACAGGGGAGCCAGGAGAAGGAGCTGGGATGTTCAGCATCAGTGGCAGGCAGGTCTGAACCCTCAGTTCATTCCCCATGTGGATTTCTCATGTTTTCTGAGCATCCCAACACTTGGGGCAGGATTCAGAACTCCACCCCTCAGAGCGTTTGGTTTCCTACCTGGGATCCGATGGTTTTGTGTCCAAGCTAGAGCAGTGCTGGGGGAAGGGAGTTTCACCCTTGGGCTGTTATTTCCTGGTTATTCTTTGTGGATTTAAATGCTGAATCTTAAAAGCTTTAAGTTGAGAGAGGACCAAGCAGTGTGTTGAGGTATTAGAAGGCACTCAAGGGCTTTCTCAGGAAAACACAAGGAAAGAGTTGCGCGTGTTATAAGCACATGAGATGTGGATGGATCTTGTGTAATTGATGGAATAAAAGAAAAGGCAAACTTCTTTTTGCCTCTCCTATTAAATGGCAGTTTCTAAAAGCTAGGTCAGTGTAGTCTTTGGTTATGGAGCTTCAGAAGAAAACTCAGGCTAAAGAATAGTGCCAAAGTTTCAGGAGCTTTTAACTTTCTCTCCAGTAATTACCAGGAATTTCAGTTGCACCCAGGTAGAGATCAGCACAAATCATTGTTGCAGGTGACATCTCTCAGATGCTGGCTTGCACTGGATTGCCTGATGGCTTTTGGTTGTTAGAGGTTAGTAACCAGTGGTTAACTCCTTGGTCCTGGCTGAGTTCCACCTGGATTTCCCAGCCCTCCAATTCGGTGTGGTCTGCAGCTGCTGCCCATAACTGTGGCAAGCACTTGGGAGTCCTGTTTTCCCCCTTGCTGCAAGTGCAGGTGTTGCCTGAGCAATGTGAAGGTGATTTCTGATCCGTGAAATGCCAGTGCAGAAAGGGCAGAGTTATTTTCAGGTTAGGGCTTGGCTGTAAAACAGACTCTTAGGAAGTTACTCTGAGAAGTGTGATTTACAGTGGGCTGGCAGAGCCACATTAAAGCTCTTTGGTGGACCTTTACCAGAACATTTTAATTCAGTTGTGTTTGCATCCTAAATCGCTTTCACATTAGTCAGGTATTATCCTGCAGTGCAGTTGGGATCATTTAAGAAATTACCTATTCCCAGCTGGCAGCTGCCAGCCATGGAGCCTTTCCAGGTTGTTTCGGGTTCAAGTGAAACCATTTCTGCCCCATTTTCATGTCTTGTGTCTCCCCATGCTGATACTTCCATTGGTGCTGTAGTCCAAGAACCTGCAGAAACAGGGCACAGCAATTTCCTAATTCCTTTGTACTTTTTACTTTTTGACAGGCTCTGGAATTGCTGCTTCTCCCACCACTCCCTCCCTTGGCCCTACTGCTGAACTGAAAGGTTTGGCAGCACAGCTTCAGCCCCTCTCTGTGGGGAGTGAGACAAGTTCCCTTAAGCTGCTGTGAAGGTGATTAACTCTGACCTGCTCCATTTCCCTCTGGAACAGGCCAGTGGGAGCAGTTGCATCAGGAGTGAGTAACTCTTCACCCTGCTTAGGTTGCACCCCAAGGAATCTCAGGCCAGAGGAAGGCTGCTGTCCTTAGCAGCTCTGTGTTTGTGCAGAGGTTTGTAGCACTGCTCAATTAGCACACTTCACGAGTTTATTCAGATTAACTTGCAGTTTGTGAGTGTGAAAAGCAAGCCCTTGATGACATCTGGCTGTGCAATTCAGGGCTGTTTGCTGAGAGCCAGTGCTTAGGTAATTGATATGGTTGCACTTTCACTCATCAGTGAGCATTCAGCTACAAGGACCGAGTTAGAATACATTTCTTTGTTCCTTCTAAAACAGAAGAGAATTTTACACCTTTTTGGCTGGCATTCAGCTGTGTGTTACAGCTTTCTGGTGACACCAGCTAGAACTAATTTTAATCTTACCAAGCCTGCCAGAAGATGAGTATTTTTGACACAGGAGTTCCAGGGCACCCAAAGGAATTAAGTTCTTTATAAAGACCTGTTTTCTTATTTACAGCTGTCTACTTTGAGAATATTTTTAAGTGCCTCAATTTGTTTATCAAATGCAGAACATTTGTTCAAAACAAACTCTGTGAGAGTATCACAGGCTATTAAAAATTTTATAATTTTGGTGAGAGAGCTGTTAAAGTGAAGAATTTGGAGTATTAAGAGCTGTCACAGCCAGGTGTCAGGGCCTGAGTGTCAGTGAATCTCATCACTGCTGTAGTGCAGGGTGACAGGGTTGATGCAGGAACTTAAGAGAAGCATAAAACAAAACTGCCATTAAACATACTCCAGTAGTTTTTCACTATTTACCTTCATGTTTATTATTTCATATGACTTCATCCTGCCATTCCTTAGAGAATATTATTAAATATAATGAATTCAGTTAGTTACAGGCCCCATATCCAGGCTTAGCCTTAGAAGCTCCAGCTTTCCTTTGATCTTCGACATACCAAAATGTGTGATTATGCTATAAAAAGATAATAGAGAGAACATCAAAGGAAAGTTGAAAAATGCCAATGTGGCTTAGTAACATAACAGCTTAAGAATAGCAGCATAACATGGAGACAACCCTAGTTATGTCTTAATGCATTTTAATATGTGCTCTGCAAAAACACTGTAACACTGGTGTCTGCAAAGCAGGAAAGCTCTCCCTTCTCCGGGAAATCTTTTCAAATAGAGGATATATTTGCAAGTTACTATTACAGTCATGATAAGTTGGGTGGAAGAAATTCTGTTCATGTAGGTGATCACTGGAGAGGCTTTCCCGCCTCATCCCTGAGCTGCTGTCATTCCACCTCCCGGAGTTAGTCAGGGCTTAACCTTTGAAGACAACAATAACTGTCTCCCATAGGAACATCAAAGCCACTTTTGGCCAAAGAGGTGATTTAGGTGTACTTACTGTACCTCAAGCTAAATGTCAAGTGTGATTAAACCTCACTATCATGTCGTGCTTCAAGTAACAAAGCACAAGAACTTAAGAGTGACTGTGAGTCCTTAAGACATCTCTGGTTGAAGGGATTTCAGTCTGGATGTTGTGCTGTCACACTTGGACAGCACAGGCCCTTTTCCCCAGGCAAGTGAACCCTATCTGGGGGAGGTGGGATGGGTGCAGGCAGTGTTGTGTTAGGTCCTCTACAGAAGTTTCTTACGCAACAAACACCCCCCCCCAAAAAAAACCCAAAACAAAAAAAACCTCCAAACAAAGGAAAAACATCGCAACCCCCAAAACCAAAAATAAAAACATGTGCTCCTTCCAAATATCCACAGCACTCAGTAGTTTCCACCTTTCACCCATGGGTTTCACCTGCATAGGTTATTTAGAAAAACTCAGTAATGGGTGTCCCTCAACACCAGCCCCATCTTAAAAATGCAAAGTCTGAAAGGCAAACAGATAAAAGTGATGCTCCCAGAGCCTGGCAGAAGGAGAGAAGCACTAGCTACTTCTAAAGGGCCATGAGAGAGCCAAGGATTTGTTTGTTCTGGATCCTTGTTGATCACAGAGGTGGTTACACGTGGAGCCTGAAGCATTCATGGTGTATCCCATGTGTCTGGCAGAGACTTTCTGATGGGATTAGTGATACAGGACAGCTCAGTTTTAAGAAAAATGCCCAAAATACCAAATTACCTGGAGGTGAAATGGGATGATCTTTTAGGTCCCTTCCAGCCCAAACCATGCCTTGATGCTGTGATTCTGTTCATGTTCTCTGCTTGTTCCTGTGACTGTACATTGGATATTGGTAAGAACTAAGCATTTATAGTTTTGTTACAAAAGTGGTGGGCCTGTCCCTCTTTCCTAACATACATTTGAAAGTCTTTTCACGATGGTAGAAAGTTGTCCCACACAGACATAAGAATGTAAAGGAGAAAAAAAAAAAGAATTGTCTGAAGCCATTTTGCTTTGGTTTGTTTTAGAATGCTTTTTTTTAGCCACAAAACCTTTCCAAACAACTGAAATAGACTGAATGTGTCCAGAACATGATCTGCTGAGATCCTTTGCTTTAATCAGGAGGAAGAGGACACATGCAGCTCCCTTCAGCCCCTCCTCCCCCTGTCACGCTGCCTCCAGCGGGGAGGGGATGGGCTCAGTTCCCCACCCCTCATCCTCACTTGGAATTCTTTAAGATCTGAAGAAACATAAGCCCCCACTGTGTTCAGTGCTGTTTAGGGAAGATAACTGCTGTACTCAGACAGCTTACAGGCTATTACAATTTTTTATTGCAGGAAGACACCCACTAGTGAAGGTGTCTGGAGTACTGAGAGCTGTGGGACCTCCTGTTACCTCCAGCTCAACACCAGCCCCTCTCTCTGCTGAATTTTGTCTTTCACTGAGGAGAAAAACATAGGAAACCACTGTCCTAGGTTAAATTAATGCATTGGTGGTTTAGTTTTCTTTATTGCTTCAATTTGAGTTCTCTCATTTCCAAAACCTTGTTTATTTGCTTGTGGAGATGCCTGTCAGGTGATACAGTCCTGATGATTTTAAGCATTTTGGCTGGATTTTGAATAAGAAATGGAAGTGTTTCACTTCCTCTTCACAACAGATTATCAAGCTAGAAATTTTAGTAGATGATCAGATAAGTAGTGACCGAGGATGGGTTTTCTGCTTGTCATAAAAAAGAGTGATTTTTACTTCTCTGTACTTAGTTATTGTAATTAAAAATAATTATGTAATTTAACGAACAAAAAGTATCTTAAATCATCACAACCTGACCATAAAATATTCCTTACTTTCTTCTCAAATGCTTCTTAAGAAGTCTTGCAGTGTTGTGGTGCAGCAGAGCAGGGAGGCAGCTGTCAGGCAGCAGCAAGTGATGAGAGAGATCCTCAGGGACCCTGGAGTTTGTGTCCCTGCTTTCCATGGGATCAGGGCACTGCCTCGACGTGCCCTTCCAGCACGGTGACCCTGAAAACTGCAGGGCAGAGGAGGAGCAGGCTTTTGCCTTTCATTTCCCCTCAGACCTCCACTTTTCAGAGAGGTTCCTACTCAGGAGCCGATTTTGCAAAATCAAAGCCCTTCCTAACAGGGCTGGCTGTGCCCTGGCAGCCTTTTGTGCCTGTCCATCCCTTCCACCTCCTCCGAGGAGCCTGGGGATGCTCTCCGTTGTTGTTTTCCAAACCCATCAGTGCAGTTTTCATCTGCTGCTGTGATGAATTGGGGAATCATAGAATAATTGGGGCTGAAGGGACTCCAGGCAGTCTCCAGTCCTGTCCCTGCTCAGGCTCTGAGATCAGACCAGGCTTCTCAGGGTTTCATCCTCTCAGGGCTCCAAAGCTCCCCTGGGTCTCCCAGGCCAGGCTGTGTCACCTCCTGTCCCCCCAGGGCTTTGTCACCAGCCTGGGCCTTGCAGGGGGTCAGCCCTTCCCTCTGAAGGCATGTGAAGATCTTTTCCCTCACTTCATCATTTTACATTCCAGAAAACTTCAGAATAGTATTTTAGGAGGGGGAAAAAAAAAAACCCAAACAAGATTATGTTTTGCTTTCTGTGGGTGACTGTAAGAGATCTTTCACTGCACCCTGCCTCAGCAGGAGTAAAACCTGCCAAATGAAAAAGGCAGCTCAGCTCCAGCCCTGCCTGCACTCCTCAGTGAGCAGTGCTCTGTCCCCAACAGCTGTGTGAGGCTTTCTAAGTATGACAGTAATATTCACCTCAAAATCCTCCTTGAACCTCAGCACTTGCAAATATTGGCAGTTTTAGTGTTCTGATTCATGTTTTTCTGTTGAGAACAGGTGCTTTATAATTGGACTTTGACTGGCTGAGACAGGCATTGAAAGGGAGATTGTGCAGAAACCCAAAAGCAATGGGATTTAGGAGAAAAAGGGAGGCAGAAGATCACATTTGGATGAACAATTCACACAAGTGTCCTTTGTGAAGTGGCACTTTTCCTTCTGTTGCTGGAGACCTGCCCTGTTGCACATGCATAGAAACAACAGGTTGGGATTGAAAGGAAAGAAAAAATAGATCAGATTATATTAAAGTCCTTAAAATCATCAACGCATTAAGAAAGGAATTGAAGGAACCAATTGAACGCACTTGAAGGAACCTAGTAGCATTCATGGCAGCAGGCACTAGCTACAGGACTGCATTTTTAGTTTCTCTTTATGTTGTTCTGATGAAACATGAAGCTGGGAGGAGCCCGGGAGGTGCAGGAAGGGATGCAGGAGGTGTGGGAGGAGCCCAGGAGGTGCAGCAGCATTCCTGGAGGTGCAGGAGGGGCCTGGAGGTACGGGAAGGGATGCAGGAGGTGCGGGAAGGGATGCAGGAAGTGTGGGAGGAGCCCCGAGAGATGCTGGAAAGGATGCCTGGAGGTGCGGGAGGAGCCCCAGGAGGTGCGGGAAGGGATGCAGGAGGTGCGGGAGGAGCACAGAGGTGTGGGAAGGGATGCAGGAGGTGCGGGAGGAGCCAGGGAGGTGCAGCAGCATTCCTGGAGGTGCGGGAGGAGCCCAGAGGTGCGGGAAGGGATGTAGGAGGTGTGGGAAGGGATGCAGGATGTTCGGGAGGAGCCCAGGAGGTGCAGCAGCATTCCTGGAGGCGCGGGAGGAGCCTGGAGGTGCAGGAAGGGATGCAGGAGGTGCGGGAGGAGCCTGGAGGTGCGGGAGCAGCCCAGGAGATGCGGGAAGGGATGTAGGGGATGCGGGAAGGGATGCAGGAGGTTCAGGAGGAGCCCCAGGAGGTGCAGCAGCATACCTGGAGGTGCAGGAGGGGCCTGGAGGTGCGGGAAGGGATGCAGCAGGTGCGGGAAGGGATGCAGCAGGTGCGGGAAGGGATGCAGCAGGTGCGGGAAGGGATGCAGCAGGTGCGGGAAGGGATGCAGGAGGGGCGGGAGGAGCCTGGGAGGTGCAGCAGCATTCCTGGAGGTGCGGGGGGAGCCCAGGAGGTGCGGGAAGGGATGCAGGAGGTGCGGGAAGGGATGCAGGAGGTGTGGGAGGAGCCCCAGGAGGTGCAGCAGCATTCCTGGAGGTGCGGGAAGGGATGCAGGAGGTGCGGGAGGAGCCTGGGAGGTGCAGCAGCATTCCTGGAGGTGCAGGAAGGGATGCAGGAGATGCGGGAAGGTATGCAGGAGGTTCGGGAGGAGCCCAGGAGGTGCAGCAGCATTCCTGGAGGTGCAGGAGGAGCCCGGCAGGTGCACAGGTGAGCAGGCTGTGGCGCTCAGCCCTGCAGTCAGTAGGTGGTAGTGGAGGTTTGCAGTGGAGGTGGTCTCCTAATGCCTCGTTAGCCACTTGGATTTTGCGTGGAGGATGGGCAAGGGGAGTGGGAAGAGCTGTGGTCTGTTTGGGGAAAGAAAATATCACAGCCTATTAGTTAGAAGCAATGAAATGGAGACAACTTCAGGGACTCCATTAAGCGCGGCGTGTTTAGGCAGCCCGAGTCCCCCGGTGAGCAGTGCTGTTCTGGAGGATTGTGTACTGCAAAATAATTGGACTTGGGAAATCAACTGGGCTTCAGTGGCCTCGTGTAGCCTGATACCAGGGAAGGAGTACGGGGGGAGAACATTTCCTTTTCCTTAGTTTTCTTTTTTTTTCCTCCCGGTCTAAAGGCTGCAGTGAATACAAAGAGGAAACGTCATGCTGCATAGATTTGCTGTCAATAGTCGTTTGAATAATACAAACAATGGCTATAATTAAATTTTGTTTTGGCTGGGGATTATTTGAAGCATGTCATCATAACACCAGCTTGTAGTATATTATTCTCTTGGCATCCTGGACTTTTCCTATTCCATTCACTGAGTAAAAATGATCCAGAATTCAATCAGAAAAGGCTGAATCTGCAGGGATGTGTGTTAATGCATTGATATGTCTAGAATCAGATTCTTAAATAAAACATCCCTGCTTATTTGTTTATTTATTTATTTATTAAAGAAGATAAATTAGAAATGGCAGAACAAGTTGAACCAGAGCCACTTTTTGCACCTAGACCAATCGCTAGATAAAATAATGTTGACAGTGTTACTGAGGGGCTCCAGTGATACATGAATCAGGGGTAGGGGATTGTAACTCTTCCTTCAGGTGAGCAAAGGCACTGGTTAATGGAGTGAAAGTTGTCCCACACTGAACCCCAGCACTCCCAGCAGTGTCTGTGGCAGGGATACTCTGTATTCCCACATATTCCCATTGGCTCCAAGCAACACCTTGACCCAACAGTGATATTTGTAAAATGCAACATTGCTAAAATGCAAGTTTTGTCTTGTCTGATGCGTGTTAAGAAATGTTGTGAGACATCAGCATTATTGAGTAGGTGATGAAAAATGGCATGTTTGGTCTGAGAATGAGAATGCAGGTCCAGTGCAGATCTACAGACGTGTGGGAGGCCAAACACTCAGTGTTAACAATTGCAAAGGTGAAAGGAAGAAAGATTTGTGACAGTGCCTAAGCCCCTCAGTACCCTCACTAAACATCTCTGCTCTGCTCTTGGTAACTGCAGAACCTCAGGTATTAATTTGGTCAGTGTAGGCAAGACTTGAGAAAATAATGCATTATTGAGTTAAAAGGCACAATGTAAGGTGCTATTGGATTAAGAATGGATATGCTGTAGTGTAAGTTAATGGAACAGTAATAGTGAGAAGTGACCTTCTTCCCCTCCAGAAATGGAAAAAAAAGCAACACTTAGCAGTAGAAAATAAGCTTGGAACCTCTGAGTGTAAGGTCACTGCAACTCCCAGCACATGTGGCCCTGCAGTAATAAAATGGTGTCTGTGGCAAACCAGTCCATCACTCGTTGCTATTAGGGCATAAACAGGATCATGTTATATTGCTCAACTCCTCTAATAATAGATAAGTACTTTGTGGGTCTCTTCCTTAAAATACCAGCTGCAAATTAAGAATACACTTACGCAGAATAAAAAAGAAAGAAATGATCTTATTCAACAGTCATCTTTTCCTCTTAGCCAAAGCCATTTCTGTGGCACTCCAGCTTAGTCCTGCTTGCACCATCAAGAAAGAGGACAAAACCCCAACTCAAAGCAAACAGAGAAAGCAAAACTCCAGAAAAATGCCCTTCAACACTGCATTTCTTTGGTGCAGGATTTTTTTTAGACTAGCTGGAAGACAGAGTAATTAGCGTATGCATTTCCTCATTAAAATATCATTAGCAAAGGCATTGTTCCTTCAAGATGTTGCACACAAGGTTTATTGCATTGTGTTATGTCACAAAGAGAGTTTGAAGAGGCACAGGCAGAGTTGTCCAGAGCCAGTTGATTATAGCAAGAAGCCCCTTGCCATTGACAAGGTTTTATCTGCTTAGACAGGGCTGTGCCTTCTCTTGGAAGACACTGGATATAGTATTATAGATATATGATTATTGTTACATAATATTTATAAAATAGAATATGTGTTGTATGTATATGATACTGATTTTTTTAATATATTTCTCTAAGTAAACTGGTGCTGCCATTGACAAGTATTACAAGCAGTTGTGGTTTTTGTCTACGTGGTTACTGCACAGTGGATTTAACTTTGTAATGTGAATTTAAACACCAGTTTGGGCAAAGTTACCAAAATCCATGTTTTCCTGGTTGTTACACCAAACTTTAAGGAACCATTGCATGACTTATTGGTGATAACTGGACTGTTTTAGATTTTATGTGGGTAGCATTCTCTGTGCAAGTGGCATTGCTTTGCTCACAGCTTGTCTCACCAGAGTTATCTACCCTGGATTGCTCATGGTGCACTTAACAGGCACAATTGGTGTAATATCCATCCACTGGAGTCACACTTACACTGTGGTATCAGCATCTCAAAAGGTATTTTAAAATAGAGTAAAAGCCAGCATCTTGGATTTCAAGGGCTGGAAGTGCCCTGGCAGCAGTTTCATTTTGCAAGATTCCCCAGCTCTGTAAAATATCAATGTGGTAGATGACATTGCTTTAAAAAATCCCTGTCAGAGCCGTGGTGTGTGTGCTTGGACATAGGGAACAGACACAGCAACTGCATGGTTTGCTGCACTAGAGACCAAAAGTGATGATTCCATCTGAATCCCAGAGTTCTCCAAATGGGAATTTGAGGGTTTGGGTTGAGGCAGGCAGTGCTGGAATCTCCAGAAGCAGTTGGACACAAGGTTCTTCAGGAGAGCATGCTGGAGAGGTGACTGCTTTTGTTTCCAACAAAACCAGCTCCTTGGGATCCCAGCGTGGAGATGCTGTGAGAAGGATGGAATTGGTTCTTCCCTCCCTTTTCTCCTCCCTAATAGCTCTTCTTGCTGATACAGCAAACCTCCGAGCAAACTTTCTGAGCTACCTTGTTACTCAAATGAAAGTACTTTCCTACTGTGATTAGCATCTGTTTATGGGATGGGTTCTGTTTTTCATAATTAAATCCTGAGCAGAAATGCAAAGTTAGCCAAGCCTCAGGATAATGAATCTTTATTGCACCATTGCAAATCAGATTTGTGCAAAAGGCCCTTTGAAAACTGTAATAAGCCAAGACATGTATTAAGTCCCCAAGATAAGGTTCTTGCTTTTATTTTTCCCTTTTATAAATGAAAATTGTAACTACCCAGTGGATTTCATGTAACCTTTCCTGCCACTAAAAGAGATTTTAGCCTTGACCTTTAGATTAGCACATGCCAACCCTACCTTCTTCATAGCCAAGCCTCTAAATATATATATATATATGTATATATATATATTTATTTTAAGGAGTAGAAGCAGGGATGGGCTTTGTCTGCTTTCTTTGTGTGTCTTCAGTAGCAGTGAGAGGTGGGGAGGAAGGGAGGCACTTGAAAGGTCTGAGATACGATCTAATCAGCCATCCCAATGTCCATTTAGCACGAGCTGTAACATTTTAAGCATCTCCTGGCCACTCTCTCAGAAGGGAAGGCTCATGTCATCCCTTGTATTTTCCCATTGTACACATCATTTCCTGGCGAGTGCAGGATTTATTCCCTAGCTAAACCCTTCTTGACAGGTTTGTTATCTGTTCACCCGGTCGGCGAGCCCCTGAGAGCAGAGCATGGCTGTTAGCGAGAGAGAGGGGGAGAGGGGAGGGAGGAGGCACAAGAAAGAGGACTGGGAAGCAGGGCAAGGAAATGTCAAGCGAGCTGCCAAGGATGGATATTATAGCTGCTGGGGACCTTAGAGAGTATCATGTGTCTTTTGTGTCTATTTTACAGTCAGTGCTTCATGTAAGATGGCAGTCTTGCCTGGACTGTGCTTAGTATTGATTTACTTCCAGGCAATGCACAGACCATTTTAGGATTACGTGGGAGACTAGGAGAAAAATCCTCCCACCCCCCCATTCCAGCCTGCATTTTTTTCTATAAGCATACACATCTAAAGTAGCTTCTATTAAGTTCACTCTCCATCTTGGTTTTTTTCTAATTTTTTTTTTTTTTTTCAAATTAGCAACTTGATCAGAGGCTTCTCAATGCCAGTAGATGCCTAGAATGTAATGTGGATTATTTTCTTGTGTGCAGACTGCAAACTGTGGCATTTCTGGCTTTTAGGGAAGGAGCCAGGGCTCCTATCACTCAACCCCTGATCCTGGATCACAGCTACCAAGAAGTAGCTGAAAGGTGCGAGCATGCTCAACTGGAGAACCTGGGTTGTTTTTTTTTTAATCTCTATAATATATAGCCTTTATTATTTCCCGTCTGTTGTTTTCTGCAGTTGCTGCTCAGCCCTGGGAGCAGCATGTTGGCTGGGAAGCAGCCGTATGGCTGTGTGAGCAGCCAGCAGCTGCTCTGCTCTTGGAGCAGGCTTGGGCTGGCTGTGCTTCCCTCTGGCAGCCCCCGTGCTCACTGAATCCTGCTTAGGGTCTTCCTTCTACCTCCCCGTGGTTCCTCCACCTTCCTCCTGCAGCTTGCCGTGTCTTTGCTCCAGGAAGGGCTGCTGGAAGGTTCAATGAGGCTGAGTGGCTCTGGGGTCAGAGCCTGGAGTCACTTCTCCATGCTGGTTTGCACTGGAGGTTTGTAATGCTGATCAGCAGCTTTCCACCAAAACAGGTAGAAGTATTGCTGCCCATATACATCTATTTACATTTATGCTCGTTCAGTGTTTGGAGACAAAAATAATTTAAAGGCTTTTAGTCTGAAGGCTTACCAAAGTTGTCATGGTTTTGTGGGTTCTGAATTTAAGCAGGATTACTTTATCAAAGAGGGGCTTGTGCGTGGTAATGGTTATTTTTTCAGGCTGTGTTGGACCCTGAGCATTCTCAAGGTGCCGCAGACTCGCATGGCTCTGCTCCCTGGGAGCAGGGGAGTGGGAGTTTGACAGGCAGCCCAGGGGAGCTGCACGCTGGGGACAGGGGAGCTGGGCTGGGAGCTCCATATGCTGTTTGAAAAGTCTGTGTGGAGGAGGAGGAGAGTGCTGGGACGAGATGTGGTGTCCAGGGAAATGATGGAGAAGAATCTGCGAATCTACCTTGGTTCCCTGCGTGCAGCAGGAGCTGGGGGGGAGCAGCTGCCCTGTGCAGGCTGCAGGGGTGGATTTCCCACCTCCCAACATCCCTGTATCCCACAGAGTGCTGGGTCCTTCCCCAGCCATGCTCCTGGAAGCTCAGAGAAGCAAAAATCAATCCCCGCTGGCAAAAAATATTGACAATTTTAATAGAAGATCATTATAGGAGTGAAATATTCCGTTTTGAAGGTAGAGACCAAGCAAAAATGTTCAAAGTGTTTCACATGTGGTAATTAATTTAGCAAGGCAAATCTTTTTTAATGAAGTCATGCAACAAGTTAGAGGCAAAACCTGGGAATAGATAGAGTTCTGAGCTTTCTTCCTCGTTTTATAAGAAACCACAACACATTTCTCCACTCATAAATTCCACTGGAGGGATACAGTATGAGGAGTTAAGTACAGAGATGTGAGAAGAGCGCTCTAAATGCAGGGTATTAGAGTACCACGCATCTTTCTCTTTCTCTTTTCAGAAGCAAGAACAATTTGTTTCAAAGTCTCATTATTTCTGACTGGCTGCCTCATTAAGCAAGTACTGTGACGGCAGCAGAGTCTGTGATTATAAACACCAGGACAATATGTTACTGTGTTTGTAACTCCGCAGATAGAGGAAAAAGAAATGTTTTTCCACCCTTCTGTGTCTAGTCAAGGGGTTATTTTTTCCTCCTCCCCTCCCTCAATCCCTCCCAAGCTAATTCTAATAGTAAAGCGTGTCACTTATAATCTGCTAATTAAATCATTGCACTCCATTTTATATAATTTTTAATTTAGCATTCATTTTCAACTTAGCTTTTGGCTTCATTTACTGATAATAAACAGCATTGCACACAACACATGTTCCTCAAAACAGTCATTCACACACATACAGATGCCAGTAATTTTGCCAGTATGCCATGCGTATAAATATTAAATAAAACATCCCACCCTCATTTTACCCGTGATTGAATGTGCATGTTGCTGTTTCACTGTAATCAGGCAAAACATGACAAAATTTGGGTGAAGAGGCTCCAGAGCTCTGTTGTTCAGCAGCCCTGGACCTGAGGATATGTTCTGGATGGAATGTGCTGGCACCGGGGCAGCTCTCCCCGTGCTGAGGAACAGGATTTGACCTGACTCTTTCTGCTCCATTCCTCGGTTTTAACACATCCATCAGCAGGTCTTCTTGTTGGGATCATGGAATGTCCTGAGCTGGAAGGTACCCGAAGGATGGTCAGAGTCCAGCTCCTGTCCCAGCACAGGGCACCCCAACAACCCCACTTTGTCCTTCTCAGGGCTGTGCTGTGCAGGGCCAGGAGTTTGGGCTTTGATGAACTTTTGACCATTAGGAGGTGGATTGATGACCCAGAGTGAAAGGATGACATTTATGGTCCCAGCCTTTGTCTGCTGGAGGCCAGGCAGTCCCATCAGAGCTGGCATCCCATGACAGTCCAGCAGAGCTCTAGCAGCAGGTTCAATTCTAAGGTTTGATCACACCCAGCTCAAATCAAGCATAGATTTTGAAAGTTTATGTCATCTGAAAAAAGTTTAAAATTTTATATGGCTTCATTTGGGGCCTTTCCTACAACACCCGTGATGCTTTAAAGTTCCTTTAGAGGCATGAGTATTGAGAATATTTGGGAGTTAATAACTTCTGTCCAGAGACAAGCATCCAGCACAGGGAAACTGGATCATTTTCTTTCTTGAATCCTACAACTCCTGACAGTGTACTGAACCTTTTCATACCATGTACGATGCACACCTGCAGAGCAGAGCAGTGTTCAGTGATCAATTTGATTTTGTGTTTGATCCTGTGTGTCACAATTTGATTTCGCGTTTGGTCCTGTGTGTCACAATTCCTGTCACACTCTGCAGCACGAGCTGTGCTGTGTGCCAGGGCAAGGGAAAGGCACAGAGCTGCAGCACTGATCAACACATCAGGCAGTGGGAGATAAACACGGGGCATTATCTCCTGGTGCTCCGGAATATATGTCAAGTTGTCCAGGGTTTACAAGGTATCCAGTCTCGTGTTTGTAAAGGCAGACAAAAAAAAGTCAAGAGTCACTAGTGCTTGTGTGTGGCAGTGCTTTGAAGAGCACTGCGGGGAAGGTAAAGAGGTAAAGCTCCCCCTCATTTATTTGAGCTTGTGAAAATTGCCATTGCTGCTGGATCTGCAGCTCCGAAATGGATTTTCTGAGGCTGCAAGGTCAGCGTGCCTCCCACCACCCCCACCCCAGCCAGCGTGGAGCGGGGGAGAAGCGATATCGCAGACAAGATGTGCTGCTGGTACTTGCTGTTCTGTTAATTAATCACCACACCACTTCCCATTATTTCCTTTTAATTATAACATTATTTGACCATTCAGATTTGTGCTGATTAAACCATCATTTAATTGACAAAGTGTACGGCAAAGCTAATGTTTCCTGTCAGCTTGAATTACACACGTGGCCCTGGTTTGTGGTGCCCCAGATGAGAGGGAAGGCAGCCCTGGCCCAGCCACTGCCCTGCCCCAGCCACTGCAAATATGGAAAGGCAGCATTAAAAACCAGAAAAACCCTGTACAACACAGTCAGATGGACGTGAGTGTCATCATCACTTACATTAAAACAGCCTCTGCTGCAGACTTCCTCTGGAAGCCAGGGGAAGAAAGTCTATGCAGATTTCCAGGAGTGGTTGGTTGCATGTTTCCTTGTTCTTTTGCTGACCATATTTTTTTAACCAAGTGAAAGATTAGCTTGTCTTTCCACAATCTCTCGTTATTCTTCCCTTTCTTTCTTCCGCCTTTTCTTTTTTTTCCTCTCTTTTTAACAGATTTGTTTTCCGCTCAATTAGACTTGTGATCACAAGAACACAAAGTAGTATTTTTCTCCTTCTGGAAAGACTCTTGCAGTGTGATGGGCAAATTGTCAGGAATAATTATACCAAATGGTGGAAAAAAATTGACGGAAAAGATCTCTCCCTCCCAGTGATAGGTTTTATTTAAGAAACAGTGAGCATCAAGCACATTTGTGACAAGGTGAAACCGGCAAGTGGAGCTTTGCCACGGGTTTATTTTTAATTGCTGGTGAACTAATTAGACAGCACAAAATGTTAGATAAACCACGGATAACACACAAAGCCTAACAATGTGGATTGTGTTCTTCAGTAAAAGAACAGATGAGTTAGATGTGAGGAAAGATAATACAAGACAGTTTAGCACACCACCTGTCCTGCCAGAAGGGCTCGAGATCGCTGCTGTCACTGCTGCTGGGGGAGTTTGAAGGCATTTAAGGTTTTAGGTGGCACTTACTCATCAAATCAAGCAGTTTCCTTCAGGACGAGGATATTTTTAGGACCTCTTTGCTCTGTTTCCTTGGCACAATGTAGTTGATTGTTGGTGTGAACGGACATTTGCAGCTGATGAAAGGTATAAAGAGCAAATTTTGTCTTTCAGCTTCACCATTCAGCTGTGGCTCAGATCTGTAAAGGCAGGGACATGGGAGCCCAGCGCTTGTAGCAAAAGGTGGCTGATATCTCACAGTCCTAAATTTTTTTAGAGGACAGCAAAGGTCAGGCTCCTCAGTGGCTGAAATGGCTTATGGAAATAGAAGCTGGGTTTTAGAGCACTAATGTGCTTTGAATTTTTTACGTGTAGTTTTCCAGTAGTAGAATTTTCAGAAAACTCCAGTGATTGGTTACTTTTAATCTTGCCTTTTTTTTTTTTTTTTTTTTTAATGGTTTTTCAACTAGGGACTCTTAAGAAAAAAAAATAAATTCTGGTATACATCCATTTAAGTTGGGGAAGTTAATAGGAATCTGCTGGAATGGTGGGGTAGTATTTATCCTAC
Organism: Vireo altiloquus; assembly: GCA_013396875.1. Taxonomy (NCBI): domain Eukaryota; kingdom Metazoa; phylum Chordata; class Aves; order Passeriformes; family Vireonidae; genus Vireo; species Vireo altiloquus. Next base: position 135,109 of record VZRF01007796.1, read on the forward strand.
CTTTCTCCAAATATAAAAGACCAGATGTTCACCTACCATAAATGAGTGCAGATTCCCTGAATTCAGTGGAACTGCATTTACACTGCCTTGTATTTACAGAAATAGCAGCGTCTTCCGTGTGTGGTTTCCATGATCAGCATATCAGTTACAATGCAACTCCTATTTTTAAGTGACATTAGATTGATTTTAGATTTCTCAACTCGAAGAGTAAATATTTCCCTCGCTTGGGCTGTCTCACAAAGGAGCCACTCAGTCATCCTACCTCGGTTATTTCTGGCCATGGTAACATCTCATTGATAGACATTTGGCATTCCCTCTGCAATGGGACATCTGCCTGTCTGCCTGTGTTTGGAATACTGATGGCACTGAGTGTTTCTGTAGTTACAGCGTGGCCCTCCGTGGACTATCAGTCTAGGATTACTACAGCAGAGTAGCTGTATATTTTAGATATCAGCTTTTCATCTCTTCTTGGTCAAAATAAGATGTGGTTTACTGATTAATACCCAGTGTGTAGTAAGTTTTTCAGTGTAAATTGACTTTCTTTTAAAAACCAGTGTTAAGTGTTACTGCAGGAAACAGAAGAGCACTAGGGGTGTGAACTGATTTTATTCATAACTTTTTAAATGTTCACATTTTTGTGAGCAGGAAATGGGCTTCATTCTAGAGACAGAAACCACAAGTAGAATTACCTTTCCCTGTTCTGTTTGCAGTGACAATCTGAGGGAGCCCTCTAGGTTTTTAAATACATGAGGAAGAAAGACATGGTGTTTGCTGTAAGCCAGAAAAAGGCCTGGAGCAAGTTATTGATGGAATGTTTATTTCAAACTGAAACTTTCACAGAAGTCCAGTTTTTGAGTGCCTTTTACGTAATCATTTTAAATGTAACCTGTTATGGCTACCCAAAGTAGTTTTTAAATAGCCAAAATATTTATTTGCCACTTACTCTATCAGGACTTCTACTACAGCAGCTATTTTGATGTATCAGTGGGGAATCTCAGTGATTTGTGTGGGTTTATCTTTTCTCAGTACCTGGAGTTTCTGGAGGTTTTTTATGGATGCTGCATGAGGAAGTCTGACAGCAGACCTTGGTACCACCTGGGCACAGAGGCTGTGAATGGCCTGAACGTGTAAAAAGCAGGGAAACCTACCTGCCTGCCTTCAGTGAAACCCCATTAATTGGTTCTGTCTATTCCATTTCCTTTTTATTACTAATGTATTGTTCTAAGTAGTGTGCTTGTTCCCAGCTTCTGTTCATTGGCAGCGTGAGGTTTACATTGAGTTTAATGATCTTGAAGGTCTTTTCCAACATAAATGATTTGCTGATTCTCAGCTCGTTCTCCTCCTTCCATTGAAGCCCTTGGCTCCTTTTTGGAAACAATTGCTAAATGCTGAAAAGGCAGAACTTGCTGTGGGAGGTAAAGTCTGCAGATTGGCTCTGTTGGGTGTCATGACTCCCCTCCAGCAGCTGCTGTGAGTTTTCTTGAGTCCTCTCATCAGAGTAAGGCAGTGCCACAAGGTACAGAATCCTCGAGAGGATTTGTCGTCCTGTAGGACAGAGGCTCCCTCAGCTGACGTTCACCAGTGGATGAAACTTGGCAGACTTCTTGTAGAGTCACTGGGGAAGCACCAGCAGCAAATAAAACACCTCTTCCATTGTCTCCTAGAGCAGCCCTGTCTCCTCTGGCTGCAGCCAGGCCAAGTTAGCACTGGGGAGTCCTTGGAGACAAACTGGTAAAGGAAATCTTTGGTGTGGGAGGAAATTGTGCCCCTTAGACTCTGGATCAGCTCTCTGTGTGTGCTGGGGGCTTGGCTCAGCCCCAGGGAGCTGTGGGCAGGGAGCTGGGTGAGCTCAGGGCCAGCAGGGGAAGGTCCTTGTGGTGTTTCTTTGTGCTCATGGTGGGAGGGCCTGACTGGGAACGGGAAACATCTTTCCCAGCTGTGCTGGATCAGGGACACATGGCAATGCCTCCCTGTCCCAGCTGTACAGCTGGATTTTCTTGTGGCTCTCAGTTCTGGGTCAGAAGGAAGGCTCTGCTTATCCCCTTTGCACATTGGCTGACTCTGTGTTCCTTATTCCTGATTATTTTTTGGGATGCTGAAGGATCACAAAGTTTTCCCATGGATTTCCCTAACAAAATAATGACTGATGTGTTTTACATGAAATTGCAGGAGTAACAGCATAGCTCTAGACAGTTCTGACTAGATTCAGCAGATACATTTCCAAACCAAATTGCTTTTTTAGAAAATGACATGGGCACAGTCACAGGTTACCTCTACCTTCAGTACATCTGTATTTATTCATTTATTTATGCATGTGCATACTTATTTCTGAACAACTGAAGATTCTTCAAGTTTCTGAGGGAAAAAAACCATCCCTGCTGGAGTGGACACCCAGGTGTTGGCATGGAGAGTGCAGCCTGGCTGTGTCCCTGCAGCCCAGCACAGGGAAAAGAAGCTCCTTGGACGTGGCACAGCACAGGATGAGAGCCCTAACTGAGTGTCACACCCTTGTTTAACAAGTGTGTGTGGTTGTAAGATTGCCCTTGTCTTCCCTGGAATAGGATGGGGCCTCCACTGCCTCCATGAAAATCAGGGAAGATTTTCTTCTGTTGCTTGAAGTCAGCTCTGGAAAGAGTCACGTGTAGAGCTGTGTTTGCCTTATGGGAAAAGACAATGGAACTGAGAGGCAAGAAATGCAGAAACCATTCTAAAATGCTCCAATTAAACCTGAAAAGTATTGAATATCTTCAACGGAAAATAGACTTTCCAGGTAGTTTCTGTTGGTAGAATCTTCAGTGTTGCAAACATAAGAGCCAAATCTGAAGAGTGTGAGTGTTGTATTTAGGCTGCTGCAAACTGTGGTTCCCAAAGGGCCTGGAGTTGGCTGTAATTGCTTTTACTCACCAGTTCTGCTGAGAATGGGCAACACAGTAGGTTTAGAGTAGATCTTGGGAAGGAATTCTTGGCTGTGAGGATGGGGAGGCCCTGGCACAGGGTGCCCAGAGAAGCTGGGGCTGCCCCTGGATCCCTGGAAATGTCCAAGGCCAGGATGGACAGGGCATGGAGCTCTGGTATTTTGGAAGGTGTCCCATGACGGGGAGTGGAATGGGATGAGCTTTAAGGCCCCTTCCAGCCCAAAGCATTCCTTGATTCTATGATTAATGTGGTAAAAAAACAGTACTATAGATTCCAAATAAATAACAAAGACATGTTATCAAAAACCACACAAAAATATACATTAAATTTTAAAGATTTGTGTTACAACTAAGCATAGAATTTCTCCATCTAGCATAAAAGAAATGGAAGAAGAGTTCAACTCCCTGTGTTATGTTTTAGGTGCTGAGGGAGAGATTCTCCAGCAGTTAAAGGCTCAGGTGACTGGAGGAGCAGGACCTGGTGCTCACTGTCTCAGAGGCTGCCTGAGAAAACTCCCAGTTTGCATTTTGAGACAGATTCCTTAAATCCTTTCATGGCTGTTGCTGCTCTTGGGGGTTTTTGTGGTAGCGTCTGGGCTGGCTTTTTTTGCACCTCTCTGTCTGTGTTCTGGCAGTCGTGTTTGCGGTCTCAGCTTCACTGTCTGGAAGTTTGTCATCATTGCTTTGTCATGAGCTTAATATGTCACCCAGATTTGAGTGCTGCAGCCCTGCACCATCTGCAGAGGCAATGCTGGCCCGTTTGCAGCGAGCTGGGTGAGCTGCAGTTTGGCTGGGCTCACTGTAAACTCCATGTGCTCAGACCTTTAGCCGTGGCTCCTGCTAAGGTCCTGACTGTGTTTTCATTACTTTGTAAAACCTGTTTTGAGCAGTTTATAAGTTGGCTGTAAAAACACTCCCAGGCAGTGAAAGTTGGCTGAGAATGTCTCTTGTCTGGGGTATTTTTAATTTGTTTTTTTGAAACATACTTGAAAGGGACCTTTTTCCCTTCAGTGAAAGAAAAGTCAGACAGGTTCATGGTTTCAGGAGTTTGGTTTTCTGTGCAACTCCTGCAGCTGGAAAAATTGAAGGTGGCTCCACTTTCCTCACTGAATTTTTCAAATAGGGCTATTCTGTCTTTTTTTGTCATGTATCACTCCTGTGGTGGTGGATTGCCCCAGAGGGATAACCAGGTGCCCCCCAAAACCACTCTGTCACTGCCCTCCTTGGCTGGCAGGGGAGAGGAAATACAACAGAAGGTTCATGGGTGGAGAAAAGGACAGGGAGAGATCACTCACCAGTTACCAGCACAGGCAGGTAACTGATACAGTGCAATAAAAGTGGTATATTGAGAAATATCCAAAATGCAGGAATGGATCTTATATTCATTTTGCTGAAGTGGGAGTTTGTTGAGATGAGCCTCCAAACAGGGCACATGTTCAGAAGTCAGTAATTGCTCTTTTCAGCAGGCAAAGTAGTTGGGGAAAATGCAAAATGAATGCATCAAAATAAGGTTACTAATCATCTTCTTTATTCTAATTCTCAGACAAATGGGGTGCATGGGTAGTTAAGAATGAATACATATTACAGATTCCAGGTAAACAGCTTTACCAGCCTTGAGGTGATAGCTGGCTGGAACTTCATTCATCCTGGGAATTTGGTGAATTTTCCCATTTTGAGACCAGGCCTTAGCCTGTGTCTCAGTGAAGAGCAGCTCTGCAGCACTAGCCCAGGCTTAACATCAGCTTTTCTCCTCTGGATGCCCTGAGCAGAAGTCTACTCTGTGATCAGGCATACTTTGAAGCCAGGAATTTTTTGTTCAGGACAAGCCATTGCTCGGAAAACAATATAAAGACCAGACCCCTGTCATTTGTCTCCCTGTCTTTTACAGGATGTCTTTTACATCCTCACATGCCACAACTTCCTATGGTGCTGTAAGACCACACAGACCTACAGAGCACTTTTTCTGTCCAGCTACAAACTATTTCCATTTGCCAGAGAGTCTTTTACCTCGGTGATTGCCTGACCCTTGTGTATTTTCATTTCTAGCAGGTTGCTCATCTTGGAAAACTGCTGCATAAGTCAGGCTGGAGCAGGGGAGGTTGGCCACTGTCCTCTAATTGCCCCCAGGAGTCTGGTCGGAAGCTGTGTGGTGATGATGGCATTTTCCTGATGGCATTTTCCTGCTCGCTTTTCTGACCTAAGTTACAGCAGTACATCCCTACAGGAAATTCCAAGAAGCCGATGTAATTATATGGTGATTTTTACCTTCCTGACGAGGTCACACAGAGTGCCAATGCAATTATCAAATACTGCTCTCCCTTGGTTCCCTGATGGCACCACACCTCCCTGCAGCCTGGGACCTCCTTGGGGCTGCTGCTCTGGGGTTTGTCCCCTTCCCTCAGACAGTGCCTCAGACTGAGGGGTTCTGTGTCACCACCCCAACAAGGCCATGCTCAGAGCAGATATCTGAACATCTGCCTTGTTCTGCTCAGCAGGCTGTGAAGCCAGAAATGTTATGCATGGTTTTCATCCTTTTGAAAATGGAATCAGCTGTACTGTGTTAATTTTAACGCAGAAATGAGAACCCAGCCATGACAGGACAGCATCTTTGTGGCATGTATTAAATACCTGACAATGGGAAATATGTTCAGGATTGTTCAGTATTTGATTGGGACATACAAGGAGTTGAGGTTTGCCCTCCTGCTGCCTGGCTTTCTTTTCTCACTTCAGTGAAATCAGGAGTTAGTGGGATGTGCTGCTCTTTGGAGACCCTTGTGGAGCTGTGTTCTGCATTTCAGAAACAGTCACCTCAGATCTAGTTATTGGCTACAGTGGATCATAATTCCAGAGTAAGGAGACGTTCCAAGAAGTGAGAAGTTGCAAAATTAAGAGCAAGCAAAGGATCTTTTCCTGTTTTGGGGTTTTTTGTTTGGCTTTTTTTTTTTTTTCAAGCTCAGGAGAAAAATTATACCTCAGGTCAGGCTTTGAGAAGGATTTGGTGTTGATTCATATCAACAGGAGTGTCTCCAGCTGTTAGAGTAAATACTAGAAATAAAGAGGAGTTTTAGGAGGGAGCTGTCAAGTATCCAACCTTAAGTGAGGCTATAAATCTTGTGAGACAGGAGGGAAGTTTATTCGGCGGAGGTTTATCCTATGACTTTGAGATATTTCTGTCTCTTCCTCTGAAGCAGATTGGAGACAGGAGGTTAGGCTGGATGGACCATTATCCCAACCTGTTCTGGCTGTTCTTCTGACCCTGAAAGTCTTGAACACATAATTTCATCTGTCCAGAATGATAGCAGTAAGGCACATGGAGTGTTAAATAGGAAAGTTGAAGCTTAAGTGTCATCACTGGTATTATACAGATAAGTGTTTCTGCAAAGAGGTTTTTTAATCTGCTGATAAGGATAATATGACATCTGAGCACAGGGGCAGCAGAAGGGCAGGCAGAGAAAGAAGTGTGTAAACAGGCCAGTGTAATTGAAGCCTGGCCTTCAAATCTCTGAGCTCTGCAGCAGCCAACTTCAGGGATGGAGCTGCAGTCTGGTAAACTTGCAGACCTTGACCAAACCTTCAGCTTTTAATCCAGTTTTTCCATTCACAGCATCTCTCTTTCTTTTTTACTTGCAAAAACACAGTTATGTTTGCTTCTGCATTATTTTGGGTGGGATTTTTGCTTTAATAGCATGCTAATAAAAGCAGAGTAAGGATTTCTGGCCACTCTTTCTTCCCTTGTGAAGGATCCCCAGTTGTGAGGCTGTGGCTCAGCCCAGCTTAGCAGGGCCAGTGAAAGCATGTGGAGCTTTTTCTTTCAAACCCATGTGTGAGGGGCAGTGGGAGACCTGTATCAGTATGAAAATGGACAACTGCATTGTGTCAGTTCCATGGATTTGAAAAATATGTTGTGTCAGTGCTTCAACAAGTGACTCATTTGGTAATTATGAGGTAAATAATGCACACTAAAATCAAAGCTTTGTGGCCTTTCTCCTAAAATTCAGTGACCACTGTATTATAAAAGTTAATTTACATGCCAAAATTTTATCATTTCAAGCATTAAAAAAATCAAATTTTTGCTCTCACAGTATTAATTTACTTAATATTTCTACTGAAGCAATAATTGTAAGTTTTGATCAGAATGGTCAAAGATAGATGCTGCCCAACTTGTTGAGTTACTGACTATTTAAAAATCACTCACAGTAAAAATATTTGTCATTTGGAGTTATAATGCTTTAGTAGTCTCACAGATGTTTTCAGACATAAATTGATTCTGTCAGCATCTAGGAGAAATAACAAAGTAAGAATTCAATGAAACCCAGAGTTCAGAACTGGCCTAATGCTTCATCCACCGAATGGTAACATTTTCATTAATTTTCCGAAGCAGAAATGGCAGAATGATGAACTCTTTTAGAAATCTCCAAACCTGCCCAGGGAAACACACGGCAAAATGTGTGAAAACATTTATTAACAGGAATTAAAACTTCATCCCTATACTCGACATGGTACCTTAAAGGAAAGTTAGTCTTTTTCCTATGAAATAAAAGAGATGAACCTGTTGAAAATGGGTGGGTTTGAAGCTCAGGGATGTTCATCACTTGAGCAGCTCAGTCGATTCCAGGCTCCTTTGATGAAGTTTCAGCACTGTTGGCCTCTGTCGTGCTAGGAGTTAGTGATGTTTGCAAGAGGCACTTTTGTTCTCCTCTCCAGCCACATGGAGAACAGTGCTCGTGTCCATCAGCTGCTTCCAAACAGCTCCCTGGGCCTTGATTGTGTTATTTTATCCTTTATTTAATATTTACTGTAGACTAAGATGTCTGACAGGAGGGGGCAGCCTCAAGTTGCACCAGGGGAGGTTTAAGTTGGGTATGGAAATTAAGTTGGTGGAAATGTCTTCACTGGAAGGTTTTTCAGGACATGGAACAGGCTGCCCAGGGCAGTGGGAGCCACCACACCTGGAAGTGTTGAAGAAGAATGTGGATGTGGCACTTGGGGACATGGTTGGTGTTGAACATGGTGGGGTTGGGTTAATGGTTGGACTTGATGCTCTTGGATGCATTTCCCACCCTTAGCCAATCTGTGACATTAGAAAGCATCTGTGAGACAATTATTGTATGAGGGCAGGAGCAGGGCCAGAGCCTTCCTGCCTCCCACCCTGCTGGGCTGGGGCAATTCTGGGGGTGCATCCTGTGGGGCTGTCGTGGATCTGCTGCAGGCTCTGTGTGCAGGGGGACATGAGGCTGAATGAATCAGACATTATAGTGTAGCACACTTGGCTGTGGGGTTTTTTAATTGTTACTTTTTATTGTTTGCTTTAAAAGCCTGAAAAACTGACATGATCCTTCCACATGCTTTCCCCTCTAGCCAAGTTTTGGGTTTTGACCTCTTAAAAATGAATGTACTGTTCAAATATGGCAAAACACCGAGGTTTTCATCCAGGCTGGGAACCCACTGCAAAGGTTGGAGTTTGTAGGAAAAGTTTGTAGCTGCCTCTCTACTCCAAGGCCAGGTTGGATGGGGCTTGGAGCAACCTGATCTAGTGGAAGGTGTCCCTGTCCATGGCAGGGGGTGGAACTGAATGATTTTCTAGGTCATTTCCAGCCCAAACAATTCCATGATTCTAAAATAAGGTCAGGAAGGATGGTCAGGAGCAAGATCAAGGATGGACAGACTTGGAAGTGATGCAGAAACCTGGATTGGGAGCAGGCAGCCTTGACTGAATGAACATCATCATGTATGATGCATCTTCGGGCACCAGCTCAATCAAGGAGGTGGAGTTGTATGTCCAGGATGGATGTCACGAGCAAGAATTGGAAATATCTGCTTTGAAGTGGTTTTCCAGCTCTCTCTGTATCCCATCCACAGACAGAATTAGGCCAAAGAATGGCCCATCATGTTTTTCACTCTGTGTATCTATGGTAGGTGAGTGGAGCTGTCCTCTGGTGATGTCTGACTCTCTCATTTGTTTGTAGAGAAAACTCAACCAACCAGTCTGAAGGAGGCATTTCAATTTCGACTAAGTTAGGTAAAATTGAGTTGAAAAGGAGCTTGAAATTGCTGTTCTTTTGGGGATAAATGCAAAACATGGCCTACTGAAAGTCAATAGTTTGTGAGTTCTCTTGAACATTTGGAAGTTGAATTCCTGGCAAACACACAGAGTGTGGCAAAATGGCATCAGGATTATGGCATTGACACCAGAGGGTGGTGAGTTTTAAGTCAGACCCCATTTCAGTGGATATTCAGGAGACGATGTCAGCAGTGGAGAAAAGCAGCTGTAATCACATATTAAAGTGTGTATTGTTAGATAACACAGCGTTCTGCTGCTGCCAACTATTCCTTTGTTATGCAATTTGTCATGCTGCTTACAGCCAACTCATCATCAACGTGTATCAGCACAGGCACAGCAGTTTCCCAGGGAGGGTCAGGGCCTCTGGGTTTCTTTAGAACTGGCTGGAACTCAGTAATCCTGTCTCCTGGCATTGGAGGTGGGGGAAGTAGTAATAAAATTCAAATTTAACACAGAATCTTCTGTGACACATAGTTCCCTCATGGTAAGTACCAAAATTTCTGTATGAACTTCCACTGATTTCATTAATAAAATGTTTGAAATTTTATTCCCTATTTAAAACTAAACAAAACTGTGTAAAGCCTACAGAGACATTTAATCCAGGAAAAAATCTACCTGCCATGTGTCACCCACAGTCACCCTGACCTGGAGATCTGACTTCATTTCTGCTGCTTCTTCTAAACATACACTCAGGTGTCGAATGTTCTGCCAAGCTGAGTCTGTGTGGCTCCAGCCCCAGCCAGTGGGTGTGTTTATATATAAATTGAAATTTAACATAGTGGGATGAGTCACACTCTGTGGGCAATTATGTTACAAGTAGTTTTTAAAAGAAAAGTCCAATTCCATCACTTAGCAGGACAGTCTCCTTTAGAAACCTCTGCCTGTAGCTCAGCTCCATCAGACACAGGCTGTCCCTGGATGCCATCCCCAATAACTTAGATATTCAGGAATTCTTGAAACCAACACTGCTAACTGTGCTGCTAAAAAGGGGACCCTTGTCTTGTGCTCACATTGCTGCCTGTGTCCAAAGTGTAATATTTAATTGCATTTTCTTAATCTTTACCACTGTATTGCTAAGCTTTCTAATACCTTCAAAATACCAAATCTCAGGCTTATCCTAATTAAAGAATCTCAATTTAATCCATATTGCATGACAATTCAATTTGTTGATTGCTTTTTCTCCCCCCTCTTTGTGAAATTCCCGTCAAATGTATTAATTCAACATGATGAATCCTGTATTCAACCCACTGGAGTGAATAATTAAAATTAGCTGATAAAACTTTCAGCAGAATTACTTTGTGAAATTGCTGAACAGATGTGTCATTTTAATGAAAATCCACAGACAAGCGCCTTCCCCCCTCGGCAGGATAAAAATATTATCCCCACGGCACATACTTAATTTGGTGGTAAATACACTCCGAGCGATTGCTGGAAGGGAAGAAAAAGCAACTTGTCACACTTAGTAACTTGATTTTTCCCCAGCATGCAGTAACAGCTATCTACAGTAATTCATAGTGCTCTATTGTTGCTGCAAGTCCCAAAGAGAACTTATTAAAATGCAATAATCTCCTATTTAAACAGAAACAATAACCATTAAATTTCCTGTGGATCCAAAATTGAGCACAAGCCCCATCTGGTAAGAGTGATTAGAGGCCTGATGAGGGAATTTAATTTGCAACATTCAAAGACTAAATCTGAGCAGATCTTGTCACCTGGGACTGGAGTGCTGCTTGCTGTCTTCTTAAAAATCTCGACCTAAACTGAAAATGGAATGTAGAAGTGAAAATGTTACCCAGGGGCTGAGCTTGACAGGATTGTATTTCATTATGTGTCTCCATCAGGGCTGGAGAGCTGCGAGGAATTTCGGCGTTGGCTGGGTTGGGATCCCCTCGTCAGGGCATTCACAGAGACTGCTGCTCCCAGCGTGGCCAACAAGTCATTAGAGGAGCCTCCAGCCTGCCCTTGGACCTCCCTCATTCCAGTCACTTGCCCAAATGACAGCAGCTTTTCTATCCCATTAGGAGGAGCCAGGATAATTTTAGCATCTCCTACAACAAACAAGCATCTCACGGATATGTTTCTGCTCCTGGCAAAACAACACAGGCATTGTTAGCCCTTATTACCAACTCCTCTTAGGGCCATGCCATGGATCCCTGTCATTTGGAGCTCATTTCCCACACCAGCCAGCTGAGATTTGGGATGGGCAGGTGTAGGCTGCAGAAATTCATGGTCAAAAAAATACCAAAATCTGGCAAATTGGGTTTTTTTGCTCTTTGTTTGGCTGGCTTTTTCAGGTGAGGCTTGTATTTGCTCTAAGCGTTAGAATTTGGTCAGCTAGTTTTCTGCCACAGCTGTCAGTTTATATATTACTATAAGCTCCTAATTAAGAACCTGTTTGTAATGGCAAAGCTCTAGTTCATTAAAACATATGTCGCTAGGGAGATAGAGGTAACCAGGAAAATAAGGAAAATAGATGCATAAGGCTTTTTCAGAGTCAAGATTTCTTCTCACATTGAGTCTGAGCTCCACAGATGGAGCTTGGTGGTGTCCAGCAGGGTCTTGGTTTGCTTTCTGAAAGCTGCATCCTGAAGGTGCTGTAAGAGCTGGGTCTCCCTGTGCTCCGAGCAGTGGGAAAAATGTGATGGGTTGGGCATGGGGCTGCAGGTTCTGTTCCACCAGCCTTGGGACTGCGTGGAATTGCTTTGGGACATCAGGCTTTGCCAGTGTTTTGGCCACTCCAGCTCCCTGTTTGTTGGAAGCTCCATTTGCAGTTACAGACATGAGAACACTTGCCCTGTAAAAAATCTGAAATTGTAATTTGGAGGGTAGCTGTCACAGAGGAGTAACCACTGACCTTGGTCAGACACAGACCACTGAGTGCTGGGGCCATTACCAGTGCCTGAGCAATCCAGCCTGCAAGCCATTAGTTGCTTTAACTATTGCAAATTACTGTGGGCTTTTGTTCTTGTGCAGAACCAGCCCATGCAGTTGCTAAAAAATCGCCTTTTTTCTTTTTTCTGGTGCTCCCTACATTTCATAAAGACAGCACGTGAGACTCCAGGGTATTGTGGAGGGAGGAGTCATGCAGGAATTAATAAAAAAAGAACATTAACTGCCAAGTTACCAATCTATTTGCACCTCTTATGGAATTACAAATCCGAATGAGGGGAGGGGGCTGCACTACATCACCACTTGTCCCTTTGTGCCACCATGCACACACAGAGGGCTGAGCCCTGCTGTGGGGTGGTGGCAATGCTGCTCCTGTCGTGAGCCATTCTGTAAGGCAGCATCCTAGGAATGTATTCCATCCTCAGCTGGGTTCTTTCTGCCTCCTAGTCCTGGATGCTTCTTGACTCACGTGTTTTTGTGGGCATGGGAAGAGCACAGGTCTGAAAACAGGAGTCTGGCTTCTCTGCAATGGTGTATTATTAAATAACCTATGAACCAATCTGATTCTTTTTTGCTACCCAAGGATATGTAGCTCATTCTTTGTCTGCAAGCAGAGCTGACCCCTGTTAAATAGCAAACAGGTTTTCCATCAATGCCTTTTCTGAAGGTTTCTGAGAGTGATTCCAGGTACTTTTCTTGGCCTCAAGTGTTCCCTCTTGAAAATGTTCCAATGTACCCTCGTGCCTCGAGCCAGCCTACACTACTGATGAACTTGGCCCATTGTCACCTGTCATCTTGAAGCTGATTTTTCTTTTCCAGAATACAAGGTTGACACTGAGACAAAACTTCCCATCTGTGTGCTTTACTGGCACGTAATTGCTCCAAAGAAGGGAGGAGGTTCCCTAGATAAAAGTGCTCACTGCTTTCCTTGAAACTATTTTCTGTAAATAAAACTCTTTCATCTTTGAACTTAAATATATTTCAACCCCAATTTAGGTTCTTTTTTCCCTCTTAGTCCTGGACCTCTCTAAGTTATTAAAAAAAAAGACTTTCTTAATAAGCCCCAAAGGTAATCAGAAAGAAGACAGCAAAATGAAACAACTCGTAAAATATTCCTCAGCATCTTTAGGGAATACTTAATGCACACAGGGTCAGGGCTTTGTAATGGTAATTTAAGAGTTGTAGGAAGTGATCCATCATTTTAAAGAGCAACATTGCCATCTTTGACAAAAAGTTTATGTTTCGGAATCAACTTGAGTCCCTGCTCACCTCAGGAAAACAAATGCTGGCACATCTTCTTGTAGGACATAATGAAGGAGATTTTCTATAATGTTATGCAAATGTCATGCTAAATGGTACATAGGCTTTGAGAAGTGACAGGCAATTGCAGCTGTCCAGTTTTCTGGAAAGCACTAATGCTGTTCTGGATTAATTTTTCTTTCTGGAGCAGACGTGGTATGGAAATTACCCTTGACTGAAAGCCATCGTTGGAAAGGTCACAGCAGTAGATACAAAATCCATAGGCAGTCGATTGCCTTCCACAGATTCAGCATTACTTCTCTTGCCTATTTTACCCTTAGGCATCTTTTATTTCTTGCACAGATGGTCTCACTCAGCCCTAACAAAATGTTTTAAGCTGTTGCATAAATTAAAATAAGAGGCCCCGAAGTACAGAAGTGCAACTCTTTGGGAAGAAGTTGGGGGTGGGGAGGGAGTGGAGAATAGGCAAGGAGAGAAAATTATACAGGGCTCTGCTTCCCCTTCAGCTTCCCTTGGCTGAGCAGGTCAGTCACAGGTATTTCCATCAGCACAGCTGAACTTGGGGCATGTGGAGGAACAAGTGGATAACACTGCAGAGGATTGAGTGCAGTTGTCACGTGCAAAGCACATCATAGATGTGCACCAAAGTAATGAGGAAAGATGGTCAATAATTTTTTACATTCTTTTTGTATTCGAAAGGGTGATTTCATCAGGTTCAGCCTTCAACCTTGCCATTTGCCTTTGGTAAAATGAAGCTCCTCGGAAGTATTTCACAGATAATTTTAAAATACTGATTTTTGTTTCCAGCAGGGTGTTGTGGTTTAACCCCAGGTGCAACTCAGCCTCACACAGCTGCTCCCTCACTGCCAGAGAGCTGGGGAAGAGTAAAATTGAGAAAACTCATGGGTTGAGGTAAAGCCTGTTTAATGGGACAGTGAAGGAAGAAAATACTAATGGTGATGATGATAATAATAATAATTAATAATAGAATTAGAATATAGAATACAAGTGATGGACAGTGCAGGTGTTCACCACTCACTGATCCGTGCCCAGCCAGTTCCTGAGCAAAAAGTGAAATCCGAAAATATCATTTTCCTTTGAAAGTCCTAGACCTCGTCCATAGTGTTAAAAGGAGCTCATCCCTGAGCAAACCATTGGGTATGTGTTTTGTTCCTTACTTGATGTATTTTTTAGTTCATCTTGGTACAATAAAATAGTTCAGATGGTAAAATACTCCTGTGTTGTTTGCTTGTGGACTGGTCTGCAAGTAAATTAAGGTGACTGGAGAAAAAGCATAGCTTGGGGCCTCCAGGCTTCCCCTTGGCTGCAGAGGCTGTTGTCCCACAGCCCCAGCTATTCCTGCCTGCCTCTAACACCCAGGCTCACTTTTCATGCCTTGGGCTTCCACCAAAGTTTAACTCTACTGCTGTCTTCAAATCTCTCAGAAGTGTGAGCCTCCTGATTTCCAGCTAAAATCTTCAGAGGATTTCTGATGTTGTGTAACAGAGGTGGAAATGAGGTTTATAGGGTATTACATGTTGGTGTCTTACGATGAACTACGAGGGTTTGCAGCTCCCTTGGTGGGGTGGAAACCTCCTTAAACCATATAGGACTTCTTAAATTCAGTGCCTTATTACTTTACCTTTTGCTGCTGTTCTGGGGTGCAGGGTCACTCTGACTTCAGGGAGCAGCACTCTTCCATGCCACGGAGCTGAGGTTGGTCTGTGCTGCTCAGATTGTGCCTTGTACCCACTGCAGCATGATCCTCTAATCAGCCATTAGCAGATTCAAGCTTAATCAGGTTTCTGTGACTTTCACAATGCATGAGGATCTTCCCTCAGTGGAAGTTAGCCACAGATAATATTTCAAAGCCGTAGCTGTTAGGTCAATGATCCTCTCTTGAGGCCTGTGCCAATTCCTTGGGAGTTTCATTTGAAAGACCAGTCTGGCAACTCAAACACAGCCTGATAAACAAGGAATTCATGAGTATGGCAGGGCTGGCACGTAGAGAGTGCTTGAAAAAGGTGCTGTGAAATTGTTCTCAGCCAAATAGGGATTTGCTGAGGTACCCAGAGTGGTGGTGCACAAAATCCTGCCAGCTCCTATTTCCCAGAGGGTAACAGCAGCCCTGTGTGGGGTAGGGAAAGGCTCCAGCACATGGGCTGGCACAGCTGGGGCAGGGGAGTAGTAGCTGAGGCCTTTACACTGCCTGGTCACTGGGATGGAAGGGAATGTTGAAACCTGGAATGTGTCATTATGGGGAACTGAACTTGCCCTGGCATCTGCCACATCCTATCCCCAACTCTTAGCTCATTTCTCACAGTGACTGCAAACCAGTGGCAGAATACCAGTCCTTTTTCCCAGTTAAAAGATGTCAATCAAAAAGGAAATTCATCAGATTAGTCAGGTGGGTCCTCAGAGAGGTCTAATGCTTGTAATTCCTGTTCCCAAATCCAGTTCTCTTGACTTGCAGGGCTTCTGTATTGCAAATTCTTGGCCTCACTGGTCAGCAGGATGGTTGTTATCACACCACTCTGTACCATAGTTCTTGCTTCTGTTGAGAGAGCAGCACAGAAGCACTTAGACATTGTGCATTAGTCACTGTCACTGTTACCTCTGACAGTGAAACCTAATAAATGGGAACACCAGACTTTATAGGTCATCGAATACCACAAGGTGGATTCCTGGAGAAATGGAGTTACAGCACTGTTGTAATGTGGGCCTCTCCCTTCGCTCCCAGCCTGCAGCATCCCTCTGTTTGCTCAGTAGCCCTTTTCTCCCCACCATTTTCACTAGTTGTACCTGCAGTGGTTTGTTCTTTATTGGTGGGAATTAGGTTTCTAAGCTTCTGTTTGTGTAACCATATTTTGGTGTGGGGTGTGTTGCTTATTTCCTTGAATATTGTGGTAGCTGTGTTCTTCAGTGTCTTTTGACTGAGAATATTTCTGTACTGTAGAGCACATGAAACTCAAGGTGACCAGTTCTGTTTTCATGTTGGTTCTCCCTCTAGGCTGGAGGTTTCCTGCCTTCCTTAGGTACAGCTAACATAGAGAAGAGATGGTGTTCTCCTTCAACTAATTAGATGATGCATTTCAGAGTCGTCAGTTATGTTTAGTCACTTAATGAATTACGTTTTGCCAGTTGACAGGGATTGATCAGCAAAGAATCCAAATCCAAAAGAGAAAAAGGAAACAACCATAGCTGTATTTTTAAAGAAGTATTCACAGACGAATGGAGATGTTAGGTGGTGTAACAGCTAGGCTAAGCTCCATTTTTAGGCTGCAATCATAATTAGAAAGGACTGGTTGCATTTTTACAAGGTTTAGATGTTTTCTGTAGCATCGTATTTCAAATTTCGGCAGGTTTGGATCAGACAGGACAAAAATATCAGATTTTTCATGTATATTTGTTGCAATTTTTGTTGCAATTTTTCAAGCTATGGGGTAATGCATGTGTAGGAAGTTAATGATGTGGTCTCTGGGTGTTGCTTTCCTGTACGGAGTACTGATAATGAGCTTCGAGTAATAGGGTACGAGTCCCAGAAGATGAATTCTGATTACCTTTGTGGTATCGTCCCCTGTATGCCCCTTCTTCCTTGATGTTTCTGTAAAGAACATTTGGATTTTGATGAGGGTATTGCCTATTTGACTTTTAATTAGATTTGCAGTATGTTATGTTAATAAACCATGACTCTCTGCTTAGTTGGTTTGTTTTGTTTCCACTTTCTTAAAGTGTATAGTTGTGGAATCATATGGTGGTAGGCAGAAGTTGAAATATTTTGCTTCTCCCTGTCTAAACCTTATATTTATTGGTCCAGAGAGGGTGAATTTTGTCCCATACTCAATAATAATCAGTAAACAGTAGTTAAATTGTACAGAGACTTGCAAACTGCAGCATACTGTGAAAGTGCAGAGAGGAATCCTCCAAGGAAATTGCATGATAGGTCTTAAATAATACCTTATAGTCATGGGCTGTGCCATTATAGGCACTAAAATTAAATATACAGCTTCCCTAAACAGCAGGTTGTCTTTCCCACTGCCCCTTTTTAATAAAAACTCTGGGACTTCTTCATGTTGACAGGTCAAGTGTAGTCTCTTTATAATCTCCATGGTTTATCCCATTTGGAGTTCTTGAAATTTGTTTTCCTTGTACTCACTCGTTTCCCCCCTCAATCATTTCCTTGTTTCGGCATACTTTTAATTGAGATTTAAAAAGCAAAACGAAGGCCCAAACCTTTTACCAAATCCCAGGTAAGGTGAAGGCATTTGGCCGAGTGCTGGTGTGTGGCTGTGACTCGCGGTGGAGATCCCTGCACACGTTGGGTTGTGTTCAGCTCTGTGTTTAATGAGCAGGCTGTGATTTCACTGCAGCTTGGCTCCAGTGGGATGTGTGAGTGGTTATGGCAGGGCTGTAATGCCCTGTCAGCACAGGTTACTCGCTGCTGGTGGCCCAGCGTGTCCCCAGACGTCACTGGAGCGATGTGTGACAGTGCTGACGCTGCAGTCAGTAAGGACCACGAGGGGCAAGGAGTGCTAAACAGCTGGGAGTGCCGTCATGGAAAAGTTTGTTCATTATTTTTAACCTCTCGGGATGTTTTCCTTCTCTAATTCCCATTATTGGCTCCTCAGCAGAGGTGCTGTTGATTGTCCTGAGGACACAGGAGAGTTGGCGATGGCTTTGCCCTGGTGATGTCCTGGAGGGCCCAGGCTCTGCTCAGCACAGGCCTCTTGGCTAAAATTGCTGTGTTTGGTGGCAAGTTTTGTGATGCACAAGCCCTTTGTGGATGGGCTGAGACAACCTAACTCAGGTCACACAGGTCATAAAGTTACCATATAATTCTGCCTTTCAAACACTCTCAGCTTGGGGTGAGTTTTAATACTTAAGTGAGTGGATTGTTTAAGACATAAAATCCTTTTGTAACAAGATTTGGTTCTCTTAGGCTTCTAAGAGAAACCTCTTCCAGAGGTTTTTCTAAGACAGAAAATGCTTTGCCTCTGAATTTCTGAACCTTATACTATTTTTTCCTTCTGGAGTTGTGTTTCTTTCTAAATATGAATAAAACGTTTCCAAAATGGATGAAATATTTTCCAAAATCTGCACACATCTTTTGAGGAGATGGGAAAGGGAAAAAAATATCTGGGGAGTGTTCCATCACCATTAGAGAAACAATTAGACACTTTTACTCTCCTGTCTGTGTAAATGATATATAAATGAAATATAAATAAGGGGAAGCTCAACTTGGGTGGACCAAGCTCTTGAGTTAAATAATCTGTTAAGATTAAATGACTGCAAGGTCTGGGCCTTTATGCAGCACTTTCTGGCATTTTATTAATAAATGCTATTTTCCTGTTGGAGGGATTTTTGCACTTGTTTGTCTTTAATAAATTGGGAAGCAAGCACAGATATTAAGAGACACTTCTGTCCATGGTCATTTAGTTTAGGGCACTGTGTCATAGTCATAACAAGTAAAGCCCAGCTTGCTTTCCACAGAACCCAGACTGGTGCTGTTTATTTGGTTCTGAGGCAGCCATGAGCCTTTCCCTGTCCTTTGATGCAAAGTTTAGGATCTGGTGTAGGAAGCTGTGCATTTCTCTCCTTGTGTGTGCTGTCCCTGACAGTTCTTAGGGGTCCCTGGGTGAGGTGTTAGCAGAGGCAGGTGTTGCTGCCAGCAGGAGGACAGCCTCCACTTCACACACAGTGAAGAAAACTGGCCTTTTGGGGGTTGGATGGTGATGGAGGAGGTAAATAAAAAGATTCTAATTGGCTTTTGCAGATAAAATTTATTGCCAATGCTTTAAATTCTTGGGAGATGAGCATTTGGGTTCTGTCCCTGAGGCAGGGGAGTCCTGTTCGAGTTGAGCACAGGGTGAGACCGGAGGAGAAACCTCAGCTGCCAGTGCTAACTCTGGGGAGGGATGGGGGAAATTTGGGGAGATTGGGGTGAGGGCTCAGCAGGGACAGTGTGGCACCATCAGCCCCAGTGGCTGAGAGAGCCTGGGCACTGTGGCCATGGCAGTGTGCCCACCTGAGCACCTCGGTGTCCACCTGAGGGGCAGGGCAGGGCAGGGCAGGGCAGGGCAGGGCAGCGGTTCCAGCAGTGTTCCCTGTGGGAAGGTGTTCCCTGTGGGAGGATGAGGTGTTCCCTGTGGGAAGGAGAGGTGTTCCCCGTTGGAAGGTGAAGTGTCCCATGTGGGAAGGAGAGGAGTCCCATGTGGGAAGGTGTCCCATGTGGGAAGGTGTCCCATGTGGGATGGAGAGCTGTTCCCTGTGGGAAGGTGAGGTGTCCCCTGTGGGAAGGAGAGGTGTTCCATGTGGGAAGTTGAGGTGTTCCATGTGGGAAGTTGAGGTGTTCCATGTGGGAAGGTGAGGTGTTCATGTGGGAGGATGAGGTGTTCCCTGTGGGAAGGAGAGGTGTTCCCTGTGGGAAGGTGAGGTGTTCCCTGTGGGAAGGAGAGGTGTTCCTTGTGGGAAGGTAAGGTGTTCCATGTGGGAAGGAGAGGTGTTCCATGTGGGAAGGAGAGCTGTTCCCTGTGGGAAGGTGAGGTGTTCCTTGTAGGCTGAGGAGGGGTTGGGGAAGGCAGAGGAGCCACACAGCCTGTAGGGCCAAGGTGTGTTATGGCTGACTAAAACACCTCCTGCCCGCTCTGCCTTCCCACAGAGTACAGGCAGTGATCATCCTTCCCTCCATGCTGCCAATCCACACAGCTTCCCTGCTGCTTCATTCCACAGCTGGGAATGTTGCTTTCCACGCAAAAGGGGCCTCTCACAAACACACATGAAATGTCACTGTTGTATTTTAGGGACAGGCAAGACACGACCCAGACTCCAATATCCAGAAAGCAAGAGGAAGGAAGTCCAGTTTANCAGGCTGAGGAGGGGTTGGGCAGGGCAGAGGAGACACACAGCCTGTAGGGCCAAGGTGTGTTATGGCTGACTAAAACACCTCCTGCCCGCTCTGCCTTCCCACAGAGTACAGGCAGTGATCATCCTTCCCTCCGTGCTGCCAATCCACACAGCTTCCCTGCTGCTTCATTCCACAACTGGGAATGTTGCTTTCCACGCAAAAGGGGCCTCTCACAAACACACATGAAATGTCACTGTTGTATTTTAGGGACAGGCAAGAAACGACCCAGACTCCAATATCCAGAAAGCAAGAGGAAGGAAGTCCAGTTTATTAGATGGCGGGCTGCGCAAAGACAGCTCATGATTGGTTAATTTAATAACACCCCTTTCAAAACATCTTTTCAAAACGTCGGACACAAACACCAGGTGCAAGTTATTTACCAAGAAGTTGTTTACCAAGAGTTGTTTTCCATCTTCTCTCATGGCCTTCAGGCCTCTGCATGAGAAAATTTACTTTCCCACAGACACTGACTAGCAGTCTAATGTCCGAAAATCTTCTCTGAACAAGCAGTCAGCATCCATAATGAAACACAAACTTGAACATTCTGAAGCACAGGGGTGTTGAAGACAGATTTCTAATGGAACAATGTAGTTGTCAGGCTTGACCATTTTCTCAGGCAGTTTGTTTTATTTGGCTTGGACATGCCACACTCTGAGCAGTGCAGTGGTGTAAATCCACCCCCGTGGGCTCTCCTGCTGCCCAGGGGCCTGGCAGGGCTGAAGGGGAACAGGCTTCACCCTCTGCCTGTGTGTCACCTCCACAAACCCCACCAAAACTCACGGCAAAGCTTTTTCTCAACTTTGGATCCCACTGCAGCTTTGATGGCATCAGAAGAGAGATGTGCAGTTGAGCTGACAATCAGTGATTGGCATCGTGCACAACTCATTATTGTGTCAAGGATTTGGCATGTCCGTGGAGAGGAAACCATGTGCGTTGTGTTGACACTGAGCTTAATTCATATCCTACCGGCGGCAATGCCAAACCCTTATCTCATCGGTGCTCATGCCAGACCACCTGCCTGCGTGCCAGGTCCTTGTCAGAATAATGAGTTATGCTTAATACCAATCATTCCATGGCAGATGCTGCCTGGTGTAGCCATTTTGTACAGTTGGGAGCCTCAGCAAAATGGCTGGGTTTCCGTGCTGGGTTTCCATGCAGAGCGTGGTGTGGTTGGAGCTCTCTGGTGGGGTCAGGAAATGGAAAAGGATTTCAAATGGCATCCAGATGATCTGCTGGGTTTTATGGCAACTGTCTTGAAAAAAACATCTTCCTGTAGTTTTTCTCTTCTATACCTTTCTCCAAATATGCAAACTCTTCAGCCCCCTCGCAATATGTTCATTATCTTTCTGCTTTTAAGATCTTCAAAATGACATTTTTGTGGCCTATTCCTTCATCTTACCCTTTATTAATGCAGCTAATTTTTGGAGACAGTCCTGATTCTTCCCCTTGCTAGCAAAGGGTTCATCTGCAGTGCTTGCAAGGGCACAGGCCTGGGTGTCAGCCTACCATACCTCGGGGTTTTGCCAGTTCCACTTGCCAGGAGATTGTCAAGGGAGATGTGCTGTCTCCCTGCTGAAAATAACCCTTTCTCTCTCTAACACTGTAGAAGGCAGGAAGGACTCGCAAGGAAAAGAGAACCCAAAATGTGGTTTTGGCTTTTCCCTATGGGAGAAGTTCAAGGTGCCACCAAAGCGGGAGAGAGCATTTGAGCTGATATTGAACTTATAATCAAACTCTTTGTTGTGGGAACTGAATACTGTGGGAAAGGGAAAGGAAAACTTCCTTGGGGTACAGCAATAATGTGTGTCTGTAAGGGACCACAGTGTAGAGTAACTCCTGTTTACCTCTTTGCCTTGAGTGGGTAATTTGCTGGAATAAAAAGAGCAAGAAAAGGCTGAATGTTCAGCAGTTCACATTTGCTTTGAAATCAAGAGGTCCCCAAACCAGCTTGGTGTTCTGTGTTACAGAGATATGACAGTTTATACCCAGGTGCTTTCACACATACGTTAAAAAAATAATCACATCACACTCCCCACAGCCTGGTCATCATTTGTTCTCAAACCACGTTCAGGTGACAGTGCTCGAAGATAGGTTATTCATAATCATGCTGTTGTTTAAGCTGCATTATTATTTTCTGTCCAGCCTATTGATTTTTCAGGATTCTTCTGCATGAGGCTTTTTCATTAGTGTGTTATATGGAACAAAAACCCCATAGTGGATTCAGAAAATATTGTACTTACAAAACCTCCATAATTTTCTGGTTTTAATAGAAAAATAAATGCACCTGGGCTTACAGTTAGGATGCCAAGATTTTCCATAATTTAATTTGAAACAGTTCAAGAGCTTTACTTCGCATATCAGCAGAAATGAGGGCCAAATTCAGATACAGTTTAATTGGGTACAAATCACTTGGCTTCCTAGAATTACTTTAGCTTACATAAAGTCCACTTTAATTGGACATTTTAAACATACACACATTTGCATTTCTTTAATAAATCAGATCATTGCAACACAGTTCTAGACAGACACTTCCTGGGATAGATGGCCTGGTTTCCTAAACCTGGGAGAGAATCACTGCACAGTGAAGGGGCAGCCAGGCAGAAGGGCTAGAAGAGATAAAGGATGGTCACTGGACAGATTTATGTTGGAAGCATGTTAAAAATAACAGATGAAAACAAGACTTTGGTGTGAATTGGAGCTTCTCTGCTGAAAAATTTCACTTGTGATGAGCTGCTCCATCATCATCAGGGCCACGATGGGCTCTTGGTGTGCAACCCCTTGGCTGCAGTGACAGTCACATTTCCCAGGACATGTTTTCCATGGGAGGACCATGGGGATGTGATACATCTCGAAAGTTACTTTTGGTTCCTAGGGGCTGTGGTATCCAGTTAGCCCTCGATTCTATGAATATTTATACAACATAAATGGGGAAATTGGTGAGTTCCCTTGGTGGAAATGTGATATTGGTATTTTTTAAAATAAACTTAAATAAGGTCAGATTTTTTTATCCTCTAGAGAAAATTTCACGTCTGATTAAATAGTTTACATAAACTTAATCTTTTTCTGCTAGATGCATTATAGTCTCAGATATTATTCATGTAGCTATTCCTCTGTGAACCATAAAATGTTCATTTCTTCAAAATGAATATGAAGCTCAAAGCATTAGTGGTCTTAAGAGCATAAAAAGTTTATTGCTTTGTGCTTAACATTTTTCAAGTAACTTTCGAAAGCTGAACAAATTTTGCATTTAGATTAATGGAAGATGTTTTCCATTTGAAGGAACTAGCAAGGGAGCAGCAATAACAAAAATCCCCCAAGGTTAAAAATGTAGTGCTTTTGATTTTTACCAGAACTGTGTTAGCAGAACAATCATTTCTCAGCATGGAAAGGTAACATAATTGGTCTATACAGTGGCAATATAGGAAACGAGTATGCTTCAGAGAAAGCTAATATGGCTCTACTTAATAATTTCCTTCAAGAGCCTGAATTTGAATGTATATTTCACCCAGCTTGAGGCAAACAATTTGTACCCAGAAGTTCTAGTGGAAGTTACCAGGGGGTCATGCAATTTATTTTAGTTCTTGAAGTTTTCAGAACTGAAGACATAAGTGCACATTCACTTGCATTGTTTCACCAGTAATTTGATCCAATTGGGCACCATTTTCTTTCTCCCCTATTATGTTAGCTCTAGTGCAAAAAAAAAAACCCAACCCTCTCATGAAATATTGTGAAAGAAAAGTTTTCTTGGAAGAAAAACTACTTCTCAAATTTACACAACCGGTCTCTTTAAGAATTGCTCCAGGCCTTTCATTCCCCGGCACCTGAAACCTGCTGTGTTGGTTTCTTAAAAACCGATGTTATTGTGTGAATCCACTTTCCATGGAGTCTGTGATTGTGGAAAATAGTGGAAAATGCTTTTTTCAGAACAGGCAAAATCACATATTTGCCCTTAAACTCAGGACAGTGCTTCCCTCCAGCCTGTTTTCTGTGTCTGTCAATCCCACCAGCAGCATTCCATGGACAGAGCAGTGCCTGCTCAGCCTCTGTGCTCTTGGCCAGAATCACCTCCATTGTCTGTAAATCTCGGGAATTTGGGACAGGAGCTGAGGGGTTCTTTCCTATAAAAGTGGCATTGAATAGAAGGCAGGGGTTGTGCTTTCCAGTCTGATGTAGAAGAAAAGCTCTTGAGGCTCTTTGTCCTCTGGGTTGCAGAGGCTCTGGGAGACCCACAGGGCAGGGCGCTGGGAAGGCTGTTCTGTTCCCCAGTTGAGGGCACTGGGGTGAGGTTTACATCTCATCACCATGCAGGAGCAGGAGGTTTGAAGGGGCCAGGGAGTTACACTGAATTTATCAGAACCTTTCATCTCAAATGTTCTGGAGAGACGCATTAGGAGAAACAGAATTTAAAGACAAGAATTGCCCTGCTGGGTCTCTCCCTGTGCTGGGTGATGTGAGCAACTGGTATTAGAAGGAAGGTGCATGTTTCTCATAGAGGAGAGGATGACACAATTCTGGAAGCTTCTTTCTTAGAACATGCCTGTGTTTTGCCTTACAATACAGGGATGTATGTTTACAACAGTTGTTTCTTCCAGTCATAGCCCTTCCTCTTAGAGCTCTTTTGTTCCATTTGTTTTCTCAGGTGAGTTAATCTCTGTGTCTTCTTGAAATATTAACTTACCTTTTCAGTTGTGTATTTTTATTTTAATGGGATGGTGCCTTGATTTGTAAAAAAAGACTTTCTGGCCTTTTCTACCATGTCCAAGTTCTTACGGCAGAAGATATTTTGTGAGTGTTTTGATAGACCTCTTACATTCTCCCTCAGCCGAGGTAACAAATGCTCTAATTTTAGTGATAATTTAATGGAATTCTTCATCTGTTGCATTTCTAAAAATTCTTCCTGTGCTTTTGAAACCAACAAAAGTTTGACCACTGACTTTCAATAAAGTCACTCTGCTTTCCTTGGATGCCAAATGTACCTGAACAAATCTTAAAGACACGAGGTAGAATACAAAATAAATCCATCCCTCTGGTAATTATCACCAAGAATTAACGTCTCCTGCTTCTGAAGCCAGTGACAGTCCTGCTGGAAGCCTGCCTCTGGGAAATGCTGGTTTTCCATCCCTGGCTGTACAAGGTTCTGTGATTCCCAAGCTGTGTGGCCATTTGTCACCAAACTGCTTTCAGAGCCATGGTTTGGTCACTTTGCTCTGGTGGGTAGGGGGGATCCTTTTCCCTTTAAGAGGCCATGATGGGGAAAACATGGCCTGAATTTCGTTAGCAGTGTGACAATGAGAGAGATAAGTAGATGTGACAGTTATGAATGACGCACTGTCATGCACTTCTGCATTCTGACTCAGATAAATTGACACTGCTGTCAAACACAAGCTATGGAGAGGAGAGACCTCTGATGAACCTTCTAATATGGTAAATGGGAGTCTTAATTCTTCATTAACTGGAAAAAGGAGATTTAGCCATGTAATTTTCTCCTTGCTGCCTGTTTTAAAGATTCCAATAACCCAGCATTTACAGTTGACTAGGCAGGGATTGCTTTTTCCTATGCTAGCGACATGTAGGCTGTGAAATCTAAGGAAGTGCCGCTTAAACACAGACTTATTGCCTTGGTTATCTTTAATGACTTTGAAATGTATTGGCCTCATTATGGAACAGTGCAGTTATCAATTCCTCTAATTAGGTGATGTGGTCCCATAAGAAATTTAACATTAAAGTGCAAAAATGAGTTAGTGGCATCAATTGCTGGCAACCTGGATGTTGGCACTGAATTTAAAGCAACGGTGCTCTTTTTCTGTGTAGTTATTCTGCATCACTCTTATTTGTTCAAATATCAACAGTAATTTTTTTCAATTCACTTATTTTGGCCCTCATGAAGAGCTGTTTATTTACCTGAGCATTCTTTGCTCCCTGAAGCTCTATCCTGTGGCACACAGTTGGTGTAGACACCAATGAACCACAGACCAGCTGATTCAAAATGAGCTCTCTTCACTGACAGGTCAGGCTGGGCAGTACAACTGCCAGTCCACGTTGGCATTTTCAGTGGCCCTTTCAATCTGAAGATCTCCTAGCAGTTTATAAAGCACTGAAGTGCCTTGCCCACAGTCCCAGCACCCAGCAGCAGAGCTGGAAACAAAGCAAGATCCTCGCAGCTCAGTCACCTTCCCAGATTTGCAATGCTGCTGCCTCCCACGAGGGTCTGTTGGAGGTTGCATTTCTCTTTTCCACCATATGGGAAGGATTATTGGTGTCCAATTTAGAACAGTCTCCTGTCTTGCTGGGAGGAAAAGAGGGTCTGAGAAACCATATTCTAATGTTGTCTGGTTTGTGCAAGTGTTTTGGTATGGCTGTATACAAAAGCAAGTGCACAGTATTTTATCTCTTGTTATCCTTCTCTTTAAATCACACAGCACAAACCCATAGTTCATTTGTGTATGAAGATAATCTCCATTTTCTGTGAGTTTGTAAAGCTGGGTGGGGATAATGTCTGTCAGGGCAGCGTGTGGTGTTACATGGGGAGGGTATCAGTGAATACAGTGGGGGATGATACTGCTACAAACTGGAATTTTTATGTACTTTAGATCAAATTATTCCAAAGACCTTTAACAACCTCAAACTGCGAACCACAAGTGGTCACAAACCCAGCATGGGAGTTTGATTTCTGTCTAGTTAGGCAAGCTGTGAGCCAGGTTAGGCTGCACCTCTTTTCCTGCCTTCCCAAAGGACAATATCAGTGATTGCTTTGGATGCTTTTGGAGGACAGGGCATTTGTTAAAGACTCGAGGCTGAGGAGAGGGTGAGTGGATGAATGGATGGATTCCCTTTCCCTGCTCCAGCAGCTAGGCTGGGAATTCTCAGTTCCACGTGGATATCATGATTTGCTCCAAGTGCAGGTGATGCCCATCCCTGCAGCATGTCCCAGCTCCTCCCTGCAGTGTGTGAAACACAGCCTCCCTGGGTATCGGGTCTGGTATCTCCTCTCAAGTTCAGAAAGAAAACTAAGGGCACTCTACTTTCTGCTTCAAATAAATAAGCATGCCCACATGCAGTCCCACCCAGTGTTTGTTGCTGCAGAATTTACAGAAGTTATGTAAGAATCACAGATCACAAATACTTAGGGGTGGAATTTAGGGTTGTTTTTTTCCTTTCCCTTGAACTGGAAGGAAAGAGGTATGGGGTAATTCTGCTACCCGAGGGAGCCAATTCTGCTCTCTTGCATTAGCTTTCAAGATATTTTTGTTTCCCTTGTAGACAGACCCTGTTCTAGCAATGGATATCATCAGAGTATCTGAGAAGCACAGGAGTTATCTACACTTGACTAAGAAATAAAAAAAATTCACATCCTTCCAGTTTTCTCCCCTGTGTTGCTTATTCTCATTTGGAGGTGATGAGACTCCTGCTCTGGAAAGGATATTTTCAGTGATGACATTTCATACCCAACCATACATTTGTACAGTCAATGAAAGAAGAAAAGGAGCAGTGGTAGGAGGAGGGCCACCTGTTAATTCTGTGCGTTGTGCAGGAGTCAAAAAGTTGGCAGAAAAAAATAGGACCACAGTTAACCTTTGTTTAAGCATTTTCTGCACAGTCCCAGGTGACAGCCAGCATGTGCTGTGTACAGTAATGCACGTTCCTAAGCCATACCTCTCACCCTCAGCTCATGTAAAATACTTCTGTATTGTTCTTACAGGCAATTCTTGAAAATCAATGAAAATGATTTGTCTAAGAAGAAATAAAACAGGCCCAGGTTAAGGCCAAGACAGACAATAACTGCCTCCCAGTCCTGCAGAACAACATCTCCCTCCAAAGAGACGCTGTAGCTTTAACATGGGCTGCTGTTTCCTTGAATGGAGTTACCCAATCTTTCATCAAAGAAACATATCTCCCATATCCCTGTCTTTAAAAACAGCAATTATGTGTAAATGCCTTCTGATTTATTTGAGCCAGGGCCACCGGCCAGTGTGAGTCACCACAATTTATTGCTAACCGTCACTTTTACATGATAGGTTTGTAACAAATATCTGCCGCATATTGTTAAATTAATCTTCCATTTAAAATTAATGGAGTTAGACTCCCCAGGTTCAATGTAATTTCGTGTTCACGGGCAGGGAGTGATGTGAGCTGCATACAGAATGAGCTGAGGCCAAACGCCCTAATCTTTCATCACCTTGAACCTAGTGACTAGGACGCCTTCTCAGCACCAACTAATGAGATTGAGCTTGCTTCTCTCCTGAGGACGCCAGCTCAAAGAAGCTTTTCTGCTCAGATACAGCAGGCTCCGTCTTATTTTAATAATTCCTCAGATATGACATGCCTGATGTTATGTATGAAAGACTCCGGCTTGAAAAAGAGATGAAATGAATTTTATATCATTACTTCAAAACCGAAACCAGCTAAAGGAAGTATGTCACAGTTAAAAATGCAGTAAGCATTTTAGCTATGAAATATTTTGAAAGTAAACAGAGTCATTCTTTC
Organism: Vireo altiloquus; assembly: GCA_013396875.1. Taxonomy (NCBI): domain Eukaryota; kingdom Metazoa; phylum Chordata; class Aves; order Passeriformes; family Vireonidae; genus Vireo; species Vireo altiloquus. The sequence continues at coordinate 163,622 of VZRF01007796.1, forward strand.
ATTTATTATTATAATGCAGCCTCACCTTAGATTCATCTTCTGTAATTCCAGTCCCATTCATAAATTAATAACAATAATGTAGATGAAAGCAGGAGACTGTCCAATGAGCATGTGGATGGGACCATCAGAGAGAAGAGATTTAATTCCTAATGGAATATGCCATGCTATAGTGCTGAGCTCTATCATTTCTCTTTGTGGGCATTTGTAGAAAATGAGCCTGTCTTTTATGCATTGGCATACTGCAAATCCATCACATATTGTTTAAAAATAATTGACTTGAATTGTATCGGTGTACCTTTCTGTCTGTCCTTTATTGCAGCTTTAAAGAAGTGGTAATTTTGCTTATATTTTAGTATTTACCAGTGCAGGAGACTCAGAGAGCATCAGTGGTACCTCCACCAGGGCCTGTGCTGCTGTGCTCAGTGCCTGTGCCACCCTTGCTGCTGCCCAGTGTCCCTGGCACTGCTGCACCACGTGCAGGGAGCTGCTGCTCCATCCACCCTGGATGTGTCCTGGCCATGGACAAGTCTCAGGTGGGGATGGGGCTGGCCTGGCCCTCCTGCCCTGGGCAGTTCCTGCTTCCAGAGCCACGTGCCAAACAGCAGGAGGGTCACCTCCTGTGCCCCACCTCACTCGTGGGCTCTGCACAGCCCAGAGCAGCTCTGGGGCAGCTCCTGGGAAGCAAGATTAGAAACACAGCATTTTTCAATCTAGAGAAATGTCTTAGGAGAGAAAGGAGAAAGGTCTTTCCACAAGCTGCTGTCAAATGGAGAAGAGCAAGCTTTGTTCTGGAGCACGTGGTGGGTAGGAAGAGGGATGGCAGGATGCACAGCTTTCCAAATCTGCCTCTTATTTCCATGTGTATGTATGGGGGGGGAAGGTTTGGGCCCATCTGGACAGCTGAGGGGAATCAGTGGAGATTTCTTTCCATTGTTCTGCTTTGATTTAAAATCTCTATCAGTCTTCCCATATATCCCACCTGGGGCAGTTTTCCATTGCTGAGCAGACCTCACCCTGGTTCTTTCATGTCTTTTATCCCTTTGTATCAGTTGCAGTTTTTCTGATTCCTGTGGAATTAGAATTCTGGTTAAACCAGTGAACCATGTAACCAGTATCAGGCACTTTTATGTATGTGGGGGTTTTGTTGCTGAGAAACTCATCTACTAAATGTTTTAGTCATTTAGTAGGACTACAGAATTGGACTTCTTAGAATTTTGTTTGCTTATTTAAAATCAGGTGTAAGAATATGACCTTCTTCCTCTATACTATCTCACCTGACTAAAGCCTTAAAATTTGTCAACTCTTTTAAAGAAATTATTCTTTCATTTTTAGGGTGAAGTACTTGCATGCACACCCTCGCATATTGGTCCTGTTTGCTCTTTTGCAAGCCCAGTGCTCCAAGCTGTGATTCACCAGTTCCAACATCCACAGGTTCCCTATTTCCTCCTTTTCCAGGTGATTGCTGCCAACTGCCCCCTAAGAGGCAGTCCTGGGGTGGAGCAGTATATGCCCAGGTAGGCTGGGTGTGTGGTGTTTATGAACCCACACTCTGCCCAGGTGCCTAGGGGAACTGCTGGGAGTACAAAACGTGGCTGTGGCTGCAGCAGCTGCCATCAGCTGGGACCATTCCGTGCTGCTTGGCCCCAGGGAATGATGCAGAGTGTCCGAGATGGACAGGAGCAGTGGGAGAAGCTGCAGTGCCAGCAGTGCCCTCCTGTGCAGAACCAGCTGCCCGTGCCCAGCAGGAGCTCTCCTGCACTGCCTTTGTAGCAGCTTGCCTTGTGTGTAAAAAATACGGTGCCAGCAAGGACTGCCTCTGCTGCCTCGCAGGAGAGAGAAGGATAAATCAAGTTCCTTTTCTGCTTTATTTACTTGCTGTTCATTTTTATACCAGGCTTTGCAGCAGACAGCAATGAAACTTCTAGATATTCATAAACAAAAATCTGGTCTTCTGTCCACTGATATAGATCAGGGAGGCCAGAGTGTATGTTGAGAAAGAAGAGAGTTGTAAAAAATGTTGAAATAGATTTATTGGAGACTTCAATATCTGTTGAAGTCAGCAAAGCTGGAATAAGCTTTAAGTAAACACTATCAATTTCAGTGATAAGATTTAGAAGGTGGCTTCTATTTTTTTTGCACTAGATGAAACAATATCACAAAGCTTGTCTTCATGGAAATGTGATCAAGATGTAAGCACTGCTACTGCTAACTCCTTTACTTTAGATTTAGTTACACTCAGTTACTTCTCTTTGAATAGCAGAAGATGTATCTCTCAGCACTGGAATTTTTCATTATGTGGGCTTTGCATCTTAATGTTTTTCCTGTCTCCTTATATTCTGGATAGATGCCATTTTGCAAGGTGAAAAGGTTACCAGTTCCAGCTCTTGCATCAGTGCTGTGCTGGACTTCTGGATACCCTTGGAAGCTTTCATCTTATTTTTTTATTAAGGAAAAAAACCCTCTATTCAGGTGAAATGAGTTTCTTAGTTTCAGCATCCAGAAGTATAAAAAAGTTCCCTTCTATGCAATGCATTTGATGGGGAATAAAAATGACTGATGACAGCCCATACTGGACCCTTTTGTTCAATTCAGCTATGATTATGGAGCCTATTAGCTGGAGTTACAACCTATTTAAGAGCAGTGCTTACTAGTAATGGGGGCCAAATGATTTTGGAAAGTTCAGATTTACTGGGCTCCCTGCAGAAATGAATTCAGCTCTGAACATATTGATGCAGAGCCTGAACGAGGCTGTTCCAGTGGGACTCAGAATTGTGTGCTTAGCAAGAAATGAGCGGGTAGTAGAATTAAAGATCAGATAGATGTGAGGCTCAAGGGCAGTCTAAACTCTGAAGTTCATCACAGCAACTTAATCAGACTAAAATGAGTGTTGCACTGACAGGAATCAAGCCTCTGTGTGACAGGAAATTTAGCTTGTTAAAACTGTGCCATGTTTTTTCTAAGTCTCTGGTTTTTAAGGTGTTGAAGTGTTGAAGTGTTTTGAAAATAGTTGTGAGATGTCAGTGTTTGGTGGCTACTGAGGCAGCTTGGGTTTTGTTAATGGAGATGCTGACTCTTTACTTGGTATTTACCTTTCATATAATGGATCTGCAGTTTCAGTGCTAAATAAAGACCATCTCATTGCACCTGTTCAAAGCAAAGGAAAGCTTCTCTCAGTGGTTTTTGGCACAGTCTTGAAATCTGCTCTGGGGAGCAGAAAATTTGGGTTACTGCACCTGACCAAGCTCCCCATGAGGCAGCCCTTGTGTGATGCAGCTGGTGGGGTGCAGTGGAGACTGGCCCCAGAAACTCTTGGGAGGTTGTAGTGCTGATCCCTGTCTCAGCCATCCACTGCACTTAAAGCCTCCACTGAGCTTCTTTCAAACACCTTCTCAGCTCCTGAAGAAGCCTTAAGCCACAACCCCACTTTCCCCATCCACATCCAGCCATGCCCACATCTTCAGAGCTGTCCAGTCCTGTAATTCCCATACTTAGGGACACACGACTCTCCCTTTCTGGAAATTTCTTCACCAGAGTCATCTCCCCTTCCTGTACTTCCCCCACATGACCCCTCTGAGTCAGCACCAAGCTCACCCAGCCTGGTTCCTGTGTCCTGCCCATCAGACACCTTCTTCCTGCTGTGTCCAGGTGTACCAAGTTGGGAAACACTTCCAAAACACAGTTCAGGAACAGTGCTTCTGCTGGCACATCTTCCATAATCCTCTTTCCTTATTTTGCTTCTGCCTTGGGACAGGAAATTTATTAATTCTAACTCAAAATTTCTTCCTACATACTTCAGTTGAAGCCTGACTTGGAAGTCGTTTATTTATTGACCATGGGAATGTGATGCTTTGTTGTCCATGGGTGGAGCTGGGAATATTCAGCACTTGTCAGATTGATGCTTCCCTTCTTCTGAACAATGGCAGCAGGGTCTGGATGCAGCCTGGACACAAGCAGGTGGGACTGTGGGATTCTGCACCTTCTGAAATGCAGTGCTTTGGTTGTGAAAAAGCCTTGGAGAATTTGGTGTTGTTCACGCAGTGAACAAACGGGAAACACAGTGTTGGGTTAATATCGTTAATACTTTAAATTTTGACCTTAAAAATGCTCTTTCACAGCAGTGCCTTGGCCTGCTGCAGGAGTGGCTCCATGCAGAAGGCAGTGGGAATGTGCTGTCCCAGAAGGAGCCGTGGCTGCCCAAGGTCAGGCACTCAGGAAGGACTGGGAATGCTCTCCTGGGGCTCAGGGGAGTGGAGCTGGGGCAGTTTCTGGGTCACCGTTCTGACCAACTGTTCACGTAATTGTTACACGAGATGTTGCTTAAAGGAGTCCTATTTTCAATCACACGAGCATGTCCCAGATTTCTGTAAACCATCTGTTCAAGTGAAGAACTTCCAGGTTGTGGGTTTTCGGGTGAGAGGGGAAAAGGCAGAAGGGAAATTTGAAGCAGGAGTTGGAAGTCGTGTGTCAGCTGGGCTCTGGTAGGAGGCTCTTTACAGCCAGAATGAAGGATCAGGAGAGAAATGCTTTCAGCTTGACACACAGATGATAAAGCAAGCCTTAAACAGAAGCTGTGGCTGCACAGCAGGTAAAGAAATCCTGCTTAGATTAAAAATAAATATTTTATGCTGCATGTATGCAAAGCTTTTTTTTTTTTTTTACGAGCTTAAAGCCCTATACAATTGGCAGCAAGTGGAAGAAATTTAAAAAAAAGGTTTTGCATTGTTTTATTGAGGTAGGAGCCCTCAGAAAGCTAAGGTGAGGGGTGGTTTTTTTTAATGATAAAAAGAAAACGAAAGGACAGGCTGTGCATTAGAATTATGAAGCATAAAAACACTTGGAAATCATCCTGTCTGTGTGTGTTTATAGCAGGAGATGATTTTGGAGGCAGGCGAGAGGTGTGCAGAGCGAGAGGGCTCAGCTGTCACGGGCAGGAGCTGGTGCTGCTCCCTGCTCACAGGGGTGACCACGAGGTTCAGGGTGTCCCTGCCAGCCATTTGGAGCATTTTAATGACTGGAGCAGGGTAAACATTTGTGAGGATAAACATTGTCTTCCTGCTGAGCAACAATGTCTCCTGTATGCGAACAGGATTGTTTTGGCATATGTCTGCTCTAAATATCCCTGCAGATACTTTACAGGAATTGCTGCCTCTTTAAACATTTATGCTATTAAAAATCAGGACGATTGTTGACATAAACCTGTGATAGCAGCTGCATTGTAGACAGAGTATGAATTTTTTATGTTATTGATGAGAAGTTTATATCATTTATGTACTGTAGTAAGGGAGGCATATGAGTGCTGAATGCAGAAAATGATGGGATTGAAGCCACGTTGGTATCAGGGCACACTATTTATTAATGTGGCCCTCTCAAAAGGAACATGAATGCAGTAAATGGGAAGCAAAACAAAGCTAAGTCATTTATAATATTTTAAAAACTCGTGTTGGGATGAGAAGAAGCTTTTTGTCTCTGTTGCCTGGGTTATCTGCTTTGGGTACCAGTGTTCAGCACTGAGGGAAATAGTGATGTTTTCGGATTTTGAGGGTTGGCATCAGTGGGTTGAAGCCTGGAGGCTTGCAGGGTTTGTGATTGGGGAGGATGGAATGTCATAAAGGAATGCCTGCACAAGGAGGTTTGCAGAACAGCTTCTCTGTGTGTTTTCTTGCCTTGAGTTACCAGGACTCGGGAGGCAGAACTAAGGCTGAGATTGTCCCTTGCTCTGCAGAAAAGACATTTACCTAATCTTCCTAATCCTTCATGTCTCTTGTGGTTCCTCTGTATCCTGCTGCCCCCACTGAGAACGATTGGGGATCAACTCTCTGCTCCCAAAGGGAGCTGCTGGTACAGCACCAGGCTGCCAGACACTGCCTCCTGCAGCTTAGGACATGGCTTGGTGGGACTTGGCAGTGTTTGGTTTACAGTTGATTCAATGATCTTAAAGCTCTTTTCCAACCTAAATTATTCTGTGATTCTCTGATTTAGTTGCTTAAGTGTCAAAATTTCCTTTACTGGAGGGCAGAGGGGGCTGTGTTGTTTGTGAGGTTTGCTTTGGGGGAAGCTCCACAGTAGCTCCTCCAGTGGATGTCTCCTACAAGGTCTCTGTGTTCTAAAGCTGTGCCCTCCAGCACAGCCTCTGGAGGTAGAGGCAGCACTTCAGCTTTCCTCCTTCAGGCACAACTGTCCTTGTTTTTGCAGAATCCCACTTGGTACTTACACAAGTGCTTCATGTTTCTCAGCACCAGACGGGCTAAATTAAATTTTCATATGTTGTCCATACTCATTTTTCCTGAAAGTGTCACTGAGCAAATTTCCAGGATGTTGTTCCTTTAATGGAAGCACAGCCATTGCTCAGACTGTGGCACTGCTGGCTTTTCCCATCCTCTCTGCAGATTGCACTTAAGGGTCTGGTATTGTGCATGTGAACAGCACCACCAAATCAGCATCATTCCTCTCATGTTCCTGGAGTGCAAGGTGTCAGCACTCATCCAGGGTACTCCTGGAGTGAAATTCCCTTATCCACAGTCACCTGGAATTCCTTTTTAAGGGAAACCAGTGGCTGCATCCCCAGGAGTGTGAGGCAGTGATCACAGTCCCAGTGCGAGGTCTCACATCACCAGTTCACATCATTTAACCCCTAAAGAGCTGCCCATGGGTAATAACTCCCCAGCCCCTGGCTGTACATAAGCCCATGGAGGTGGAAGGGGTGTATCCTACTCCAGTCCACTCAAAGATCCATCCTCGGTGGGATGTGTCTATAAATTAATGTAGCACTGGGTTAATATCGTAGACGAAAAGCTACATTAAAAGAACATTATTAGGGTTGCAAAGTCAAGCCTGTGAAAGTTAAGAAATTGAGAATTAAGGTTGCCTCTTCAACCTTAATTTGCCCCCTTCTGTGTACGCACTGTGAAACAGCCTTTAATTACATGATCACATTCTCCTCTGCCTGAGGCAGACACCTGGCACAGAAAATTCCAGCCCAAATGGTTTGAAGTTGGGCAAAGCTGTAATCAATTCAAAAAGAGGGTCTTGTAAGAAGTGTGTAGCAACTTTAACAAAAGGCTGCAGTTTGTGTTGATTTCCATTTATTTTTCTGTATTCGAAATTTGTTTAACTTAAAATATTCTACAGGTAAAATCCATCTGCGTGGAAGACCCAGGAGGGCTGTGTGCACCTCAAATTGCTTTACACAATAAGGATCTTTTTAACAAAAATCATGCATTGTTTGGACATAGAGTGCCAAAAAGATGAAACTGAAATGGGAATCCTACTGGTTTAGGTGTTATAGATATAAAAATATAAAAAAATATAAATATAAAAACCCCAAAGATGAAAAATAATCTCTGCAGGTAACAACCAAGTCACTCAGTCAAGTAAGTTGAATATTAAAAGGAGAAACTTAAATTCATTTTTCTGCTCGTTTCAAGTCCAGCAGAGGGTTTTTTCAACCCCAGCTCTCTTTTCACCTCAGAGCTGCTGGGAAATTGTGTCTTGCAGATGAACAATGCATGACATTTATAGTTCATATAACATATGTTCCAATGTATAGAGATTTCAGGCACAGGTGGGTGGTCCTTGCCCTTAAAAAGGAGAAGGGATGCTTATTTCTCAACACTAATGGCTGGTTTATAATTGGCTGGAGTGGTGGCAGAGTGTTCACCAGGATCAGAGTTTGGGCAGGGAGAGGCTCCACCTTGTACCCAGAGCATGTTCTATTTATCACATCCATGCAGGTGCTGCTCTCCCAGTTTAGCTGGGAACTGGAAGAAGTTTGGCAAGGAGGGGCTGGCTCTGAGCGAGCTTTCAGACTGCAGCCAGCTGGAAATGTGCTTCCCTGTGTCCCTCCCTCAGCCCCGGGGCTGTGCCAGCAGCTGAGCTCCAGGGATGGAGTTAATTCTTTGTTACCTGAACGTTTGTCGTCGAGGGGGATTTGGGGATGACCAGCACACACAACATTCCATTCCTGGGGAAATGGAAATCCAGGATCCCCAGCAACGCTGATGGTTCTCTGCTGTGGTGGTCAACAGCTGGCCTGAAGGCCTCACAATAACAATTAACCCCATTTTATGGCTCCCTGCTTAATAACTGAAATAATTAAGACGTAACTGAAATAAGTACCTTGACTGGTAGATTATGAAACCTGACCAGTAAGGACAGTTGGGACTGTTGGACATCCATTATAATCTCAGGACCCAAGAGGGAGTCTGCAAACCTGTTTATTTGGGCAGCCAAATGAACTGGTGAAATTTTGTAATACTGGATGTTAGTGTGGAGGAAACCTTTTCTAACAGCTGACACTGCCCTGAGGTTCTTTGGCACACCACAGCCCAGACCATCCCAAGCACCTCCTTCAAATCTCTAACACCAGTAAGATACAAATTACTTAACCCAAGGTCATATTGAAAATTAGGGTAAAATCAGAAATAATCACTTGGTTTCTTGTCTTCCACACCCCTGTAATCTGCACTGCTTTGGCAGTGCTGTCTCTACTCAGCGTATTGTCTTTGGATTTTACAGTTCTTAGTGATCATCATTCCATTTATTTTATATAATAATACTTTTCTTCCTGTTCTGTTTCTGCGTTCCTTGTTAAAGCTGATTTTCTTGTAAACTACTTGTGTTCTGTCTTCAGCACAAAATGCCATAGCTAAGATTAGCTCTAACCTTCAAACTTCAGACCTTCAGACATCAGAGATGAGCCAACCATATGTAAGTCTTGTCTGTGTGTTTTTAAAAGTGGTAAAGAAAATGAAAAACAAGCACTGTCCTTCCAAGGGAACTGGCAAGCTGCCACCTTAATTTCTCCAGAAGAGCTCAGGTCAGGACAAGTCAATCAAAATCACTTTTCTTGGACAGGAGCTCAGGTACAGCAGTAGAAAATCGCTTTCAGTGGAGGTCTGGAACATTAATCAGGAACTGCAGAGTGCTCTTTTGTAGGACTTTGGGGACCAAGGAAAGTTGATGCTGCTTCTGCCTAGAGAGTTTTGCTTATGTTTCCCTCATGCTGTCCAGACAGAATCTTAAGAGAGGAGCCTCATGATTTTTTTTTTTTCCCACATCACTGTGGTGCTTCACCATACTGAAAGATTCTTTTGGCACTTTCCTGAGGAGGGGACAAAGAACTGTGCAGAAACTCTGTAATTCCATAGTAATCATTGACTCTGTAATTACATGCTATGCACAGTTCAATGTAAATATGTGGGTAATACAAGCAATTTGTATTTTCTCAACTACATTATTAAATCTTAAAATTGCAAAATACATGGAAATTAGGTTGAGAATAAAATGGGTAACTTCACATACTGTATTATTGCAGCACATTATCTCTAGAAGTCTGTCATTACTTTGGAGTTCCATGCTATTTTTCAGATAATAACCAAGTGCTGAGAGTTAGTTGCCTTGTCCAGCTCAGAGCTGCACAGCCCAGCTGATAATTTGGGTTTAGGAGGTGGAGAACGTTCTCAACTCAGTCTTTTAAGTCTTTTTTACACACTCAAGCAGAGCCTGAATGGAAAGTGTGGCTGTTGTGCATTTATTGCAGACACACACAGAGCACTCCAAGGGAGGGTTGTGTCTCTGCCAAGTGTAAAATCAGGCTTCACATTCCCATTTGCTCTTGCTTGGGAGCTCTCTCAGGTCCGTGTCAGGTGTTCCTTCCCCAGTGAGACCCTCTGGCTCCACAGGTCTGTGCTCAGAGGCTTTGCTGGAAGGGCACAGCTGAGTGTTCTGAGGATGTTTTGAGACTTTGTTCAGTTGTCCCTGACTCCCAGGCTGAGCAGCTCATTTATGTTGTGTACACTGACTGCTCTTTGGGCTCTTCTGGTATTTGAACCTCTCTCTCTTAAGATTTTCTCTCTCCTCGTTGTCTTTGCCCTGCAGAGTGTAGCATTAAGGTTAGGTTATTTGTTTACCCAGTAAAAAAAAGCCTTGGAGAATTTGGTGGTGTTCACGCAGCGAACAAACAGGAAACACAGTGTTGGGTTAATATCGTTAATACTTTAAATTTTGACCTTAAAAATGCTCTTTCACAGCAGTGCCTTGGCCTGCTGCAGGAGTGGCTCCATGCAGAAGGCAGTGGGAATGTGCTGTCCCAGAAGGAGCCGTGGCTGCCCAAGGTCAGGCACTGAGGAAGGACTGGGAATGCTCTCCTGGGGCTCAGGGGAGTGGAGCTGGGGCAGTTTCTGGGTCACCGTTCTGACCAACTGTTCACGTAATTGTTACACGAGATGTTGCTTAAAGGAGTCCTATTTGTAAATCTCTGTAGCCCTCTTAGTCTAACCCTCTGCAGCCCTTTTTTTATTTTGAAAATTTGAATGAAAGATGCTGAATGAGGCTTTTAGCTAAGAAACAAGTGCATTTATTTATTGGTTTTCACACAGAGCATGCAGTCATGAGAGTTGGAAAAAGCCTCTGGTTCTATGGTTATATTTGTCTGTGTTTTATAATGCATACATGCACTTTTTATGCTGGTATCAAACCCCAGCAGTTTTTTGTCTGTTCAGATGGAAAGGTTTGGTTTTCATAGTCAAACTGGTAATCAGGGCACCAGTCCAGGGGCATGTGATCTACTGAGAGGGTAAAAGTAGCCATAAAATCTGACCTGAGAGACTGAGCTCCTCTCAGGAAGACAAAAAGATGCAAGGACGTGGTGAAGTGCTGCAAGATAGATAATGATGGTCACCCATCAGTCTTTGTACTTGCCAAAAAGGAGTCACAGCTGTTACTCTTCTTCACGAGGAATCTTGATTTATTTATGCTCCTTTGCCTTTACACCTGTATCTTCTGGGGCTCTTAGGCTTTCCTGGTAGATTTATTAGCTGCTGTGGAGCCAGGAGGGAGACTTGAAGGGAGGGGGAAAATGGAGGAGAACAGAGAAGAAACAGAGGGAAGACAGAACAGTGGGAGGGAGAGGGAGGAAGAAGATAAGAGACAGATGAATGACGGCAAATGGAAGAGAAATGAGACAAGGAACATGATGGGGGAGAAAAAAGCTGGAAGGGAGCTTTTGAGAGAGCATGTAAAATAGAGGTCTGGTGGAGGATTTCCAGCAAAAGTCATGTAAATCAATGGTGAGTAAATTAATAGGGCAGTTGTGCAAATGAGACTCAGTCGTTTAAGCCAAGCAGAATAGATCATGGATGATTTGGGGAGAGAGTAACCCACAGGGCACACCTTGCAGTCTCCTGGAGATCTGAGGCAGGATGCTGACACGTCAGAAAGTGGAGCAGATGAACAAAATGAGGGACATTAAAAGGGAGGAGGTTGTGAGGCAAACTCCAAATGCAGGGCAGCATTAAACTCCAACACCAGAGCCACGTCTTGGACTAAAGGAAAAACTTCCTGGTGCTTCCAAGTCAGAGAATTGTGGTTTTCGATGAGGTCTCCTGGTATTGCTCCAATTCCTGTGTGATTGCTAACTTTCATCAGAAGAACGAATCAAAAATGTATCCTGCAGTTCTTTAAATGTGTAATTTTACAGAAAAGCTGTTTCCTGTAGTTAACAGTACAAACATTTCTGCCACCTGCCATCACTAAACTATGAATGCAGCAGAAAATGGAATGTCAGAGGAGTCTGAAGCAGCCACCTGACCAGGGAGTGACAGCACCTGCCTCTGCCCTTGCTGTGTCCCATTCTGTGCCACTTTTGGGGACCTGTACCCACATGTGCACTGAAGACAGGACACAATCAGAATATGCTGTTGTCTCTCACTGGTATTACAGCTGTGCCCACTGCTCCTGGTGTTGATGAAATGCCAGGAGTTCCAGAGGAACCCTGTTTCTCCAGGATTTATTTAGTGTCCAGGTCAGTTAATGTGCTTTACCCACTTGTTCGAGACTGTCTGCAAATCTTCCCCAGCCCTGAAAATGGATTCCTCTGCTCTAGCTCTGAAATGGAGCAGGCCATTAAATCCTGGGCCTTTTAAATGCAGTGGTTGCTAATGATTGTGAAGGATCACAATTAACCAACTGTTTAAATTAATTTCTGACAGTCATTCTGCCCTACTGGTTTTTGAAAGCATTAGATGTAGTGCCAGTGGCCCAGTTGATAAAATGTTTTCTTTCACCCTGGCTCCTGTAATTTCAACTCTTTCCCAAGGTCTTAAGAAAAAATAAGTGCTTTTTAAAGACCTTTTTGTTGGATTTCACCATCTTCCCTCTCTTCTCCTCGAAAGTGAAGTGTGAACTTGATTTTCATTTTAGTCAGTAGAAAGTTAAATGCAAGCCATGCGTCTTGTTAAGGATAAATATTTTTCTAAAGGAAACAAAAGAAGTGATGAAAGATGAGGTGGAAAGGGAGACCTCAGTGCTGATGGGGGACAGCTGGATTTTGTCAGCGATGGTAGTTCCTTCCTCCTTGGCCTGCTGCTGTTTCTCGGAGAAAAGCAACATTTTTATCTAAAACTGATGCTGATAAAATAGCTCTGAACTTGACAGCATTCCTTTCACAGCCTTAAAATTGCTTCCTGAAATTTGGGTTGGTCTGAAATACTGCCTTGGAAATCTTGGGACACAAGTATGAGGCTGTCTTCTTCAGGAGAGTTCTCACCAGCCTGGGGAGAACCAGAGCCCAGTGGGGACCTTCCCTAGAGCTTGAAATTGTTTTTGTGTTTCTTTAACAAGGAGTTTCCAAGCTGTGGTGTTTCTCCATGTCACACTGCAGGGACTGCATCTCACCTGACACAGATGTGGATTGTGACTGAGGACTTTAGAGCCCCTCATTCTATTCATGAAAAGTCTCCTTTATTAAACAAATACAGAATGTATGTAATTTTTTTTTTTCCAGAATCAGGCTTCAAACAAGTATCAGTTATAAATGTTTGGTTATTTATAATTGAAGTTGTGTTTTATAACTGATTTCTAACACAACTGCTGTAACACTTTAGTGATATCTAACAAAGGTATGAAGGTTAAAATAAAGAGTTGCAGACTTCATGGGCATTATTTTTGAGTTATGTTGTAGAATTCCACCCCTAAGTTGCAGGTCTCCAAAATGCTGTAGAATGATTTATGTTTCTATGAAGTGCTTCATTCTTCTTTGATCTCCTGCGCTATTCAATCATGAAAATCCTGGTTTTCACTCAGTTTCTGGTTACTTTCTCTTCCTTCAGTGTTCAGGTCATGCCTTGCTTAGTTAAAATGTCAGCTTAGAAACTAATTTAGGCAGACTCCTAATATAAAACCTAAGAGTAAAATACCACTTTCCAAAAGATAATGAACTTCCTTAGAGCTGGGCCCCTCTCTGAGCAGGAGCTGTGTAAGACAGACCTTATCAGGCTGCCAGGCCTCCTAACAGATATGGCTTTTTCCTTTGGATAGACATTTGAAAGTATTGTTCATTCTAAGGAAAATAAACAAGTGTTCTGTCAGTGCTCTAAGCTACCTGAAAATAGGATTTACAGTTCTATATAATTGCATTTTCTTTGTGTTTGCATAGAAGTCATAGCATAGCTGGAAGATGATGGCAATTATAATTTATTATGCTGTAATTGTTACCTAAATGTTTTTGAATAAGCAAAAATCACATCTGTTTAGGAATAAGTTGCACAGCAAGAGAATTCCCTTTGAAATGAATGCTGTGTTCTCAAATTCTGTAACTGTACACATAAAACAACATATTTATTTCCCCACTGAGTCCATTACATTCCCAAGTCAAACTGCATCCTCTCTTCCCTTCCCATATTAAACCCTTTGATTTAATGGAGGTTTTAACTACTGGTTCTTTAGGGAATTTTCAGTAGGCTTTGCACAGATTAGGTTATTGGAAAGTATAGTTATTTTCTTGTAAAGTGGCAGTTCTGTGTCAAAATTGATTTTCTCTGGTGCTGCAGTAGTAAAACAGATAAGCTTCTGCTTTGCATCCAAAATACACCAATATTCCTGCCATGATGTTTTCCTTCTGCCTCCTAACCCAGCTCTCTTACAGGCTGGCTTTGAAATGAAGAGGACACGATGCTGTGCTGCACAGTGCCTTTGGATCAGTCAGTGATGGATCTCCTTCCTGGTATTAATGTTCATTTCCCAGTGATGGCCAGTTGGTTAGAAGGAAAAAAAGTCCATGCTGGGAGCTGCAGAGCCCTCAGCTGAGGGGTTGGGATTTTATTGAGCAGCTGGAGCTGTGGATGTTCAGCACCTGGCAGGAAGTCAGTCCCATGCAGGGTTCCCCATACTGTGAAGTGCTGTAGAAGGTGTAGACAGGGAAAAAAAAGTGAATAAATACTAAATACATCAGTATCTCCTCTGTGTGAGCAGCATGGAGAGGTTCTGTCCCTGGATGTCTTGGCCAGCTTTCAGCACTAGGATGAGTCTCTTTCACTTTGTCTGTCACTTGTTCGTTCCTTTGCAGGTTGGGCTCCTGAAAGAGGGAGAGGGCTTGTAAATTAAACTTGAACAAAATGTGTTGGCACACATTAACTGAGTCAGCCTGGTACTTCTGGAGCTTCAATAGGCCTGGTCCAGATTTAGTAGGACTCACGGATCCTGGGAAAACCCTGATTTTCAGACTTTTTCAGACTCCATTTAGTGTAAGTTTTCGGTGAGTCCCTCATTTATGCAGTAAGGGTTTGCCCATCTGTATTGCTCAGGCTGTGAATGGTGTTGTTGTCGCAGGCTCTCGAGAGATTAATGTATTTACAGACTTGTGTGAGCCATTGCACCAATCAATGGTAACAGCCTTTGACAGAGACATAAAGGATCTGTTAAATTAGACCTGAGTTCCTATTAAATTACTGTGCATAAAAAGCTGGACTCACCTTATCTGCAGCAGAAATGAATGCTGCTATTAAAGCCTTTAAAGGAAGTTTCCAAGAACAGACAGCCCAATAAAGCAGTGGGATAATGAGGAGGAAACAGGCATCTGTTGACACCTGCACTGCCTGCACTGAGGCCGTGGAGGCAGCGGAAGGTTTCTACATTGCAGACATGAAGGCATTCCCCTCCCCTTCAATCAGCTCCCCCCACACACACACTTCCCTTTACTAATTAGATTAGAGACAAATAAAATTAAACTATTAAGGCAATTAAGAAATTCTTAACATTTGATCAGTCAGTTGAATGCAAATCTGTCCTCCATCTCTCCACTGAAGGGCTGATTGCACAGAGTGTTTTGTCCTCGAGCTCGTGTTGCTTTCTGGTTAAGGAAAGCAATAAAATCATAAAACATGCAGTGGTTTGCATTGGGATGGACATTTAGATATCACCCAGTCCAACCCCCCTGCCACAGGCAGGGACATGTTCCGCTAGATCAGTCTCTCAGAGCCCCATCCTTGAATGTTTGAATCAAGCCCTGACCTTGAATGTTTCCAGGGATGGGGCAGCCACCACCTCTGTGAGCAACCTGTGCCAGGGCCTCACCACCTGCATTGAGAAAAATGTCTTCCTTATCATGCTCCAAATACTTGAGTTCAAATAAAATAGTCAGATCTCTCCCCATGCTATTCACATGTAATTGCTGCTTTTTGGCCACTGCAGATTCTCATTTATCCACAGTCTCACATTCCTCTTTTGTCCACAGTTAGACAAGTTATGTCAACTTCATTTCCAGGACTGGTCATGTGTTCAACACCCTCATGAATTTGTGATAAATCAAACAAATGCCTGTTGAGTTCACAAGGAACTGTCCCCAAATAGTGACTGAAGGACTTAAATCAATAAGGTTTTATGCTCATTTTATCTCTTTTGGAGGGAAGAGAAGAACAGGAGGTGGCAGACAGCTTGGATAGGTTTTACACAGAATCTATGATCTCCTGTCAATAAAAAATGCATCATTGTGCATCTCATACTTGTGTCAGTCTTAGTGGTTTTGTGCACGTTGTTGTGGCCAAAATCAAGTGAAGGCACCTCATTTCTGGGCCCTGCCTACAAACTCCTGCTGCATCTCAGTTGAATTTCTGAGGTCTCACTGCAGAGTTCCCAGAGCTGATGGGAGTCTCTGGCTCTCTGATGGTACATTCAGTTAACTGGGAAAAAGTTACTGTTTCATTGATTTGAGCAAACCAAACTATCCTTAGGAAGACAGGACAAGCCCTCAGCATGTGGTGAAGTGCTGCAAGATAGATAATGATGGTCACCCATCAGTCTTTGTACTTGCCAAAAAGGAGTCACAGCTGTTACTCTTCTTCACGAGGAATCTTGATTTATTTATGCTCCTTTGCCTTTACACCTGTATCTTCTGGGGCTCCAGGGTGATGTTCCAGCACTGCAGTAACTTGTTCTGGACCCAGATCTCAAAACTACACAATTCTGTATCTGTACCTTCTGCTACCAATGCAAAGTGGTGTGCATGCACGTGCAAATCTGTTTCCTGCTTACCAAATCTGGCTTTAAGCAGCAATAATGCTGTTAATGCTGTTAGTATTTACTTCATGTTCTAATAGAATGCTGCTACTCGTGCTCCTAGAAAAGTTCAAGTGCCCTTAAAAAGTAGAAGCTTTACTTGATAGGAAATAAAATTGAGCACTTGATATTAATGGTCTTCTAATTAAAGGCAGAGCAAGCTTGCTTCACTATCTTCACCTCAGTATGTATCTTTCTGGATGCATAAAAAGTGGGTTGACCATTGTAGCTTTAGTGTCATTTCGAAGGTAAAACAGAGTGAGTTCCCCTCAGTGCTAGCACTTTGGATGGGTTTATCCCATTAATTGCCAGAGTTTTGTTCTTCCAGCTTTCCTAAAGGGCAGCACTGGGCCATACCCGGAGTGAGTGCAGCCAGCAGTGCTGCCCTGAGGTGCTGGGCTGTGGCTCTGCCCAGGTGGCTTCTGCAGGACTGTCTAGACAGTGTGTGAAGGGCAGGCTGGTGACCTGTGCCACCTTCAGGGCTGCTGACAGCCCCAGGTGCCTGAGTGCTGCCAGGGGTGTCACACCAGTACTCTGCACACATAAACAAGTAGTGGAATTTCATTAATTAATTCATCAATACCAGCCATTAGGAGAAACTGTCTTGTTAACTGGTGTCTTGGATACTAATTGGCAGCTTCTTTTAAACATCAGCCTGCTGCTCCCAAGGATAAAGTCCTCTGGTTCTGGGTGTCAGGAATGCAGGCAGCCCTCGGGAATGAACTAACCTGACACCCCTTAGTGTGGTCAGAGGCATTTTGGAAAGGGGAACACAAGGGAGAGGGGACAAGGCAGGTAATATTAGAACAAAAGGGTTCTGTAATTGTAGTTCACCTAAATCCACAATATGTGTTTACTAAACTACATGTGGGGAAGAGAAGTTTGGGGCTAGATGTATAGATATTTAGATGTAGATATAAACACATACACTGTGTGGGGCACATCAAATACTGAAGGCAGAGAGCAAATTAAGTTTGAACCCATAAAATAAGAGACTGGAGGAGGAGATGGAAAACAGAATTCTGTGTGGAAATGGGTAAGAAATATGCCATCACATTCCCCTGTGGTGCTGGGACTACAGGTGATACCTGCAGGGATATTCTTGCTCTTGCCTGGGCCCTCTGTAGGTGGGAGGCCTGGTAAAGCTGACAGTGGGACAAGCAGCCCACCCTCAGTGACCTCCAGGCCTGTCAGCCCCTGGGTGATAGGTACCCTGCAAGGTCACACATTTTATACCATCATAAATAATCTGGACATGGGAGACACATCTCTCCACAAGCAAAGAACACAGTCACCAGAATTTCTTCTGCGTGAAAGTAGAATGCAGAAATTTTACATAATCTAAGATATGATGGAGATGTTGCAGATGGAGTCAAAGCCTGCCATGGTTTCTGTCTGCAAGCAGTGGAGCTCATGGTGTTTGCAGTCCCTGTACAGTCATCTGAAGACAGACACATCAAAACCTGGTTTGCTGATTATGTCTTTGTTCTTTTTTTTTTTTCCCAATGCAGTCTAGGTTTTGTACATCAGGTGAATTTACAATTACACAAATAATTCAGAATCGTGTCCAAAGAAACTGACAACAATTTTTCACTATTTTGATTCTTCCTGTTCACCTTTTAAGTGCTGTTGTTCAAGAGTTAACATTTGCCATATTTCAGCTTGTTCTGTTGATTGCACAGGTACTGCCAGATCGCTGTGAAATATTCTTATCACAGGAAAGAGCAACAGTGATAACACTTCCCACTGAGTGCTGCGGGTGCAAGTTAACCAGTGAACTGGATGAATGTTATTCCAAGTTAACATCATGAACTAATTTAGACTAACTCTTCCTTGCACTCGTGTGGAAATTAAGTATTCTGTAAGGGCTGATTCTCCTCCTTTGGCCACCCATAGGAAAACTTCCAGGGGTGGTTGGTGGTGTACCAGGAGAGATTTGTGCAGGGATTCAGCTGAGAGCTCCACAACCAAATCATTGCTTTGGTCTTGCCCAGGACTCTAACACAGAAATAGAGAGCAATCTGTAACAGATCCTCCAAACCACCACATTTGTTGATTTTTCACCACTGGGCTGAAGCAGTTGCTTCTTTTTGAAAAATGCTGGTACTCATGAATGCCACTCTCTGTGTGCTTCTGGTCACTTAATTCCTTGTTGGTTCTCTACTGAAATGTTTGTGTCAGTGGTGAACCTCAGCCCCCAGGGACTCCTTACCCCAAGCTTTCCTGGGGCTCTAAGTGGGTTGTTAATCAGCCTGGGCACTTTCTCACTTCCAGCTTCTTTGCAGAATTGGTTGAGTGGGTTTTGCTGGGGTTTGTTGACTCTTCCTCCACTTCTACACTGGATAAAGCCTTTGTCCCAGAGAACCTCCTGCAGCTCCCATTCCTGCTCTTCCCACAGCAGTTGTGCTCAAGGCTTGCACCCCCTTCCAGCCTCTCCCTCCCCCCTTTTTTTGAATTACTAGCGGGTGACAAATAGCTACTGCTTTCCACTCCATTTCGCCAGGCACAGCTTCTTTCCTGTCCTCATGAGGTTTCTGACCTTTCAGTCGATGCCTTTTGCAGCCCCCCGGGGGCCTCGGGGGAGCTGTAATGGACTCACGTTAATTGCCTGTTGAAGGACAGAAGCAGTTCCATGCGGGATGATTGGTGGTCCCCGTGTGAGTACAGCTGTCCTGGTCAGTGAAAAGATTGATCTGACACACACAAACATTTCGGCTCAGTGCTCAGTGTGTCTCCCAGAGCTCACAATAATCACGGCTCGAGCTGTTTGCTGGGGAGGGGCAAGGGATGATCCATCCCAATCCCCTGGAGACTGCCAGCAGTTTAGGCAGAGGATACCCCACAGACTGCAGGATAATCCAAAGATTTATAAAAGTCAGTCTTATGGGTTGGTATTCTTTCTTTTTTATTGCTCTCAGTGGAAGCAAACCTTCCATTCTGGCTTAAACATGTTTTAATGTGGTTTAAAATGCTAGTGGTGCACTTTTAGAAGTGTACATGTGTGCATTCAGAAGAAAAATCTCCCATGTGTGCCAAAGTCCAAACATATCTTTAAAAATTAAGAAAGCAGAAACTTTCCTCTTATGCTTCTTGCCTCTGTTTTGTGCAGCTGGATAAACCATTATGTTCTCATTAGAGCTGAGTATGGGTCAGTTTGCAGAGCTCTGTGCAAATATTATTTTTTTCCCACTTTTGCTTTGTATACATTCAACCTGTGTTGGGCTTCAAGCTCCAAATGTGAAAGGGAAACTCAGCCAAAGTCAGCAAATGTCCTTTGATAGCTGAGGTCAAAAACTTTGCACTGTTATCAGCCTGTGCATGTTTTCTATCTGAAAATATTAATCAGGTCAAATCTACATTCCTTGGCACATGTTCAACAAAAGAAGTTTTCAACCTATCCCATATTTCATCATTTTATGCCAAGGTTTTGCAGAGATCTGGTCACAACACAAATAAGCTTCTCCTGAAGTAAATCCCCAGTAAAGTTGAAAAGGATTGACTTAACTGC
This sequence comes from Vireo altiloquus, assembly GCA_013396875.1. NCBI lineage: Eukaryota > Metazoa > Chordata > Aves > Passeriformes > Vireonidae > Vireo > Vireo altiloquus. The sequence continues at coordinate 183,459 of VZRF01007796.1, forward strand.
TGCATAAAAATATTCTATTCTTAGTTGCTTCATCTTCTCAGCTCCATGTTTCACATTTAACTGAAATGAGATGGTCCTGAATGAAATCCCTCCACCCAGCTAGAGATAACCCTGAGGTGTACAAAATCAGGTACAGGATCTCAGTTTTTTAGACCACACTTTTATTCATTAGGGCTTGAATGGAAGCCTCAGGACTAAATGTTTCATGTCCCTGGAATGCAGGGTCCCCAAGTACCAAAGGTCTTACCATGTGTGCTAGCTGCTTGTTAAGTGTTAAAAATCCCACACAGAAACTATTTCTCACAATCAGGCTAAAATTTATTTGTGACAAAACCTAGCAACTATTTACCTCTTGCATTTTACTAAATGTTCTGCTTCTCTGAAGTGTGGACTGGGCAATGGAGTTAGAAAGCAGCAGTAAGAGAATTCCAGGGATGATGAGACATGGTGAGGGTGAGGCAGGTTGCTGTATTTTGGGGTTCTAGAGGCATCCATCCACAGAGCAGAGAAATAGTATTTCTTCAGGAAGTTGCTGTACTGCAGGTGTCAATCAAAATTGTGTATTTCTGTTCAGAACATTCTGCTCCAGCAATACATTATTTACAAGTGGAGGAAGCTTAGAGAACACCCACCCCTGGCAACATAAGCTTTGCTGAGACTTTCCTGGCCTTAGTACTACAGCTGCCCTTTTTAGCTGATGTTTTAGTCCTGCATTTTATATTTAATAAAGGTATGCATGTGATCTCAGGCTAGGTTCAGGGTTTGAGATGGAAATGCTACGGCTTTTTAAGCTAGCCTTTTAAAGCCACTTAAGTATTTTTAGGCTGAAGAAGAGTTTATCTTTTTCTAGTTCAGCTCCAAAAACTTCCCAGCAAGAATAAGTAAAAGGAATGCTTGAAACAACATAGGAAATAAGATGGGAAGAAGCATCTCTGTTTGCAAGCTGTGGAGCAATGTCCAGCAAGAAAAGATGGAGTGGCTGGAAAGCAGCCAAGAATCTGAACAAAACCATCCTCAGAGGTCCAGAATAGCTCCAGTGTCATTGGATTTTAGACAGATTCCACTATAGGAATGAAGCCACCTTGTCTCCTCTGTTCGTCACTGTGGATGGTTTTTAACAAAAGGAGTAAATAAAAATTTAAACCCTATTGCCACTTCCAGTTGAGTGTTGTCAGTGGGCTGAGGAAGCTTTTACAGTCAGATCATGGCATCAGAGAAGCCTTAAGTGTAGAAAACTCACAGACATCCAGCATGCTGAAACAGGTAAATATGACCCAAGTATAACATAAAATACATGACTAAATGAGAAATTGGATGTCTCAGAGAGTTGAATTTCTGTTACCATAAAAAAAAAAATGTTTATAGCCTTTATGAGAACTTGAAAAATAATATTTCAAATAGAAGGAAAGATTTTGTCTGTGCTCTGAATGTAATGGGGAAAATGGCATTTCAGCCAGCTCTTTGAACTACTCAGTATTATACAGCAGTGATGGAAAATACTGTGACACCTTTAACATTCAGAAAACACTTGAGACAAGGTGTATAGGAGCTGTAAAATGGAATCAATAGATTTGAGAGTACCAGTGTATATACTGAACACCAGGCAGGAATGCATTCAGCCTTTGACAGCAGTGTTGGCCAGACTGCTTACTTAGGGAAACAAGTGGAATTAAAAGCTACTTTTTTGGAGGATGTGACCCTGCATGGGCCTTTCATTGCTGGCAGCAGAGTGGAGCTCTGGCCTGGGGAGGAGGTATTTCCCAAAAAGTGATTTGTTGGTGGGAAAGTCTGTCTGGTAACCTGGGGCAGCGAGGCAGATGCACAGGAAAAGTCCATCCCCTGTGAGGCCCAGCTGTATGAGCTGGCTTCTCACTTCAGCCTCTGCTTTTGCCTCAGCCTCTTCCTTTCCCTCTTTCCCTTTTTCCTGCCCATACTAGTTTTTCTTCCAGAAGCTTCTCTCCCTTGAGCATCCTGGTCCAATTACAAGCCAGCGATGTAAAATTCATTAACAAAATCTTGAGCAACTACAAAGGCTTGTAGATTTTGACTATTTGTCTTTAAAAAATATTTTATATGTCTACATTCAGTAGACTTCCAACACTGTAAAATCCTGCAGTCTGTTTTCTTTCAGGGGAATTCTTGCTTTCTGGGAGAGATCTTATCAGTGCCTTTACTTTTGTCAGTAACTGTATGCCTGAGGTATAAATATAGAACACAAACATGGCAGGCATCATAATATTTAGAGGTTCATTTTTAACTTGGTGTAGGAGAATTAATTTGGCTTCAAGCCCCATGGTTCTCAGTTTAATGGGAATTTTAAAAGTGATCTTTCGCTGCACATGGACACCCTTTATAAACAAGAGATTTTGTGTTCAAAGTAAATGACTATTGGAGTATAGGAAACGTGTGAGGGATCTGTACCAGAGTGAGACCCCTCACAGGAGGGATGTTACCTGGCAGCTGGGATAAAGCAGAAATTGATTTCATTGGATTAGGTTGACACGTGAGGAATTCACAAGGACTTGAACCAGAGTTTGTTCAGCTCTCTGGAAAGACTTTAAAAGGCTGGAGTGGGCCCTGGATCAGATTCCAAGGAGTTTGGGATTACAGGGTGACCTCAGAAGGCAGTAATAATCGGGAGAGTGCTTGTTCCTCAGTCCCTGGCTGGTGGCTGTGGTTGCACTAGAGCTTGGTGTGGGTTTGACAATGAGTTTGAACTGTGTTGCCCCAGCCACATCTCGTTTGGTGACTGGCAAGATGACATATTCCACTGCCTGTTTCAGTTCTTATGATCAGGATTTGGCCCAGTGGGTTTGGAAGTAAGTGTGTAATTAATATTGCCAGGGAATTTGGAGGGGTGAACGTGGGAGGTCAGTAGCTATGGGAAGAAAATGTCTGTCATCAGTCAGGGATTCTCTACTTAGCTGCTTTGAATGACACCAGGTATTCATTCCTGAAATTCCTGCCCTGAAAGTCTAATTCTGCAGCTGGTGCAGCAGCAGGGGGAACTGGCTGGCACTGCTAGGACCAGTCCCAAGAACTAAGGAGAGAAAAGGGTGTGGGGCACGGATGTTTTTCACTGGAAAGCAAAAACGTTTAATTTTGCTATTACCTACATTGAGAAAAAGAAATGACAGAAAATCTGGTTTTATGACTGTAAAAAATGGAGTCATATTTTGCTTGTTTAGTGGAAAAAGCCCAGAAGTCCTGACCGAGCCATTCTCTGGAGGTTGGCTGCAGATCAGTATCAAAATTTAGCAGCTTGCATCCCTTTCCAGTTCTTTTTTTAACACATGAATGTGATTTTGCTCCTCGGCCAGCTGCAGCTCCAAGCACCGAAATTAAACTTAACATGTTTTACAAAATGAATGGAAGGCCAGACAAGAGCATCTTGTTTCCAAGGATCACATAGCCCCTTTTCGGGGATTACAGCAACCCTCGTTCTATTAGGATTTGGCAACGCAGCTTGGGCTGCACAAACACCACGTCTCGTTTGTTTGCCAACTGGTGGGAGACATTCGGAGCCACTTCTCCACTGGCAGCTGGCTCTGGGAGGTGGAGGAGTCCCGCCAGGCCCGCGGCATAGGCCCCGGCACGGACTCACACAGGCCTGGGCTGCAGACAGGGGGATCAGAGCCAGCCTGGGCCACGTTTCTCTTGTCTGGTAACAAATTCTCGGCAGGAAGGAGCGTGGCTGCCCCTGTGTCGCTGCCTCTCTGCAGATGCCACGCTAACGAAGCCCTCAGCTCGTTACTGTGCCACTGCCAGCGCCGCTGAGAAGGCCTCGGGAGGACACATTTCAGCCTTTGTGTTGCTCACTGTGAAAAACGAGGTTTACTCTTGGTAAAATTTTAAAGGGTTTAATAAGGGGTTTCATAAAAGGGACAATAGGAGGTAGAAATAAAGCAAAGAGTTAATAGGGCCTGGTGCTTGGCACGATGCCAGAGGCACACCTTAGCTAACAAACCTCTTCTGCTAAATGCCCCGAGTCTCATACATATTCACAGATTTCTGTGCAACATTCAACTTTCCTTTTTTGGTATCTCTTGGGTTTCAAGTCTTCTTTATCTGGTGCTTTTTCCTTCTTGCAGGTCTGCTTAAAATTTGATAATTTGTTGTAGTCTTGTTCTGCTGACCACATCTGCTTATCCTGTGCTCCACTTCTGATTGATAGATTCTTCCTTCCAGAGTCTGAGGCCTGTTTGGAATTTGGGGAACTTCTTTGCTTACCTTTGCTATCCTGAGTTAACTACATAAAAAAGCATTCTACATATGATACAATCTTAAGAAATCACACTGCTTTTTAAAACAAACTATATCCATGCTACTTCGTTTTCTTACATTACAAATAATAACATTCATTTTAATATTTGCGAAAAGCCAACAATACAATGTGCACTTATAACATCATGGTGTGCATTGTCCTGGGTATTTCTCATCCATGACCTGTCACACAGTGTCCTTTCTAGTGTCTACGCAGGTGACTCGCAGATACACAAAGATGTTGCACACCACGTTGAAAGAGGTGTAAAAATACACATTTCTATAGCCACCTTGGGAGCTTCTTTCAGGAAATATTGCCATGAAACACCTGTGTGGTTTTTTTAGGAATGTTATTGATGCAAATGTATTTTCAAATCATCAAATGACTTCATCTGCAGCCTTTCTCTGGAGCTGAGAGTCAGATGTGCCATTCTTTCCCAGTAATAATGGATGATGGTGTTGACTGGGTAACATTTTGTCCAGAAATGCAGGATGATTTACACCTTGTGCCACCAGTATGTTGTCTGCAGTCATGCTGGAAGTGCATAGATGCAATTGGCTTTTTTGTAAAAGCTTTCAAAATACATGTTAGTTTTCAAATTAAGCTTGTCCAATGGCTGATGGGCAAGGGCTTGAAAGTAGCAAGTTCAAAGGTTGGTAACAAACAGCTGGATGAAAAATGTCTCACTTTCTGTTAGAGAGTGGCTGTTACTCACTTGTTATTGAGTCTACTTACAGTGTGTGCAAGAGGCTGTATAAACTGTTGAAAACATGAAGATGTCTGCCCATTTTTCACTGCTTGGTTTAAGAGATTCATGAAAAAGGCAGTGTGTATATATAGTTTCTCAGCATCAGTCTGAAATTACAGAGTTCTTCATCTGTCTTGAACAAGGCAACTGCCAAGGATTCATCAGCGCTGCCTGTCCCTATTTCAAACCATAAATGACAAGTTTATACACTAAATACTTGAGATATTTTCCTAATGGCTGTCTCCAGACAGAATATTTCTAACCTTTAGTATGATAAAAATGGATTGGACAAAAATAGGTGTAGTTACTGTGTGGCTGCTATTGGTAAATTGAAACCTAATTGAACAGTTGATTACTGTGGGTCACTTGGAGCTATTTTGTAGAATTACATTCAGTCAGATATTGATGCCTTAACTGTAGTGACATCTTTCTCTCCTTTCTGATCTGCTTCCTGTCCTTCTGTGCTTCCCTAAAAATACTAGTCTTTTTCTTCTGTGTTCTTGTCCAGGCTGTCAGGCCGAGGGACATGTTCTGAATCACATGGGTCATTTCTGGGGTCTGACATTGTACCCTGAGAGCTGCAATAATGGAGTAGCAGCTGCTTTGCCCCAGACCTCACCTCAACAGCACCAAGAGGTGCTCATAACCCAAATTATGACCAGAAAGATGCTCTCCCTCCGTCCACAAAGCACACAGGGCAGCTGCTGCCTCCTCCCAGTAAATCCCAGCCTCATCATCTCTCTGAGGGAAGGGCTTACTGGAAGGCTCCAGCCTGGGTTGCATTTTAATAGCAGATGGTTTCCCAATTACCATTCTGTTTGCATCCTCCCTGCTCTGCCTGGTGACGTTGCCCTTTTGTGGACAATGGGGTCACGGCTTGTCAGTGCTCTCGGGCTTCACTAGGGCTGTGGGGCTGAGGGGGTTTTGTGTTGTTTTGTTTTCCTTGTCATGCAAGAAGGCCTTGATATTTCTGTATCTGGCAGCGTGTCTGCGTGAGACAAGGCAGAGTGAGCGAGGCTGATGTGTGAGTGACAGATCCCTGGGTGATGCCTCTGGGAAGCTCTTGATCTGACTGGTTTGAAGCTGAAAGCTCACTAGGTCACACTGAAAATGGTTGCCACTGGGCATTTCTTTCATCCTTGTTTATTTATTTTCCCTTCCCTTTCCCGAAGTTTTTCCACTCAGAAGGGGGCTTTGCTGTTGTTCCTCGTGCTCCTTGTGGCTGGTAGGATGGATTCGAACCTTTCACTACACCTAATTGCTGTTGTGTCTTCTACTTTTTGGTGTTCTGTTTGGTGGGCAGGGGAGGGAAAGGGGAGCCTCATGCCTTTGAGCTTGGCACCTGTGCCAGGGACTAACCAGGTACAAAATGACCATTTTAAGCAGGCACCAGGTGTTTTTAAAGACATGCTCTGTTTATTATTTAGCAACCTGCTGTTCAAAGGTTCTGGCATTTGTCAGCCGGATCAAAACAGAGGGGCCAGATGGTGATTCTGTGACATTTTTCTCTCCATACCTGCAGCATGTCCTTAACTAAACAGGCATAAAGAACAAGGCATAAATTAACCTGAAAAGATGAGGTGGCATTAGAAGAACCTCTGATCCTCTTGTCAATGCTCTGTTGGCAAAGCTGAAATAGCCTCTGTGACAAGAGCCAGGAGAGGATTTCCTCCCCTGTGGATGTTGCCAACAATTTGTCACCTAGCACGGAGGTTGTTGCTGTGGTGGTGCACAGAGTCAAATGCCAAAGCCCCGTGTTGTGGCATTGTGTAAAAGGGTCAGAAAATCACCTGGCATGGAGGGGCACCAGGGAGCTGAGACTCGTGCAGGAGGCTCTCAGGTAGGGTGGTAAAAATGCAGGCACTGGCAGTGTATTCAGGGGCTCACAGCAATTTAGGGAGGTTATTAATGGTGTATTGCATGGTCCCTCTGCCTCCATATGGCTCTGGGTGCCCAGTGCACATGGGGTTTGGCACTCATTAGGACTGCCAAAACACCACTTCAGTTTTGCTGAGGTTCTGAGCTTTATCTGACAGCTTCTCTCCAGGGATTAAAATTGCCCCAATTCAGCTTTAGGTCACCTGATCTAATGAATCACTAATTACTGCCAAGTTTTTACATTTTTACACTGAAATATATGAGAGCTGAGTGTGAACAAATAACCTCAAACTGGTACGAGCAGGCCTCTGGCATTTAGAAGGAAAAGTTGTACTGTGGGCTTGGTTCAGTCACTGATCTGTCAGATTGCTCAAGGCAGAGAAGGGAGGTCTCACTTTAAACTCATGACTGTACCTGGCAATAATTGGTTGTGCAGGTGACTGAAGTGCAAATGTGAGACCTTTGCTCACTCCAGCAAAGTGAGCCTTGCAGGCTTGTGCTCCCCATCCTACATGGAAACGAGGAATTGTGAACATTTCCTGCACACTGCACATCATCATTGTCCACATGTGGCTTTCCACTGAGGTTGTGCTTCTCATCCTTGAAAAATCACAGTTTTGGGCACAGTCTGCTAGGCCATCTCAGCTGAAGGCAGAGCTGATGTCACCAGCCAAATATTGTGTGAGAAGCAGAACTGAGAGAGGAGACACAAGAAGGTGCAGACATAGCAGGTTCAGGGTGCTGTTGCCTTTCTCTGCTGTGAAAACTTTTGAAATTTAGCTACAAATGTGCTTTCTGGGGAAACATACTTTCATAAATCAGCAGTGCAGGTGGAACAGGGGTAACCCAAAAAGGAAACCATCACCCCCAGCCCTTCTCTATTCACAGCCAGCTCTGAACAGAGGAGGATCATTCCGGTGGGGTGTAGTTCTTGCTAATTTAGAGAGGTATTTGAACCTGCCCTTTCAGGTTTGAAGTATCCAACTAAGCAGTTACTTAAAATGTCTCTCTGAACTGAAGGAATTTGAATGAATTCTCAGATAAACCTGCAGTAAAATTCAGGGTAATTTTTTGAAGGTGAAGATTTGACTGGCTGGGCTTGGGTATGGGTGGATGATTTAACTCCAGAGACAGTGAACGTTTCTGGAGTAAATCCTTTCCTAAGCAGGCCATAACACACTGATGAGAGGGGAAGACAGCTACAAGAAACAGTTGTCAGAAATATCACAAATTTGTATTTCATGGAAGTAGGCACTGTGATGATTCGCTGCAGTTAATGAAAAACATTTCTGCTCAGTATATCCACCTGTCCCCCTTTGTTAAAAAAATAAAGAGTCAATCCAAAATGGGATCATTATCTTTAGTGGATGCACTTCACATCACTGAAAACAATTTCAGCTTAGTTAAATAACATGCAGCCTGGAGATTAAAGCTATCTCCTGCTCAGCTGCAGAGACAAGCAGAGTCGTTGGCACAGAGATCACTTAGAGCTCGATTTTCCTTTCAGTAGTAACTTGATGTATATTACTTTTTTTTCTGTCTGTTATTACATGCTACTAGGTTTTATTTATTTAAATCTCAGTCTCTTTTTGCTGACACAGCAAGGCATAACCAGAGATGTTTAGTAAAACTTAGATGAGCCCCTAAGTGGGCCACTTGTTCTATAAATCTTTAAATATTTCATGTTACTCCTTTAGAATTGCTGTTGCCATACTAACCCAATCTGCTTTGAAACGACTAGGGCATAAAATAACAGCTCTTTTAAAATTCTCCAGTGATACAGTTATTTGGTATGTTTTTAGGGAATACCAGACCTTGTGGCCTCTAATAAAAGCTCAGCTTTAAACTTGAAGAAGTTTCGCTCCAGAAGGAGCCATTCTTTCCAGCCCCTGGACAGTGCTAGGATCGTGTTGCTCTCCCAGGACATGGCCAGGGGAGCCTTCTGGCCCTTTGAAGTCAGTGGCAAAACTCCCACTGAATTATAATGGGACTGGGTTTTAACCTGAAGAAATAGAGTCTTTGTTGTCTTTTATCACCAAATACAGATATTCTCCCTGAATTAGCCTGGACTGGCCAGTCGTGGGAGAGATTGATGACTGTGCCAAGCAGCACAATCCCTGGAAGCAGGAAAAGGGGGTTATGTCTTAGGAGAGACCAGAACTTCAGGAAGACAAATTGGATTAGACTGTTTCCACAGAAACTCGGGAGACCATCATGTGTGGGCTGTTAATGGAAACGCTGCTGCCTGTACACATCCTCCCCTCATGATAAATGTGACACAGCCCTTGTGCAAATGCAAGTTGTTATTACATTAATAGGAACTGCTCCAGCACAATTAAAGCTGTGTTCATTAAGGAAGCCAAGCAGGAATGGTGCTGACCAAACACAGAATTCCTGGGAAGATGAGGAGGTGTAGCCCCTCTTCCCTTCCCTGCAGTGTCTCACAGTCAGGCATCCATGGAATGGAGCTGTGGCTCTGTGGCTGCTCAGCTACCTCAGGTGGAGGTGTGAACATCTGTGACACGAGACTGAACCTGCAGGGTGAAGGACAGGGAATGATATTTGATAATCCTGGGGAAGCAAAGCCAAAGTGATCATGTTCTCTGGCTGTGTTCTCGTTTCCACAAGAGCTTTGAAGCATATAGACATATTTCAGCCAGATTTCATAGTAAATAAGGACTCATTGAGTATTAAAATTATCAGGAAATAGGCCTCTGTGTAAAAGATCTTATTGGTGCCATACTTCAGGGGAAAACTGAACATACACTGTCATCTTTTTAGACATGTCAAATTCAGGAGCCATACCAGAATAGAGGGACTGCACCCTGGTAACTTCTTAGAGTTTCATCTGGATCTCACAACTCCATCAGCTTCTCCATACAAATCCATAGCACCAAGTTTTCACTACTTCTTTACTCAGAGAATGACTTTTGGAAAATGTCTTCGAATAAGTCTAAACAGAAGCACAGCCAGCCAGCTGTGCCACTTCCACCAGGAGAAGGAGCAGAGGGAAGAGGTGAACGAGTGAGTTCCTGGATTGTCTCTTGATGTTACAAGGTGTTTGGCATCAGTGGATTCAAAGATGTTCCTGTTCCTGCCCTTCCCAGCCAGCTGTACCTCACATACAGCTATGGATCCCAATATACAAATATGTTTATGGGGCTGCACTGGAAGCCAGTTCATAGTATTTTTATTTTTCAAAATCTGAAGGTTTATCAGTTTATTCTTGTGGTTTGATTTTTTATTTTTTTTTTAATAAGGTCAGTCACTGTCCCATGCAATTTGGCACATGTATTCCATGAAGGTGACCCTTGGAGATTAAATCACCAGGCCTCAGGAAGGCAGTGATTTAATAAGCTTACAGCTAAAAACATCAAGCTCAGGTTGGAAGCACCAGGAAAACAAAGGAAGGACACTAAACCAGTTTTCACAAATTTACTGCACATTGTTTTGTCTTGATTTTTACACGTGAGTGTGAGTGAATACAGAGTCCAAAAGGTCAGTCACAGATAAACCCAAAGCAATGTGCACATCAGCACACGATGGCCACACACTGAGTCCTCTCACTTAGGCCCCAGCAAAGCTGGGTAGTTTTTGCATCTTTTTTCCTCTGACTCTGAAAGCTGAAACTACTTCTATTCCTCTATTGCTCTCTGTTTCTCTGAAACAATACTTTAAAGACTTGTTGCACAGATAATTACAGCAGCTGTGACATTGGGAAGCCAGGGTTTCTGCTGGGCCGCAGCAGTAATGACTCCTGAAGAAAAGCAGCTCATTCATGTAACTGAAGCCAGCCTGGTTAGAGGGGCAGCAGCACATTCCTGTTCCCAAATCTCAGGGATTTGGCAAATTGCATCACGTTAATGCTGGTACCGATGGCAAACTTAAAAGGGGATGTTGATGACTGGTTTTAAATAGAGGGAATGGTGTTTGCTCCTCTGTGAAGGCTGAGGTCAATCAGCTTGGGCACTGAAAGCAGTTTTCCCTAGATGGCATTCACTTGCAATTTGGGCAGCAGGGGCATCTGACTGGGACCTATTGGCAGCACAGAATGGCAAGGGCACAATGATAAATCTATTTTTAGTTTCAGAAAAGCCATTGTGATGGATGACTATGTGAGCTCCTTGAGTACATCCTGGGCCTTTACCTCTGGAATTGCCTTGAAAACAGAAAGAAATGCACGGTGGGTCTCAGCAGGGATGTGTAAGTGTGAAGCTGGAGAGCAGCTTGGAGTAGTAGGTACTGACAGCTACAGCTGAACACTCCGCTGAGCATACGCAGTAAACAGGAGGGGAAAACTCTGGGAGAAGTTACACACTGCTGTTAGTTACTTCTTCTTCTGTGCCCCTCCATGCCTGTCTGAGCTGCCAGACTGTGATCCACACGAGCTCTCTGTGAAAGCACAGGCGTCCTCATCCATCCCCTTCCCCTCTCCTCACCACTGGAGCCCTCATTCCCTCACACACACTCCAATCCTCTTTACTGCTCCCTCGGTGTCCCTTCATTCTGCACTGAGTGGTACAATATGATCCATTCTGGCAGCATTTCTTGCAAACAGTAAAATACGTTTTCCCTGAAGCCAACATCTTCCTTCACATTTGCACCGTAAAACACCAAGCAAAGCAAAGTTCCAGGCAAACCAGTTGGCTGGAGCTGCTCTCTGCGTCTTCCTTTGTTTTTGTTTGGCTGATTCTGTTAGAATTTAAGGTGCTACACAAGAGTCCAGGGCTCAAATGACTGTTAGCTGTGTTTGATCATATATCTAATTTACTTTAACATGGGATCCTGGCATGCGTTTCTTTAAGAGACTGAATCAATTTTATACTAAGTGATTTCTCCAAGCAGATTTTTTTTTTTTTATTGTCCCCTTTGCCTAAAGTAAATTAGAGTGATAGCTGGAGCAACCAGGGAATGAAAAGGAGTCAAGTCCTCAAGTCACATTAGCAGGCTTGTTGAGGCCTTTAAACAATCATCACCATCAAAGTACTCCATAATAACTGTAAAAAAGCTAATCACAGGTGGCAGTGGGCGTGAAATGTGTGGCTCTGTGCTCAATCCTTGGGATAATGGGGGTATTCATGGGATTTCTAGAAGGACTCCTTTGTGCAGCGAGTCATGTGCCTGCTGAGCTGAAAGGACTATTTTGCTCAATTTGTCTAAAAGCGCTGGCTTATGAGATAGCTGCAGGGGTTTCACTGCTCAGGTTGTTTTAACCCTTCCCACGCAGAGAGATTTTGGTCTAATTCCAGGACCAAGTCTATGCTGGGAAATGTCTCCAATTTCAGGGAGTGGAGCATGTTAGTGGTCGAGAACCGAGAGTGTGCAAAGACCACCAGCCTTGCTGGGCAGGACCAGGGGCCTTAGCTCTGCCTCTTCATGGATGCTCAGCTTGAGACACTCATTTTCCCTCCTTGGGAGCTCTGAGCCCTGTGAAGCACCTTGAAATTGAGGTTCTCAGCCGCTACTGAGATTTAATTCTCGAAGCCAGGAGTATTTAAGGCTTTCAGTTTGGGGGCAGAGTCCCAAGGTATACCAAGTTTTTCTTATGATCTTTTTCATTGCAAAAATACCTCCAAACAACCTCTTGGTGATTTCTAAAGAACCATCCCAAACCATGGAAATGTTTTTTATTGTGTGAAACCTGCACAATCTGGAAATATTTTCCTTCCTCACTAAAAATAGTTAAAAGAATTCCTGAAAAAAGAAATCTGTTACCTAAGAGACTCTCAAAAGGGGAAAATATTTTTTACATTAAAAATCCTTTACTTTGAAATGAAAATAAATATTAATTATCTAAATGCACCAAATAGTTAACTACCATAGTAATTACTAGTATGGTAACTAGTTAGTTACCATAATACATTTATTTAAATTTCAGTCAGTATCTGGAGGTGAAGCAGAAACCAGTGCTGTGTCTACCAAAAATCATAAAGCTAATGGTTGGGTGTTAATTAATACTGCTATTAAGATGCAGTGTGAAGATTTTAAGTGATGTTTCATGTCCCTACCTGTAGTCTCAGAACTCAGGAGAAAAAGAGAAACTGGAAGTTTAATCCCTCATATAATTTTGTGTGGTCTCCATGATATTACAGTGGGCTTTAGTCAAGAGCTTTCCAGTTTCAGGTAAGGCTAAACCAAGCCAAAAACCTGTAAAGAAACCATTCGCAGGTTGGTTTCCAGGCTGCATCACCACAATGGTGAATCCAGGTGACAAAATCTTGTAGTTATGTCCGTATCATTTTTTGAATGCCAGGGTATTGCACTGGCAGGGGAAGAAGCTTCTCTTTCACGTGGGAATGGTGATATTGGCTGAGGAAATGCAAATGTCACAGGGGTCTGAGTTCTCATCTGATACAAGAAACACCTCCTGAGATTGCATATCAGAACTCACAGGTAGGAGCCTCTTTGCTCTGCTGCTGACTTGTTGACAGTCTTCTCATGGAAAGACTTCCTTTTACCCTTCCTGTCTCCCTTCCCCCTTTGTCCTTTTCCTTTCCTTTCCCCTTTTCCCCTTCCCTTTTCCCTTTCTCTTCACCCTGGTCACCCTGTGCTGCTGACAGCAGGGGACAGCTCCTGCTCTCTGCCACAATGAAGTTCATGGTGTTGATACCAAGTTGTGCTGTAGGAGGGTGTGGCTGGGAGGATGTAAAAAGCAGGTAAAGAACTGGAATGAGCTGTTTCTGCCCATCCCTCTGTCTCTCAAATGCACACAAATCATTTAATTGTGCTTTCTGACACCCTGAGTCAGCCGCAGCTCTGGGGTTCTTTTGCTGTCCTTAATTATTCTCTCTGTCTCCTTCTATCATTAACATAGCCATTATTGAAAGAGAGATCCAAATCCTTGATTTCTGATTTAGCTAACAGGAGGATTTTCTGTCCATCCCCAGCCCAAAGGATCACAGTGTCTGTCACAGCTGAATTCCAGCTGGGATCTGCAGAGGAGCACACTTGTCTTGCTGTATTGCATTACAAGGAGTAAATTGTGGAATGTCTCAACGTGTTTAACCTGAGAGGTTTTTCTGGAACTGCCTATGGAAGTCCCTAGTCTTGCTAACGTTGAGCTGAGCCATTCTTTGGTAGCACTCCATGGATCAGTTTTAGGATTTGACTCCTCCCTGTGCTGATTTGGAGTGGAACACTGGTTCAAAACACCTGCCATTGTTCCGTGCTGTTTGCCTGGCGCTGGAGGCAAAGAGCACAGGTGAAATCCTCCCTTTGCTGATAGCGTGGCAAAGCTTTCATGGATTTCTGCAAAGCCCAGAGTTCCCCACCAGTGAACTCGCCAGCTGGAAACTTATCTCAAAGTCGGGATGGTTTCAAAACAAATTCTCACCGCTTGTGCTGCCCTAGAGGATGGTACCAGTGTCCGTCTGTTTTGGACACCCATAAAGCTCCTTTGTAGGTGAAATCCTTTTCCTTTCTTCTCTTGCTTGTGCAGTTTGATCCTGCACCTTGCAGCCATTGCCTATTGAAGGTACACATGCTGCTCCATTCACCGCCGCAGCCTTTGAAGAGTTAAGCTCTGCAGTCACTCAGAAGGTGGACTTCTGCTTTTCCTCAAGTCTCTATTCATCTCCAGGAACTGAATTTTTCATGCAGTAATTAAAATTTGTAGGTCAAACCTCCCATGGCACCATTTTCTGCTAATGTGGGAGAGCAACGGTCGGATTCGCTTACGCTGCTCTTCACTGTACTGAGATTTAAAGGATGAAGGGTGACATTTTCCCCCATTTTGTAAATTAATGCCATTGATCTGCCTAACAAGAACAAAGTTAGGCTTCAAAATACCAAATGATAAAGAGATTAAGACTTTAAATGGCTTTCCAAAGACAACCTCTATTGTAAGATTCCAAGCAGAGTATTGAACTTTCAATTAGAATTTCTAATGGGCTATTGACTTAAATGGATAAAATGTTGCAAGTGATAGCTTTCAAGATGACAAAAATTGCTTAGTACATTCTGGAATATTACTTTATGAAGCAAATACTGTTCTGGAGGCTGAGTAGTAATAACCCAGGCCCTGGGCAATATTGTTCTGTGTCTCTGTGCGGCAGTTTTTCAAAATTGAACTAATGCATTTTGAAACATTTTCTCTTTTCATGTTTTGTAAATCTTTGGGAGTGTGAGGTACTTTAACTTTCATGAAAGAATCTTAAATCTCTGGTGATGTAGCTATGATTGCACTCTTTATGAAACACAATCCATCTACTCCAACGCTGTATTTTCACACGTTCTTCCATCTGGGGCACAAACAATGTGCCCACCTCGTGTGGCTGCTCCTGACTGTGCTCCAGAATGTGCCTCTTCTGCAGTGCCTGTGCTGCAAATAACAGCTGAAACTCTCCCAAATCATCCTGGCGCTTTGCACTGAATTGACTTGAAGGCTTGTTATGAAACACTAGCTCTAGTACATTTTTCAAAGGATATTTTTCAGAGACTAGCCAGCCCTTTCCAGGATAAAGGGTTAATATTATGCTTATGTTACAGTGCATTAAAAACTCTAATTAAAACAGCATTACATTCCCATCTGCCAATCTCCAGTAATCTTCTTTAATTGCAGTAATTAAACTATATTTACATGTTCAGAATACTTGTAATTTAGCAAATTGCACTCTCTGCTCTACATTTAATCAAACAACCAGTTCCAGTATATTTAGTGTGGAAAGAAGTAATTTCAATGTTTTGATTACTATAGCAGATTTGACAGAGTAAGTGCCCCTCTAGTAGAGACTTTGAAAGGGAAGGCAAACATGAAATATAGTCCTGTTCTGATTGTCATGTGAATGCCTAATTACATGTTAGAGGATTAACTATTAAAGGGTACACACTGTTTCGCTTGATTTTTTAGGCACAGCTGACATAACAGATAATAAAGGTTGCCTATTTGGGGCTGTTTGGTGGAATACGTAAGCTTTTTATTATTATTATTAGAAGTCTTAAAACCGAGTATTAAATCCTGTGAGTTAGTAAGGTCTTAATGCCCCCCATCTTTACTTTAAAGACGCAGGTGAATTGAAGATCACGTTCACACTGCACTGTTGGCAGCTGCTTTCCCAGCTCCTTCCCTTCCCCTCACCTCTTTTTAGGGTTGTTATTCTTAGAATGGCAGCTCCCAGGTAGCTGTGTCAGTGCTTGTTGGGATTTTTTTGTGTGGGGTGTCCTGGGGTGGGCCAGGACTCTGTGCTGGTGCCGTGCCTGCACCCTGGGGGTCAGTGGCCCAGAGTGTCCCCAGCTGGTCCCAGGCTGGCTCAGACACACACACAGTGCTGCCTGCAGCTGGTGGGAGTGGGTGGGGAGCTGAGAACTTCTGCACAAAGGGAAGCTTCTCTTTTACTGCACATCTCCTCTGTGATCCGGGTCTAGAGCGAACTTGAAAAGGGGATTCCAGTACCAACCACCTGCTCTTCCCCAGATAAGTCGTACAAAGCAGGAAAAATTCTTTCTGATCTGCCAGCACCAGATGTGCTGGGTCCAGGGCCAGCCCTGCCAGCAGAGCTCATGCTGGGGTGGGAGCTCTCCATCTGGCAAGAGCCACTCAAGTCCCCCTGCCAGACCTCCCCACCCACCCCCTGTCCATGGACAGGCGAGTTCAGTCCCCAAGACACCTCTGGGACATGGTACTGCAAGTTCTGGTGACAGGTTCTGGTTATTTACAGAGGTGAGGTGTCACACTGTGAATGTCGCTGGGGAGTGAGCCTGGTGCCCAGAAGATGTGGGTGTGGGTGTTGAGGACTGCAGTTTGTGCAGGCTTTGGGACCCCTGGAATTCCTGGCTGGCAGAGGAGGCTGTGGTGAGCACTGGCAGAGGTCACAAGGTGCTCCTGAAGAGCTGCCCCTGGCACACCCAGTGTGGAAGGGAATTGTTGTGTGTGCAGACCTGCAGCCAGGGTGGTTCTCTGCAATGGTCTGGTTACAAATATATTGCTTTTGTTCCAAAGGCAGCCAGAAAAGCCATTAAAAATCCCTAGCTCTGACTAATTTTCCTTATTAAAATGCCTTCCTACCAACATCCTCCTTCCCTGGACCTGACCTCAGACACCCTTACCCATGACTGCTTCTGGGATTTCTTACATCATGCTGACTTCATTCATTCTGAGGAGGTACCTCCTGCTTTCCACTGCTGAGATGTAACCTCAGGTCATTCCCAGGCATTCCCTGGGTCTGGGTCACTGCCTTTGCTTGTGTGTAATGCCAGCAGTGAAGGCTCTGAATTGGACCCTTCCAGTCAGATTTGTCTCTCCCTGTGATCCCACTGTGTGACTTTGCTCTCTGGTTCAATCCACACCCCGACTTTTCTGGTTTAGAGTTAGAAGAATGTATGTTCTAACAAAGCCATTTAGTCAAGGAGAACATTTGCAGCATTTACTCTGTGCATTTATCCTTTATATATATATATATAAAAAATATATATTTTGAATTTTCTAGAGTAGTAGATGATAAAAAAAAGTTATAACTAAACCTTTTGAGCCATGTTTTTAAAAACCAAGATTATAAAGGTTGAATTTTTTTAAAAGAACATTTGCCTTACTATGGAAGATGTAAAGAAATTAGCCTAATTCTAATAATTTCTTATTATTTACTCCTCATTTACATGAGTATGGCTGAAGTAAGAATGACAGCAGTGCTAATCATTTCCTCTGTAGCCACCATCGAGAAGTTCACATACATGAGAGACCTGCCCTGTTTTGGATTTCTCATTACACTCCGTGATGTTCACAGTGAGGATTTCAAGATGGGTCTTCTTAAGCCTATTAAAAATCAGAATCATGCTGGTCATACGTTTAAATAGATTTAGTTCAGTGGCTTCAGGGGAAAGTAGGGATGGGGAGATGAATAAAATAAAAATCTGATATAGAAACATGTCTGGTTTTTCAAAGGTTTTTGCAAAAAAACCCCAGAAGTTCTGGCATTTCAATTTGCACTAATTTCACACATCATCTTAGGGAGTGCAGGGTTTGGGCCCCTGCCAGACTGGCTGAGAATCCTCTTTGGAAAAGCACAGTTTATGTACTGAATGGATGCTGCACCACATAGATATTTCCTAATATCTTTCATTAAACTTCCAAATGGACACTAAGTATGTAAATACAGCAAAACTCAAAAGCCTGGCTTTGAATTTATATTTTCTAGGAAAGCTTTTAACAGTGGTAGTCTAACAATATTGTGCTATGTCTGGCTTGCCATTTTCAACGAGTAGCTTAATGAGTTTATTGTATAATGAAGGACTCTGATTTATTAGCTTTTCATTATGCTCATTCCATCAGCTTCCTGCTAAATGCTGTAACCTTGGCAGAGATGTCAGTCTTTATCAGGTGGTATCATTGCTTTTTAATAAACTCTCCTCCCACGTTGATAACATTACATGTGAAATCCCTTCTCCTGCATTATTCCCAAGGGAAGGAAAAAGTATATTTATTGAAAAGGCTGCACTGAAGCAGTGCAGAGAATTCCTGAGCAGTTTGGTGTTACCCCTTGGACTAGCTCAGACAGCGTGGGCAGATTTGGAGGCTGCAGGTTGCTCCTTTGGCTGCTCCCCTCCACTGGCAGAGGATTGAGCCCATCCTCTCCACACTTTAATTACAGCAGAGTGCAGCTGGTTTAAAACTGGCACTTGCAGGTATTAACAAATATTTCTTTAGCAGGTATTTAATGATCAACTCTATTACAAGAATTAACGTGGTGATGGCAACCAAGGAGAGGGGGGAAGGAGGGTAAAGTAATATTTTACAACCTGAAAAATTAAGCACTGAGATAGTTAAGGCCCAGCCCTCATTAGCTGAATGGTAGATTTTTCTAATTAGTTCTTTCTAGTGTAATTAGCATGGATGAGTCTAATCATCTCATGTGAAACCAAATCTAATGCTTGGGAAGGAATGTCCTTGGCCTCTCTTTCAGACTGATTCCAAGGATTTTGTGTGTTTCTGCTGAGATATTCCTTAAAGGAACAGCAGCCTGCCTTCCTAATGAAGGTGGGCTGGGAGGATTGAGAGGACTTGGACCTCATCATGCATTTTTATGGAAGCCTAGAGGAAATTCTCCCGTGAAAACAGGCAGTCCTCATGTGGCAAGTGAATCAGATGTGGGCAGTAGCTGTAAGAAGGCCAAAATCATCAATGAAATTTTGAATCCACATGAGAAGTGAGTGTTCAAACATTGGACTTAAAACCTCAGTTTTTCTGAGCTCCGTATTTTCCTGTAGAAACATTTTCTTCTATTCTCCTTAGAAATGAACACAGAAAGTGAAATGGAAAATAGAGCTTCATTTCCAGCTTGTGTAGCTCCTCTTGCAGTGAAACCCAGTCAGAATTGCATTCCCTTTGTTGTCAACAGTCTGAGCCAGAGAAAACAATATTGAGTCTTGTTGCAAATAATTTTGTTGACAGATTGCTATCAGCCCTCATTGTAGAATTAAAGTATTAAAGTCAGTAAAAATGGTGAGTTTACCCTCTTTTAATCTTTTTTTTTGTTGTTTTAGAAATCCAGGTGTGAAGGGCAGGCAGAAAGCTCAGCTGGCCCCATTTTGGGGTGATGTGTTTGTCCTGACTGGTCTTCACCAGGAATAGTGAGTTCATTTTGCACTTTGAAAATGTTTGGGAGGTTAAGGAAGTGCAGGGATCTGCCTGGTGCTGTAACACAGCACATCCATCTCCTCCTGGTGCTGTTGTGACACTGAGCACAGAGAGCTGCAGCACAGAGGCTCGAGGGACAGAGTGAAGGGCAGCACAAGGAGTGCCAAGGAGTTGTGTTTTAGCTGGGAGCAGTGGCATCACTCAGGTCACTTCATCCCAATGTGCCTGAGCATATTTAGCTCAGGCCCTCACTGCACTAATTATGATTACATCTCAGCCAGTGTCATTTTGGACCCAGCACTTCTGTGAGCTGACCTGTGCCACTGGAAGTTCTGGGTTCCTTTGTGTCTTTCCTACATTATTTACTCTTTCCCTGACCAGGCTTGGCAGTTTAACAGCCCTCATTTCTTAAGTACTTGAAAGTCTTTATCTGGAAAATTAAAAGGTAAATACAGTGATTAAAGATATGTTCTTTAAAAAACACCTCATTCAAGCCCTGTCTGTGCGGGTGTGCTTTTGCCAGTGGATTTACTGGGAATGCTGTAACCTGCTACCGCATTTAGCTGCTAATGAGCTCAGGTGGTTTGTTCGGGAGTGAAAGGGTGACAGGTGATACTGGTGTGGCTGTGACAGAGATGGCTTCCCCTGGGCCCTGGGAGGAGGGACACAGCCCTGAGCCTTTTTTCCACAGAAGCAGTTGAATGCAGGTAAGCAGAGAGAAACAAGAGATGCAGGTGATGCCTCTCGCTCGCTCTGTGGCCTCAGGGTGGATCTGTGGGATGTGTTTTTCAGCTGAGAAGAGAAAGTCAGGTACACAATACACAGCAATTCCTAACCCTTCCCAGGAAAATGGAAACTCGTCCTTGTTCCTGCGTTCAGTCCTCAGCAGGCTCCTCGCTGATATCCTTTGTATCACTGCTCTTCCTGAGGCTGGCTGGCAGCCTGGATCTTTTGGGGTTCTGGAGAAAGGGATTTAGGGCCATCCTGGTGGAAGCAGACCAACTGCTCAATAAAATCTATTGAAGTTGCACTAAAAAATGAAAACAGGCTTAGGGCTGACATTCTGCAGCCAGAGAAGAAGGGAGGCATGGTCTGTGACTTCGTGGAAGTGGCTGGATTTACAGGTGTTAGAAGGAGGGGTTCTTTTTTAGCTCATTCCTATTAAAACCAAGGAATGGTGTAAAATTCCTGTGCTCATCACCTGGTGCAGGACTGGATTTCTCCAAGCATCCAGCTGGAGAAATGAGAAATCCAGCTGGACTTGAATGGTGGGACATGTCTCTGGGGGAAGGTGACAGTCCAGGGGAAAAGCAGCAAATAGCACAGAGCTTGAGCCATGGAAGCCCCGTGGGATTTATGGCATGGCAGAAGAGTAATGGGACAGAATTGAAATGTAGTTACTGATATTTTTATATGGAAAACAGGAAATGAGATGTAAACAGTATTAGTGTAATACAATTTTCATGTGAGATTAAAAGGAAAGCTGGGATTTGAGAGATTTGGAAATTGCAGTTACAGGATAAGTGATATTTGAAAGGGTCCTACTTGATTTGATGAAACTGGAGTTCAAATGTCACTAGAGAGATGCATTACTTACAAGTTTTCCAGGGTTTTTGTGCATCCCAAGCTGTGCTCAAATCAAACCTGGGCAGGGATTTTTGGGGGTCGCAGGGTGGGAGGGGGCTCAGGCTGGCAGGAAAGCTGTGTGCTCCTCAGAGGTAGAAGTGTGTCCTGCCCTGCAGGCACAGTGCTCCTGGGTTTGGATGAGGTTTTTGGAGTCCACTTGTGGTAGTTCCACAAAAACCCACATCTGCTGTTGAATCCTGTTCTCTGGCTGGAGGTGTTTGGATCAGGTCACATCCTGACCTCTCAGTGGCAGTGAGAATTCAAGTTTGCTGCTGCTTCTTCAAGCTTTTTGGTTTCCATTCTGTCTATTTCTGCTGTGGTGAGGTGGTGCCCAGTGGTGGGAAGTGTCTGACAGACAATAACATGGTCATATTCTATGTGCTGCCTTTGCTCACAGTGGCCTGGTGTCACTGGCCTGGCCCAGCACTGGCATGACTTCTGCAGTGTAACAAGCCTTTTTTAACCCAAATTTTGCAGCTGAGGCAGTGGGTTGAGTAAGGATTTTTAAGCCATTTGAGAGGAAGGTGCTTGATCACTTCGCAAGCCCCAGTGATTTACGTGTGATCTCAGCACGGCTGTCTGTGGCTCCCAGGCTGTGCCAGTTCACTGTTCCCATTTGCCTTCCCAGGCCTCTCTGTGTGACACACCAGTCATGGCTGGGCACATCCTTCCTGGGGACGTTTCCTGATCCTGTGACATCATCCAGGTCCCCCCTGACAGCGCTGGCATTTTCTCCAAGTGCACAAACCAATCCCCGTGTCCCAGCCCCAGCCACGGGAGATGTTACACCAGCATCTGGCACTAATATCTGTTGTTGACATTTTGGGAATGAGAACATGAGCTATTAGCAAAGCTGTTTGCTTGTACCTAATTAATGTTCAAGTGTATACCCCTTCCTTTATCAGCCCTGCAGCAGCAAAGCAGACCTGGCGTTATCTTTCACCAGCTTTAAAACTTAATTATTTCCCGCCTTGGTGTTAAAGGCCGTGCAGTACAACTTGCTACCTTAATATAGATTTAATCAAGTTACCCAGCCTCAGAGTGGCTTGATGGCTCTTCAGCTGAAGGGACTGCATTTATATGTCAGTAGAGCAAAATTTGGAGTGTGCTTTTTGCTTTGGCAAGACACTGTGGAAATGAATGGATGGGTGAACGCCTCTGTCTGGAACAGGCTTGGAAAAACACAGGCAATTTTGATTCATTGAGTCAAATTGCAGTGTTGTGCAGAAATCACTCCAGACCTTTTTCCAATATTGCAAGAAGCAGCCCTGTGATGCTGCTCTGGGGTGCTCGAGTGGGAGTTTTCAGCTGGGTGAGAACAGAGCCCAGAACATGAGCACAGCACCAGGGAGAGCACTTTGGCCCTCGGCTTCTCCCAAGGCAAGCTGTGCCTGCACGTGGAGAGGAGAGGGAAAAGAGACACAGAATCAAAACCCTTCATTGCTGAGAGCACTGGATGACAAATTCTGTCTCTCTGTGGCCACTGTCAGACATGACTTAGAGGGGCTCACAGCAGACAGAGAATCACACTCAAATCCTGACAGGGCAGTGAAGCAGGTAATTGATGTAATCCAGTATTTTCCTAAGAACTTAGTCCTTGTGTGTGATCTTTTGAGTTTTTAAATCTAAGCTGAATTCAACATAATTGAATGCACGGTGAGTTAATGGCCACAGAGGGTTTCTTCTGTGGGGAACCTCATTGTAATGTAGTGTGATATACCTGCTAAAGTGATTTTAAGTGGTCTCAGCTTGGTTTGCATTGAGATTTAGCCCTCTCCTCTTTGCCATTTGGTACAAAGATCAGCCTGTGAGTAATGTGCCCTTAAATAATTCAGAGAGCAAAGGTATGCTGCTGGCCTCATCACTAAAGATGATGTCCTGGTTGTACTGTGTTTTGGGTTACTGTTCTGAAATAATCTCAATGTGTTTGATTTCTTCAGCACCACAAGAATGAGTGACTGGTTGGGAGGGGTGAGTGTTTGAGGATGCTTTTATGGCACAGACTTTTACCCCTGGTCAGAAGATGCTCTTGGTTTTGCCTACAACGAAACCTCTTAGATGTGGTTGTGATGTGAAGGGTACCCATGATGGATGTCCACATTTATTTTACTGAAGCCCTAGACATTGCTAAACCTGAATTTCAAGTGTGAAGGACTAATGTGCTACATCACTGCACTTTGTTTTTACCTGGACCTTGTTGTCAGGAGAAACCAGATTTTTGGATGAGCTCAGGTCTATCTAGGCACGTCAGCAAAGAATAGATTTTCAAAAGAATTTAGCAGGTCAGTGGCTAAGATTGTGTCACAAGACATCCCCTTTTACCACAGAAGGGGCTGCTGAGTACTTAGCCCTTTGAAAAAACATTCCTTAATTTAAGAAATGTTGAATCTTTTCTTAGAAATTTTGGTTGTGGGAGGTTTTTTAAGGGGTTGTATTTAACACGACAACATATGGATGAGGGGAAGGAAAAAAGCTTAAACGTATTGCATTATATGATTTATCTCTGATGAAGCTCTCAGGAAATCTTTCCTTACAGAAGCTTCCTCAGAAGGTTTGTTGATTGTCAGACTGAAAGCTGAGCAGCAAGCAGGTTACAGCAACTTGTGTCCTTTTCATACACCTCTGTGTCCTTTCTGCATCCACCTGAACAAGTGTTGAAAAAGCAAAACCCCTGAGAGACAGTAATAAAATCATAAAAAATCCTACATAGGCCAGTAACCTCCAATTCCTGTTTCATGTGGGTCAATTACCCTAAAGCCTAATTCAGTGCAGGAAGTGTGGCTGCTGAGCTAGAGGAGCTTTATCCAGGAGCCTCTGGTTTCCCTTCTGCAGAGCAGGGGTGACTTTGCTTGTGTGGCTCCCTGGGTGCTCTTGCCCTGTGGAAACACCAAGTGTTGTTGCCGTGATAACCTCAATGTAAAACAAGATTTTTCCACCTCAGAAATCCGTGTATGACAAAAATACACTTGGCTACAAATTTATGGGCTACATTGAATCCTTTGGATGCCAAAGTCTGAGGGTACCCAGGGCAGGTACAGTCACATAAATGCCTGGCAAGTGTTTAGTAAGGCATTTGTGTTGGTGCTTTCTTGGTACTTGTGCTGCCCCAGATGGGATTCTCCTGCATCAATAACTGGTCCCACACAACTGGGAAAGTCTAACTAAAGAGTTCAAGTGCATACAGAAGATAAGGCAAAGGAAAACAGCCTGCAACTCAGTCAACAGGCAGGGACCCTTCCCAGGAAATATAAGTAAAACCTAAATGTAAATTTCTGTTGTCTTTTCTTGAGGGGGAAAAAAAAAGTTTGCTTTGGTTTGAGTTTTTTTCACCTCTTGATTCCATTGGTGTCTTTTTTTTTTTGGCAGAGAATAGTTATTGAAGAATTTAGATTCAGAGGGTCCAGGAGCTCTCAGCCATGCACTCAGTGCCAGCAGATGCAAGGGCAGGTGTTGGGAGGTGTCCCAAGGTGGTGTCACCATCCCAGCAGTGCTGCCTTTCCTACCAGAGTCAGGCAGCAAGGACACAAATAGATCAGGAGGGTGTTTGGGAGGAAGCTGCCTATGGCAGGTCCTGCTGGCTTTTGGGGAGCTGGGCTTGTGAATCCTCTGTAGGGCTGGGGAGGAGGAGAGTGGGCTGAAGGGGGCTGCATGTGCTGGGCGTGGGGCATCTGGGCATACCTGTGTGCAGCAGAACTTCTCAGGCACCATTAGGTTGGTCACTTTTCTTAGAAGTGTATTTTTGCTCTTATTTTTATTCTTGAAAAAGTAAGAGTGGCCTGAGATTGGAAGCTGCCTTAAATCGTGTCACTGCAGAATTTATTTTGATTACTAAAATGGCAGTACCAACATTTTCACTTCTTACACGTTCTGTGCCAAATTACACAGCATGGTGCAGTAAATTTGAGACATGCTAAGGTTCTGCATTAGGCAAATAAAAGAAGGTTGAAAGAATTGGTTCTGTTTTTTATCATGGTTTAGCATCAGACATATCTCCTTTCCTTGTAAGTTAGAGCTGTCTGTGTAACACTATTGTCATCCACGAGGGATCTGGAGAGCAGCATTACAGATTTAACATGCTCATGGAAACCAATACTGAGCTATCAACCGATACATGACACTAATACAGGGTTCACTTTTACACTCAGCCAAAAAGAGAGAGAGACAGATTGTTCCAAGTTTAGACAAGCTGTAAAATCCTTTTCTAGCAGGTACTGCACTGGCCAGCCCT
The DNA here is from genome assembly GCA_013396875.1 of Vireo altiloquus. Taxonomy (NCBI): domain Eukaryota; kingdom Metazoa; phylum Chordata; class Aves; order Passeriformes; family Vireonidae; genus Vireo; species Vireo altiloquus. The sequence continues at coordinate 208,771 of VZRF01007796.1, forward strand.
TGAGACTGTTCTAATTGCTTTACATCTGTACAAAGGTTCCTTGTAATCGGGCTTTCTGCCTCCATTTGTCTTCTTTTCAGCCTCTTAGTAAAGGCCTTAATTGGTCTTAGTGGGGCTTTTCTCAGTTAGTGCAGCCATTCCTTAAAGGCTGAGCAAGTGCTGGTGTTACCTGGGGGGGAACGGAGGGAGCAGAGGAGAGACATCAATACTTCTTTACCTTTAACACTGTAATTAATGGGCTCAGAGCAAGGAAGATTTGGAGAAATTTTAGCTCTTTGGGGGATTTTGAGACAGATCAGACAAAACAGAGCCAGGGTGGAATTCTCTAGAATGTCTCCCTGCTTCATTTCTCTGCGAACAATCATTAGCCTTGTAATTGTCTCCTGGTAAACTGCTGTATCAGGTTCCATTTTGTCCTCTTTAGAGGATCGAGTTGCCTTTAAATCAATAGTTTGAAGTACTGGGGGATGTATGTGAAAGGAAGTGCCCTCTAATTTCTGTTTCTTAGCTACTAATTATTTAATAATACATTTTATTGCCTATTAAAATGTGGCATAACTTGCTTGTCAGCAAAACTGGATGGAACATAATCATTTGAGAAGGATAATTGGCACTTTTGCAGATGGCTTTTATTGCAAGGCTGGTTTGTTGTTGCAGGAGTTCCTTGCCAGGTTTGCTCACGGGCTCTTCGGGGCGGTCAGTGTTACGAGCAGGCTGCTGCTGCCCAGCTCAGCCTTTCACGTGTGGCACACCGAGAATTTGGGTGCACGTGGCTTTCTGACGTGAGAGAGAACTCTCTGTGGTGCCCAGAGGGTTCCTTCCCTCCACTCTGGTCTTTATAAGAACCTTTGTGGGTTTTACCACCACAAGGCTGCAATTTGGTTGCTAGATATAGCAAAATAGGAGCATTTGTTTGGCTAACTGATTAATGGAGGTAGGTAAAGCTGGGCCGGGGGGGGGGTTGTCCTGAAGTTATTTTGATATTATTATTGTTTTTTTGGTGCAATCAGAAATGCATGTGTGCTTTTGGCTGAACTCTGTGTAGCTTGTACAGTCAGTATGTGCAGTGACACTCTGGGTGCTCTGCAATGCCTGCCCTGAAGTTTAATAGCTTTAGACAGATGACTGGAGGTTGACTCACTGGCCTCCCGTTGCTTCGAGGTCCTTGTCATCGTTAGAGTGACTGGGTAGAAAATCTTTTAAGAAGGCTGTGCCTTGGCCAGGGACAGGTCCCAGGGCTGTGCTGCAGGCCCTGTGCTGATGGTCACTGGGGTGCTGAGCTCTCTGGGCAGGTGCTGGTGGTTGGGACTGAGGGGATCAGTGAGTCTGTGCCGGGGCTGAGGAGCTGGGGGAACTCTGCCACAGGGACCCTGCAGTTTGGGCACCAGGGAACTGCTCCTCGAGGATTGCTGATGGACAAGAGCCTCTTCCTTAGTTTCCATTAATCAAACTTTCCAGGGTGACCTTTGAATTCCATTCTGATTCTTCTGAGGGAATGATTGTGTTGTGTAGGAAAGCTCTGGTTTATGTTTATTTTAAATTAAATGAAGAAGAGACTGGAACAGGCTGTTTCTTATTAAATGCTCCTGCAGTTAAATTCTGGTGGGTTTTTTACCTCCTGGGGAATGCTTTTGTTTATAAAGAAGTGTTCCCTTTTCTGTCATTGTTTTCTTTATGTCCCATGAACTGGCCTTGTTTGGGGAAAGATTTTTTAGACCAGTGCTCACAGCAGATCCCACTTGAGGCTGCACTGGCATCACTCAATTCCCTGCTCACTATCCCAGGTTCATCCTCCCCTCTAATGGTTTCAAGCTAGAGCAGTGTTTCCATTTTCTGCAAGAGCTTTATTGACTGTTAGTGTTATTCTTTGGAGAAGTGTTGAATTCAGGGATGACACTGTGCATTTCTTCAGAGTATTGGAAGTACATAATCCATGGGAACTCTGTAGCCCTCATCACATGGTCAAAAGTAGTTGGAATTAAACAGTGCAGGTGAGATTCAGTGTCTTTGTGGTACCTGTTTCGGATAATGTCTCCAAATTGCCTCTTCCTCACGGCAGTCAGAGAACAGAATCAGAGATGTTGATGTTCTTGCCCACAGCCATTCCTTCTGAAGTGAGTGCTGTGCAATCAGCCCCTCATGGAGAAGTTAATGCACTACCAGGAGCTGGTCCTTGAGGGAGATGATTCATTTACCTGGAAGTCATTTGTGTTTGGTTTGCGAGGACAGGCCTGGAGTTGGCTGTTTCAGGAAGCAGTTGCTCTGTAGGCATTGGTTCCGTGGCACCCACAAACTGCCCAAGCCTCCATCAGATGCTGTGGTACAGACAGGAATGGGTGGACAGGCTGGAAAAACAGTTTTTGTGAGCGTTATTGCCTCTTGATGACTGAAGTCGGAACAAGCACATCCAAGAAATCCCATATTTGCTGGGGTTTCACTGCATGTGCCGCCAGTGTCTGCAGCATCTCTTGGGGTCAACAGAAATCTCTTGTCGAGATTGTATTAAGAGTCCCCATGCATGTAGACAAGATGGAAAATTGATCCAGTACACTTCAGCTGGAGTTAAATGAACAGAGCATTGTTAACCTGACAGCATTCTGAAGAATTCAGATATAAGGATTTTGCTTTAATATCATGTCTTGAAAATTTGCTGTCAGACCCAACTCAAAGTTTCTCTGCAGTAGAGACAAATTATAAAGGTATTATTTTCCCCTAAGATGAGGAGCAGGTAGTTGAATTTGTCCTTCATCTCTCATGTCTGCTGCTTCATCGATGTGCCTGGTGAGTCTCCAGAGCTGGTGTCAGGCAGTTCATATGGGGTGGAGGAGGGAGCAGGAAGATGCAGGGTCTCAGAGCTGTGCTGGGTTCATTGCTGGGATTTCAGAGCACTGCCATGGACACTCTTTCGTTCCCTGCTCCCTATCCCAGGCACAGTAATCCCTGTTCCTTCATCTTGATCTTGCTGGGCCTCTCTCGTGGGAGATCCACACCTCAATGCTGTGGGCATTGGTCCAGTCCCAGCATTACACTGGAGACAGGGGGCAAAGCAGCTGTGGAAGATGTGCCTTGGCTGCCTCCAGCCCTTTCCCATTCCCATTCCCTGTGAGACACTGGCAGCCATTCAGCTCCACCAGCACAATGAGTCCCTCGTTCTCCAGGGGACTCCACCTTCCAGGGAGTACAGAAGGAACACCAATATAAGCTACTCTAAACACTATTAGATGGCTAAAGTAAGATGGGGAAATCTGCTTCCTGGCAATTAGAAATGAGCTAATCACTTCTGGAGCAGCAGCAGCAGCAGCCCAGAGAAATCCCTGAGCAGAACAAAAGCATGGTGTGTGTCACAGGACAGGCAGGAGCAGTCTCACCTCTGGTGAGGTCACTTGGCTGGGCAGTGTCTGTGGGGTGAAGGGCCACACTCACAACATGCTTTGGCCTCCTGTGAAGTACACACTTCCAAATTTTACTTGCCTGTAATGTTTAAAAAAATAATAATAATCAGTGACTACAAAGAATCCACAGTGAACATGGTGCTGTTATTAAAATCCCTGCTGCAGACAGGCCTTTTAATAAAAAGTCTCTCTGTTGGCTACAGTTGGTGAGGAGGGTTATTGAGGTTATTATTTGGGATACCCTCTGCATTTTTGGTGAGGTTTGACGTACTGCCTGTGCAAACAAAGCTTGGGAGCATTCATGCCTCAGCTCACATTTATAGGAGATCAGAGCACCAAGAAGTCTCAGGATCAGATATTTTAATACCATTTTAACGAGTGGGCCCAATGTAGAGGAGCAAGGATGCATCCCTGAGCCTTTTGGGGCAGTGTGAAAGGCAGGTGCACCCCTCTCATGGAAATGTGTTAGCTGGCAAGGAGGGAAGAGACACTCGTTGGGCTTGTGCTTTGCACCTTCCCTGGGGTGGGTTGTGTTTCCATATTGTGAAAGCACAGCATTGGGCACAGTTGTGTGTCCTGCTGTGAGTGCTGCCTCCAGCTCTGGGTCCCAGCACAGGGAGCACGTGGAGCTGGTGGAGAGAGTCCAGAGGAGGCTCCAGGATGATCACAGGGATGGAGCAGCTCTGCTGGGAGGAGAGGAAGGGTGAGAGAATTTTATTGTTCAGCCTGGAAAAGAGAAGCCTCAGGGTGACCTCATTGTGGCCTTCCAGTGCCTGAAGGGAGCCCACAGGAAGGATGGAGAGAGACAATTTACAAGAGATGGAGGAACAGGACAAGGGGGAATGGTTCCCCACTGCCAGAGGGTGGGGTTAGGTTAGATTTTAGGAAGAAATTCTTCCATGTGAGGGTGGGGAGGCCCTGTCACAGAGTGCCCAGAGAAGCTGTGCCCCATCTCTGGGAGTGTCCAGAGCCAGGATGGATGGGGCTTGGAGCAGCCTGGCATAATGGAAGGTGTCCCTGCCCATGGGGATGAGTTTAAGGTCCCTTCCAACCCAAGCCAGTCTGTATGATTTGTAGGCACCATCCAGCTGGAGGCCTGTAGATGTTCACTGTGTTGTCTTCACATGCTGATCACTTAAGAAATGCAGATCAGGAAAATTCTGTGGGTTGAGCTATTCTTTTTACCAAGAGGAAAACATCGTCCTTAAACCGGTCTTATTAAGGTGATATTTGAGGAAAGAAATAGGAATTTGCACAGCTTTCAGAAATAAAAGCCAGAGTTGACTGAATTGACTCAAGATACAATGAGAAGTGGCTGAGCTGTAGCAACAGGTACTCTCTGTTAGGCACAGGGGGTGACAGACAAAGGGAAACGGCACTCGAGTGCCTGAGTGACATTTTTATACAATGCAGACAAGTACTTGGCAGCATCTTCCCTTTGCCATGGCTCTGTGTATGCTGATTCTTCAGCAAACAGTTCAATTAGCTGTGGTCGCCCTTTGTTTGCTGGAACATTGTTGGTGTTATTTCCTGTTTACTTAGTAATCTCTGAATTTTATTCCAAAATCCCAGACCAATTAGGTAGACCATCGAAACATTTGACTTTAACATAAATCTGAGAATGTGAAGGAGCTTTTTGTGCTAATTTTCGTTGCTGGGTCAGGCAGGGTTTTGCTGGGTTTTATAAGTTTTGAGCTGTGTTTGAAAGCACCAGCTGTGACTGCGGGCCCAGACAGCATCCATCAGAAACTGATGGCTCCCTTTAGTCCGTGTTGGAAACAGCAATCACATTCTTAATCAAACTTTTATTAAACCAAGCCAAGGGAAGCAGCTCTGCTTTTGCATTTGCAAGACCTGGATTTTGCAATGAACTTGGGGGTGTATTCAGGTTCTCAAGGGAATGGGCAGAGATTTTAATTCCCTAACAGTGCCTGAAACAGTCAATCCATGGAGCAAGTGAAGGTCAGGTGTCAAGACAGGCAGCTGCTGAGAGACAAGGAAGAGAAATAATAGGAGGGAAGGGAAAAAAAACCACCATCAAAGTGAACTGATTCACCATGTGAAGTTAAGTGAACTACATTACAACAGACATAGTGTCTGGAGGAACTAATTGCTCATGTGGTTAGGTAAGTCAGGTCTACCTGAGACCTTCTTGACTCTGGAAGCTATTAAATAGAACAGAACTTGCTAAAAGCAGAGAACTTCAAAAACATGATCTTTACTTTCCCTCCTTTCTCTGCCCCCCTTCCTTAAGGGAGGCATTACTGATTGAGAGCAGATCTCAACAGCTTTTTGGCAATACAGAAGACTCATCTGTAGTCTCAAGCAATTATTGTTGAAGCCCTGCTGATCTTTTCTTGAAAAGTCCAGAACCACAGACATTTCTTAAGATGTTGAAAAAGATGATCTAGGTGTTGTGCAAGCTTTGAACGTGCTCCATAAAGCATTTTCTTTGTCATTAACACAGACGTGACTCATTGCTTGTAATACAAAATTTGACATTTATGTTGGTGGCAATTAAAAGTTGGTGAAGCAGTTCTGGCACAAACAACCAGCTTGAAAGTGTGTCGTGAGCAGAGAATAGTTCTTTTTTTTGGAATTCAGAGTAAAAATGTCTGGGTGGCTTTGGAAGGAGTGGGAAATAGGTGTTCATCCATATGTGTGCTTTGGCTCAGATTGGAAAGGCATGTCATACACCCATGGAATTCCTCCAAAATGAAAAGCTCATGTCATGCCATTGTATGGATTTCAGAAAGTACAGCACTTATGAACATGTCATTCAAACTCATCTCACTAAATATGGAAAGGTAGGAGTCCAGCTTTCCACACCCATGTGTGCCTGGAATCCCTGGGACAGAGCAAAGGTTGATATTCTTTGGACACTCGCAGTTACTGTGTGACACAGCAACACCAAAGTGCTCTGTGAGTGTCCATGTGCTGCCCTGCTCTGCTCCAAAGAGAAGCCAGCAACAACACCAGAGAGAGAAAATGAGAGTAATACAGCAGAATGGAGAACATCAAAGGCTGAAGGAAATAAAAGCACGGGGTGACTGGTGTGGATTAAGTTTGATTTCTTGCCAGATTTTTATCTATAGCCTGAGTATGAAAATTCCAGTGAACTTCCCCATACTTATTTTTAGTCTTTGCCATAAGGAAAGCATTTTCTTTCACTGAGGTCAATGAGTGTATCAGAATTATGCCCAGTCCCTTTCAAAGGGGAGAATACACACAAGGGAATTTTGCTGTGATTTCCAGGAGAAAACAGGAGAATTGACTTGAGGATTTTAGAGGTAATTGCATATAGGGGGTTCCTCTTGAACAGTTTTCCAGGAGTGTCTGGTTCTTGATTCTTAAAAAGCTGCTCTTACCAATGTAAGGGATATTTTCTGTGAGTCCTCAGAAGTTTAGAAAGCAGCATCTTAAAGTATTTGGAAAGAGTGAAAACTGTTCCAGTTGTGTGTCCCTGAGTTAGTTAAGCATCCAAGGAGTGTACGAATACAAACATTGGATTTCCTTTTCAGCTTAGAGAAGAGGATTTTCCTACTGTGCAGACTTTGAAGAGTAAAATTGAGATTACAAACAAAACAATAATAAATACACTTAACAGTGTTCTGGTTTTCAGTACTTGAGGGCTATGGAGGTGATGGAAAATTGGTTGTACAATGTAAACTGTGCTGAATCAAACAGTTGTGCTGGCCAGCAGTATGAAAAAGAAAACCCAAAACCCCCTGGAATTTCACCATGCCAAAGTCCATATCTGGATAAGGAAGATAGAAGTCAGGTATTTTAGTTTTTTCTTAGAAAAACAGTATATTACTTCCTTTTAGCATTGAACTTCTCTAGGCACAGGTTGAGTGGATGATTTGCTAGTTCTCACTCTGTAAATAGTCCTTTTATTGAAGTGATCAAGTTCTCTTGACGTGACTTGGAGAGACAAAACGAGTACCATGAGATTGGGTTTTGTAGTGCAAGTAAATATATTTTATGTGTGAAATTTTTCTCCCTCCTACCTTACCTTGACAGCACATTAAAATTGTTAAAATTAGCTTCTGCTGAAGCACATCACTTGTCTCAAAGAAGGATTGACGTTCTGGATTTTATGTCTGCTTTTATTAGTTAAGGTAGTGAATAGATGTCCAGTTTAGATATCTAATCAATATTATAATTTAGCCAATAAAGCTGATGTATTTTTGTGTCCTATGTTGTGATCCAGCCCCAAAGGCACAGAGGAAATAGCCCAAGTGATTCTGTAATAGTAATAGAAGAGTAAAACCTGAAATCTTGAGGCAGGTATGTAACACCTCTGGATTGGGACCCATCAAAACAGAAAGAAAACAGGAATAAAAAAAAAAAAGGAAGCTCAATAATTGTATCCAGTTGTGAAAAAAATAAGTGAAGGAACTTGTAGATGGTCCTGGGATCATGAACATTCAAACAGAGCTGGGAGAAATTTGTTGATTTTTTTATAATGAGGTGACATTATAAAAATAAAGGGGTTTTTTTGTCTCTGTTCATCACGAAATTCTGGTGAGGATAGAGCTGGGGATGAAAAAGTTTCCTGAAGCACCAGTGAATTTGGGTGTTTATAAATGTGGCATGCTCAGAATCAGTAAAGAAGTAGGTGGGGTAATTTCCTTTATTCATTCCTTGTGGCAGCACTTAATGGGACTCTGTTCTCTTAATTATTGATCTGAGCATTTCAGTAATCAGACACGTGGAAGTGGGCACTATTACCTGGTAATTGACCATACTGGAGGGTTGACATGATGCTAGGGGTGTTTAACATAGAGATAAGATCAATTATAAGATAATGGCTTCCACTATAATGAGCTGGTGTAAGTAGGAAACTTATTCCTAAGGCATTTATCAGGGAAGAATCTTAGGACAGAACCACCACAGCTTTTCCATGGATAAACTCAGAATAGCTGTTGGTTTACAGGGACTGAATATCTAAATAAGGTGGCATGATAGGACTGATAAAATTTCCACAGTTGTTGTAAAATAATTAGCATAAAAGAGAGTGAATGAAGAAAATGCAAATTTCCCAAAACCAAAGTCTTGTAGCTTTTGGGATTAAGTTACTTTTCAGAATCCAATATTTTTTTTATAAAGGGAAGTGAAAGAAGAGCATCTCTTTACCAGCAGACTGATAAGAAGGGTGCCAGGCCCTTAAGAAAGGGAAGGAAAAACCCTGATTCAAATAAGCAACTGTGAAAACAACTTGCTGCTGCAGCCTGGAGGTTTCTGAGCCCCTGCTCGAGCTCTGCCAGCGCCAGAACAGCATCTCTGGCATGTGGTTATTAGTGCAGTGAGGACTTTCATTGTTGGGATTTAGGGTCTTGAATTTCAGATGCTCATACAGGATCAAGCAGAACTGGAGATGACAGGTATGATCAGCACTGTCACCACCAGAATGGAGGTGAATTAGGGAAGGCAGGAAAGATCAATAGAAAAACTCAAATTCAGGTATACAGAAAACAGTGTTTTCAGAGTGCTGTCATTTCAGATGCCACATCCTAATTCCCTTCATTTTCTCAATGCCTTACAGAAAGAAAAACTGCACAATGAATGCTGGTAGAAATAAAACCCTTCTTCCTGGGCCTGAAATGAAAACTCCTCCAGCTGTCTGACCAGCACAGAATTTACAATCATGGCATGACTTGAATCAGTAAAAATGAATCCTGTTAGGTGGTTCTATTCCTGGCTCATCCACATCCTAAAAATGAGGATTTGAGAGTGTTCAAAGGTTGCTCCCTATTTTTCTTTTTATTTTCTTTTGAAAAGTAGTTTCACTGCATCTTCAAAGTGCTTTAATTTATAAAAAGTTATTGTATGCAACTTTTAAGATACGAGAATGGGGGGATAAAAAAAACATTAAGGCAATGTATTTTCATGAGTTTATATATAAAAGTTACAGTGCTTTGCTTATATTGGTTTTCTTCTTGTAAGAGATGAACAAAAAATGGCTCTTGCTTTGTTTCTCATTTCCCATTTTATACAGAACATTTGGAGCAAAACTACTCTGCCATCTTTGGTTAGCATTCAGCAGGCAGCTTCGGAGCAGAGTAAGCTTTTCTTTCTCAATGTTCATCTGTTGCTTTGCCTCAGTCCTGAGCAAGGAGCTGCTCGTGGCTGTAAACTCCAGGCTCAGATTCCCCATGCTCCTTCCCCAAAGCTGTTCACTGCTCTTTGTCCCCTCTCAGTCCCTGCAGACAGAGCTGTTTGGACAGGCTGAGTTGGCTGATCTTGCAGGAAATGCATTGCTTAAAGCTCTAGTTCAGGTTAAGAATGGGATATAAAAATATGATACTTTTTTTTTTTTTCCCCTTAAATGGAAATATTAAAATGCTAAAAGTAGAAATTTTCAAGCAGGAAACTACAGCACTCTTGGCTGCAACAAAACTTTGGTTATTCTGCAAAAAATTGCCTTTTTCTCTTCCTTCATCACTATCAGAGCAATGTCACTCTAATGGACATTCTCCTGCTATTTGGTCTTTACTGGTGGATTTATTCATCTCAGATTACTGCAGTTGGGGAAGGGAGTGTAGGCTTGGCCTCCATCCTGCTCCTTCCCGTTTCAGGAGCCCAGCACTTGTGCCTGGGGAGGATGCTGGCTTGGTTCTGCTGTCTCCACTATGTACAAACCTTGCTGGCTGCAGGAAACAAGTCCTTGCTGCTCTTCTGACCAGTTAAACTGGGATTTGGGAGGACTTGGAATGCCACATCCAGTCAGTGTGGTGGGGTGTGTGTTGTCAGTCATGGATTAGTTGAGTGTCTGGTGGTCCCACAGCCTGGTGCTCACAGGTTTCAGCTTTCATAAGCAGGAGAGAGAGACAAAAAGCAGGAAACAATAACAAATGCTTTTTTTACTGCCTTCAGCCTAACTTCCTCCAGCTCGGCCATCCACCATTCTCCACCCTGTAGGGAGGAGGGAAATGGCTGGTTTGTGATGTTCCATTGACCCAGTACCGTGGGTCAGAAGGAAATCAAGATGTTCTGGTTCCTTGATTAGGATTTTAGCTTGGTGCGCCTTAAATTTCCCTGGTTAAATATTGATTTTGTGTCTATAATGCTTTAAGGTTTTGAGGTTTTCCCCAATGCTTCTGACTGCGAGATCACAGTCTGACTTCACGGTGCTCTTGTAATTAACCCATGAAGATTAAAATTAGTGTCATTATCACTGTAACAGCTAATTGGTTGCTGGCTTACTCAGCAGTCCAGCACTAAGCAATTTAGGCAGATGTCCAGTGTAGCTACACAGATGCACACACTGGGTAATCCTAAATGTCTTTTTTGGAAGGTGTTTATTTTACTGTAGCAATCAAATATACTGTATTCTTATTTTTGTGAAAAATTAGTGGCTTTGTTGGCGAAATTTAATCACTTGAAGTGCCATCATTTAGTTGTAAGATTTCAGTAACTGGTGTCTGCAGAAGGGAAGCTTCCTTTGCCCCTTTTTCAACTGTGCAAACCTCCTCTGAACCTGCAAGTCACTCACAGCCCTGAGAGTGCCTGTACAGCACTGTGGGGCCCAGGGGATTTCTGTGCTGGATATAGACTGACTTGTCCTCTGAGAAATACAGGATTAAAAAAAAAGGAAAGAAAAAAAGAAAGAAAGAAAGAAAGAAAACCCGCCTGCTGATGAAAGTAGCTGTCAAATTAGCAGGTCTAGAAGTTGTGTGTATTGTTATGAGCTGCTCAAGTTCACACCAGAGCGACCCAACCCAATCCGTCTTTCTCAGTTTACATTTTAATTGGCTTGTAGTTAAGTTTTTTAAACACTGTGAGACTGCTGACATACACTGTAATATCATGTGAATAATTTATAGGAGCTGTTCGAGATGAGCGGGTTTTTTGCCTCCTTTTTTTTTTTTTATTTGATAATTGGATAAAAGAAGAGAGAGAATTGGTGGGGGGAAGAGCAAAGGAGAGGTGCATCAATCCAGCAGCATGTTGCTTGCTGGGTGTTAAATGTTTTTGCTGGTACCTCTGACTGCATTTGGGATTTCACGGAGGTTTGTACAATGTAATCTTATTAATAACTGCTCTGTCAGGAGAGCACCCAATTAAACTGAATTGGGTTTTATGGTTCCCTTTACATTTCTTAAAATGTGTGGATATAAAGCCTCTCCAATGTGAGGACTGCCTAACAAGGATTGCGGGGGTTGAGGTTCAGTTAGCGTTACTCCTTTTGCCTTCTCTTATTTAGGACTGTTCTCTTTGCAAATTCAGATCCAGCCCCTCCAGCAGGGCTTTGCTTTGCCCTTGTGGAGGCTGCCAGGGGCAGACTGGCTCCCAGAAAGACTTCCCAGCCTGTTTGGGGCCTTGCCCCTAGAAACAGGGACTGCTGGTCCTGTAATTAAGACTTAAGGGAGCATCCTATTGCTGTGTTAGGGAGCTCAAAGTTTGCTGGGGCATCTTGAATGCAACAGGAATACACTCTGGTAGTGTTTATAAACTGCCAAGAGATGCTGCTTAAAGAAAGACTAAGCCTCCTGTCAGCTGCTTCAGTGCATGGAGAGCATGGTCAGTTGTTGATGTCTTGGGATTATTTGGGAAGGAATCAGAAGTTCAGCCCCGGGTCCCACCCTGCTCCTCCTCCCTGCTGGGCTCTCAGACCTGGCTTATTTCCCCATCTCCTGCTCCTGCCTCCCTGGGCTGCAGGGCTCTGCTGGGCTGCCAGAAGGGAGCTGAGCCCCTGCCCACATGCTGCTCCAGGCTGGCTGCAGGAAATACAGAGCTGAGCTGTCGCCCAGGGCAGCTGCCTGGAGCAGAGCGTGGGGCAGGGCTGTGTCTGCTGCCTGAGAGGCAGCCCCAGTGCCACGAGTTAGCCCTTAATGTTTGATTTCCTTCTGCCTTGATTTAATCTCTGGGGATCGTTTCAGCTGTTCACATGCGGCTTCTGTGCACAATTTTGAACACAGCTCGTGATTTGGAGAGTTACTGGTGTAGATATTCCAGTTATTGATACTGCAGTTATAACAGATTTAAACTGTTGAGATACTGTTGAAATGGATTTTGACCTAGAGGTGACAAGAGTACTTGTCATTTTACATGTGCAGCTGTTGCCCTTCTGTGAAATGTATAAAGACTTGCACTTTGGTAGGTCTTAGCTTCTGATGACTGCCAAAAATCTTTAGAAACAAGATTTGTACATTAAATTCTGCTTGTTTTCACACCGGGCTTGGGGTTTTCCCCCTAATAATTTGCTTTAGCATTTGCACAGCACGTGGCTCTTTTATGTTCTGCTTATTTGAAAGGTCTTTTGTCTGCTTTGTAAGATAAAAAATCAGCTCCTGCAAAAGCTTTGTGTTGTATTGTGCACCTGACTGTGAAGATCAGAGATTTGGGGGTCTCGGTGTGTTCACTATACCTGGGATGAATGTGTTGTTTTAAAAACAAAGGCAACAGTGCTCAGGCAGAGTTGCATAATTCCCATGTTTAGGAAAGCACGAATTCCATGCCCACAATGCTCCTGCCTGCAAATCTGAGGGAAGAGATCCAAGTCACAAAGGTCTGAATCCATGGAGATGAACCATTTCAGGCCTTGAGCTTTACCTTGATAAGAATGCCCAGGGCCTTAACCCTCCATTCTTCACATGTCCTGCGGTGCCTCATTTTTCCAGCATATGCTGTGTGACATCCACATTAATCTGAGCGCCCCGCAGTACCAAAGCACAGCACGATGAGTTAAGGACAGGCTGTTGGCCTTAACTTTCATTTTTCTGCTTTTGTTGCTGTGTGTCATGGATAAAGGTGACCTGCAAGGGAGGAAGGGAGAAAGTGCCTTCTGCTTGTGTCCCATTTGCTTCGTTAGGTTGTACAAAACGTTTCGAAAGGTTGTTTGTTTAGTTCTTGGCTGCTTTTTGTTCTCTTTCAGAGATAGCAGATCCAGACTTCTCTGGTTTTCCTAGGAGACATAGTAGAAAACTGGAGAGCTCTTGGGATTAAAAGTCTAAAGCTCAGGCAGTTGAAAGGGGAAGAGGATTTTAGTTATAACATTTTTAACCTCTCGGTTCTTTGTTTCTGTTTGTTAGTACCAGCTCAGCACCCCTCCTGCTTCATGTCTTTCACATTCTGCCTCTTTGGTTAAGATGTGAAGATGTCTCATTCCCACTCTCTGATCCTCCAGAGAACTCCAGCAAACACAGATCTTAAACAAACACCCTCCTCAGCCACCACATGGATCTACAGACTCCTGGTCTTTTCTCAGACATGCTCACACACATAACAGATACCTTTTTGTTGTTCATTGCCTGCATTCTCTGCTACACTTGAACTTGTTGAGGGCACTCTCCTGAAACTCTGCTGGTATTATTTTCCCCAAAAGAAAAACCAGAAAATAGCATCTATTTACCTCAGAGAAAAAGTGTGATTATATTTCTTTCATATATATTGACTGCAACAGGATGGTCTGACTCAGGAATTTAGAACAGGCAAAAATTATTTCCTCTAATTATTTTTTTATTGAAGAGCTAGTTTTGTACCATTTATTTTTATTATAGTTGCTGTTTCATTAGTGGGATTCTCATCCTGAAGTTTAATACAGATGAAAGAATAGGAAGAGGAATTAATAATTGATCTTAATCATCTCTTTGGAGATGCTGCACTCTCCTCCAATTAATTTGAGGCATTACAAGAGCTCTTGTAGAATGAAGGGGGCAAGCCCATGTATTAATAATCTGTAGAGCTTTGGCATATATGACAGTACCATGGGGACACTCACTCTCTATCCCTGCACATGTTCCTTTTGTACATGTGGTGACTTCAGGAAATCTGCTTAAACCAACTGAGGCACCTCTTAGTGTCTGTCAGTGTTTGGAGAGGTCACAGCAGACTCTTCCATCCCTGAAAATTGAAAAGCTTTGCCATTTTTGTTAACCACAGCTAGGTAGAGATTGTAAATAATCAGATCCTCTGATATTTTTAAAGGTTGTCTAAACATACAAGGTTTGAGGGAGCTGTAAAGGCAGGTAAAGAGTTGAACAGTTGAGTGCATCCTGCATTAAAGATACATGAATTGTGAAATTTATATAAAGTTTGACTACATCTTTAGCCATGCCTAGTGTGATGACACTATCAGTGATTTCTGTTCTGAAATCCAAAGCTGAGTATTTAACACAACCCAGTGTGGGCTGGGCTGGCTCCTTCTGTGAATCCAGACTTGCTTCTCCTTTGACATCCAGGGGTTTCAAGTATTGGTGGTGCAAATTCATGTGTGGCCTGGAGCGTGGCAGTTGTGCTCCTGGACAAAGTTTGTGTTCGCCGCTCTTCCTACTCTTCCTCAAGACAAAACCTTCTGTGTGAAAATGAAATTACATGAAAATGCTTGTTTTAGACCAGAAAGGGCTGTGTGTGTGTATGGATGGCTTGTGAGGGATTGCAGGGGTGCAGCCCATCAGTCTCTGTGCTGCCTGATCAGGGCAGAGCATCCAGAAACTGCTTCAAGTGAAAAGGGATTGGAATCAAATCACAAAAGTACTTGGAATCAAATTGGAGTGGAGAAAAGAATTGGTTGTTTCCTGAACAACCTACATCCTTTCTAGAACTGCAGTAGAGCTGATTGTGAGGTCATCCCATACCTATACCAGGAAAAAAACAGGATTAGTTAAGTGTCACTACTGGCAGTCTTCCAAACCAGTTAAACCATTAAAGGAAAAGCAAAAACTATTTTTTCTCTAGAGCTTTGCAACATTTTTCTCAACTCTGCTGTGATTCTTCTGTGAGAAACATTTACTTTAAAAAAGCAGCAAATTTTGGCTAATACAAACTTAACCAAAACCTCTGTCATGGTGTTTATGGACAGTCTGCACAGTGAGTGCTGTTTGTTTAACTATGGGCTTTGGCCCTTGGGCAGGCACTGACCACACAAATTAACAAACCCCAGTGGTGAGTGCACACTTTGTTTGCCCCATGAAGTCTGTGTCAGTCAGAAGCTGCTGTCAGAGCCTGCCTTGTGCTGAGCTGAGCAGACCTGAGTGGTTTTCAGCCCTCCTTGTGTCATACCCTGTGCTGCTGTCCGAGCGCCCACTCTGTGTCCGCAGAGGTGGTCTCCAGCTCATGTTTTCCCTCTCCCTTCTCTGTTAACATTTCTGCTGTGAAATGTATCAAGTGTTTTCTTGGAGAGAAGCATGATGAGGGAACCACAGAGTTCTTCTGGCAGAACAGAGCATCTCTGTGCTGATCACAGCACGCTCGTGCTGATCCGTGCTGGGAGAAGGCCTCTGTGAGGGCCTCTCCAGCTGGGCCTTCCTTTGGGACCAACACCTTCACACTCCACCTCTGCCTTTCCTTCCCCCCCCGGAGCCCCTCTTGGAGAGCTGCTGGGATAGAGAAGGTGGTGTAATAGTGAACCAAAACATACAGACTTAGAAGCTCGACTGCCTGTGACAGCACCCGTGCTGTGCTTCTGTGCAGTTTTAATACTCAGTTACTTTCTGTTCTGGGCTGGTCGTTCATAGCAGGATTTTGAAGTGGCTGTTACTGGCAGTTTCTGAATTAGCCCTTCTGTATTAGCAGCCTTGCCTTTCTCTGGCCTTTTCAACAGAAGTGTCAAATCCTGTTTTACCCGGCTGCTGGCCAAGTTTGGATGGTCTGGGACTCGGGACAGGCACACACATGTTTAGATGCTTTTCCCAAATACCATCCAAGTGTCTCAGGCCTGGCAGATGGTTTGACAGGACTAATTACACTTCCTGGTTTTGTCACAGATTAGCAGTGTCCATAAGTCTTTAACATGGGAGGGCTGCTCTGGAGCCAAGGGGACAAAGCTCATTTCATTGGAGCAAGGGGCTCCAAAGGAGGGACCATCAGAATTGCTTTTTTTTTGGTGTCATTTAAAAAGCCCAGACCTCACAATCAGAGCCCATCCAGCTCAGAGTGAGGCCAGTTTGTTCAGGGAAAGATTTTACTTCACTGGAGTCACTATCCAAGAGGTATCACCTCCCTCGGGCACGGACCCTGCCTTTGGTGTGGCCAGTGTTTTAAGTGTTTTAAGATGCCTCAAGAGTGTTTCCACGTGTCAGCAGATGTCAGCTCTTGGTGAGTTGTCTGAAAATCCCTGCTTACATGAACAAGGACATGCACACTTGTATCAAGTAGGACATACCTACTTGTGAAATACTTGTGTGTATTTCACCTGTCAAGTACTGGGAAGGAAACACCGACCCAGGCTGTGTAAAGCTTCTTGCTGCACCAGTAGGGAAATGCCATCTGCAGTGGGACTGTGCGGGCTGTTCCCCATACCCCTCGTGTGGTTCCCTGGTGTATGTGCTCAGTGCTGTGCTGCCACAGCAGATTTTTAGTTTTTCTGTATAGATGTGTAAGCAAATGAATGAAACGGCAAACAACTTCTAAATGTTTGCGTATCAAACCCCAGAAACATTTAAAACCTCTGATAGTATTGCTTTTTTGGTTTATGACTGTCCCACTGTATAAATCATATCAGGAAGAATAGCTGCAGGGATAAAGGACTTTATTGTCCATACTTCATGGCTATTCTTTTATGAAATTTATTCCCTTTTTTCACATTAAAAAGTAGCCATAAGTGTTTATTAGTTTGGATTCATTTTATAATACAACTTAATGTAGCCAGCAGTTACTGAAAGTTCAGAACAATCTATTTAATAGGAAATTTGGCACAGCAAAAACCTGCTGCTGGGGAGATGAATCTCAGTAATTGTTTTGTTGTATTATGATAGACAAAGTGCAGTTCTGAAGCAGCGAAGCTCTTTCCAAGTAAAATTGGTGCGAGAGGAAAAAGTAATTTAGCACTAAGACTGTGCCTTTTAGCCATGGAGCAGTTAAAAAAAACCCCAAATTCTCTTCCTCCTTGAAAGCATTATTTGTGGTGGAACAGGAGGGTTGCACGTATTCAGTCTAAAACTATTAATTATGCTGTTTAATGTGACCTGCAGAGAGCTGGCTCACCAGATGGGATGGAGCTCATCCTTTTCCCTTTGTTGTGTGTGCTGAGGGTTGGGAAGTCCTTTGCTTCTCCGAGGTACCGCGGCACAGGCTGCCGGCACAGCTCACACGAGTGAGCAGGAGACTCATCTGCATTCACCTGCTGCTGCTTGCACAGGCACCACCACCAACACGAGGCCTCCCCTCCTTGGAAGAGGCTGTGTCCTGGTTCCTCACCCTGCTAATTCCCAGCTCCGATGAGAAAACTCCCGGGGGTACAGGGTGATGGGGAGGGATCAGCTTGGGAAGGGCTCGGCGCTGAGCCTTCCTCCTGCGGCAGGCACAGAGCAGCCTCCCGAGGGTCAGCCTGGGCTCTGGGATCACCAGCGCTCCGGAGAGCCTCCTGCTGTATTACAGATAAATAAATAAGGAGATTTCCATCTTCTCCTCTTTTCTTGGCTTGCACCAGGAGCTCATGAATCAATCGTCAACGAGCCAACTTCTCAGCCAATTGTGGTAATGATGTATGTGATTAACAGGCTGGGATTCTTTCCCTTCTTCCTCTTTCCCCTTTTCTTCTGCCTTTTTTTCCTTTTTCTTTTTTTTTTCTTTTTTTCTGACTACACGAGATGGAGGCAGTTTCTTGTCACAGCAAGCGAGGCGGGGGGTGCTGGTGTCACATCCCACCCCCATCCCTCGCTGGGCACGTGAGTGTCTCTTCCTGCCCTGCCATGTGCCGGGTGGGAGGAAGTTTTTCCTCGCCGAGCAGCACACGGCTCTGCCTGAGGGATCGGGAACATATTGCTCGGCAGGTGGGGCCCCGCTCAGACGCATTTAGTGTTATTTCAGCACTGACAGCAAAAATACATCACACGGGCCCGCGGTGCCAGCGCGCGCCACAGGAACCCAAGCGGGGGGACTGCAGCCTGCGAGCACAATGCTCAGCCTTAATATATTATTTTGACCCAGTAACTGGTCTCTGGGAAATCAGGGAAGTGTCTCGCTGTCCAGAGAGCCTGGGCTTTTTCTCTTTGGGGTTCTCTGTGGAAGCTGCCCTTAACGATGCTTTGCCTTCCAAACCAATGGGTTTTTTACCTCCTCATGAGGCAAATCAGACATAGCCACGAGCACCCCAGATTTTTGAGGCTCCTCTGCAAACACAAGCTTGTGGATTTTCAGTTATCTATTCATTAATTAAAAGTTTTGTAGTCTATCTGCTAGCTGTGAGGTGTGTATAGCCTTCTGCAGGAAATACTAGGGTCTAGATGTGCGAGTCTAGTACCAGAATGGAGAGTTCCATAATTATCATGTTCAAAAGGTTTTCCTTTGGTCAGCAATGTGCTTATGGTGCTGTCAGTTTGGTTTCAGCTGAGGCATGGATAGGTTATTTTCTCCTGCTAATTACAATCATTGTAGGTTTGGGTTTGCTTTGTTTCATTTTCGAAAGCTCAGCTAAGCAGCAGTTTCATGAGAGCCTGGTCACAGTCCACAGTGGGACTTCCACTTTGTTACCCAACTTCATACACAAACCAATAAGTGGAAGTGGAGTAAGGAAGAAAGATGAAGAGGGGTAAGAGATGCCATGTTTTCCAAAGCATCATGCAAACAGACTTATTTTCCTTTGGAAATCTCCATGCTTAAAAAGGTTACAAAGTTTAAGAACCTTCTCATGGTCTGGTAGATGCTCTGCATCCTCCATTCTGGCCGTAATTAATTGGGTGTGTAAGTGAGAGCTAATATCCTACTTTAAAATGAAGAGGAACTGGGAAAAAAGAACTAAGAAGCATCTGGAAGCTCACTAGAGTATACAACCACCCAGGCTTCTCCAGGTAACACAGAACACAAGTGACTTTAGTCTGGACAAAGCAACAGCAGTTAGGGTAGGGCTGGACAAGTCCAGATGTAAAAAGGTCTTAATAGGTAGGAATAGTGAAGGGTGGATTTTTCTATCCAAGAATCCATTTCTTCATTTCAGAGATTAAAATCTGACCCCTGTGGGTTTAGCTGGGTTTTTTGCTTCTGAAACATATCATTTTGGTGAACCCTTGTGTTCCATGTATTCATCAGTAGGTTTAAAGATTAATTCTCAGTAGAGACTTTCTAAGACTTCCTCAGTACATTGATTTCTTTATCTACAGATGTATTACAGGTAGCAGCTCGCAGCAGAAGTCAGTCTGGGCAATGCTTTTATGTACAGCACACAGTGCAAACCACAGTGACTGTTGGATGGTTTGTTTAGCAGTGTTGTAGGTGCTCCAGATGGGCAGTGAGATAGAAGACCTGAGAAAAGTCAAGTGCTCAATGAGACTGGAAAGTTTCATCTTTTAATTTGTCCAGAGGCATCGTTCCACGATGGGATTTACATGGGTAAATCCCTCCTGAGGAAAGATTGAGAAATGTCTCTGCTTTCTGTTGTGGTGATTTGAATTAGCAACCAAGCGAGAATTAAATAATGGGAAAGCTACATGTGGAGAGCTTCCTGTGGTCGCTTCAGGAGCCCAGTTGATTTCATTGACGTAAGTAAACAGAGTAGATGAAGCCTTGGTAACTCCCTGAGATGGATGAGACACGTCAGGGCACAGGCAGATAGAATTTTTTGTCATCCTCAAGCCTAATTTTAAGCTTGTGGTTACCTCAGGAGACTGATATTTCCTGAAGTCTGTACCACAGCTCGTTTGCGTTGCAGGAGCAATTGATTTTGTGAGCAATGGCCTTTGGAGCCAACAGCCACACTGCGCCAGGGTCGGGGCTGGCTCTGCTCCCTTCCTGCCTGAGCACAGCCAGGGCACACTCCGTGTTTTGTTCTGCTCTTGGCACGTTTTCCAGGTGCTCAGCCCTGAGAAGAAATACAGAAAGTCAGGCTGGGTTCACGCTGTGAGAAGGGGGCAGTTCCCCCTGCCCAGGGCTCTGAGTGGGAGCTGTGGCAGCAAACAGCCCTACGCTGTGCTGAGGCTCCGCAGACAGGAGCTGGAAGGGCTCAGCAGAAGCTTGATTAAGCTGACCTATAAATCCAGCTGGTTTCCTGTTGCCCATGTCCCGTTGGCAGCGCTGAGGAAATGTTACTGGTGCACCTGGCCCATTCTGCAGAGCCGCAGGTGTCTCCCCCCATGTGCTCCCGTCCCCTTTGGCAGCACTCGGTGGTGAGCAGTTTATTAGCTCACTTTTCACCTGTAAAAACTCCTGGAAAATGCCAGCCTGGTATTTCAGGGCCTCACCAGAACCAGGCTGTGCTGGTGCGAGTGCTCTGAAGTGCTGTCAGCCCTGTCTGCAGCTGCAGCGGTGACTGCCGGGGGTTTGTGTCTGTGCTGTGCAGATTCACAGGCGCTCTGAGGAGCTGTCATTTTGCTTGCAGAATGGTACTAATTTAAAAATAGGAAGTCTGCTAAAGTATTAATGATACCAGATGTGGCTGTTACGTTTTTTTCTTTACCTGTCATGTACAATAGCGATGGATGTTATTTTCCCAACCGCGGTGCTGAGATGGGAAGAGAACTGTGAAAGAATCAAGATATTTTCCTTTGCTGTATTGTCCTAAGCTGGATTTCCTTGGGCAGAGAGGGTGAGGTTTTTGTTTTGAAAGGGCATCACAGTGCTGTACAACCACATTGCATCTCATGTTTCTTGCATTGCTAAAACAACTGCGGCACAAGCATGGAGAACTGTAGAAAACCAGAATAGTTTGTGTTGGAAGAGACCTGAAAGATCATCCTTTTTCACACCTTGCCATGGGCAGGGACACCTTTCAGTACCCAAGCCCTGTCCAACCTGTCCTTGGATGCTTCCAAGGATCCAGGAGCAGCCACAGCTTCTCTGGGCACCCTGTGCCAGGGCCTGCCCACCCTCCCAGGGGAGAAATAATTCCTAACTCTAATCTAAACCCACCCTCTTGCAGTGTGAAGCCATTTCCCCTTATCCTGTCACTCCGGCCCTCGTAAAGAGTCTCTCCATCTTTCCTGTAGGCATCTGCAGACTGAGCAGTGAATTCTATCCATGTCCTGTGTCCCACAGCCAGCCTCCCTTCCCCTGCCCACACACACATCACATTCTTGTGGCTCCGTTGTGTTTCTCTCCTCTGGATGAGCACACTCCATAGCCTTTTGCTGTTGGCCCCTTGGCCAGCTGTCTCCTAGGCTGAGCTTTTTCTGTCTTTCCCATTCTAGAGCTACTGATTTGCACAGAATTTCTCTTAACTGGATGTTTGTAGGTCTCTATCAAATGTAACTGAAAAGCAACAAGGGGTCTGAAAATTACTAGGGCTGGGTGGGCTGAGTGCCTGTTTGCACAAAACTTGTTTTTACACAAAGGCAGGAAAAAAATGGAAATAGAATTACTCATCTAGGTAGTGTGATTTGTGCCACACAGATCTAAGATAGCAAGGGCACCATCTTCCACTTTATTCCTTTTTTCCATGCTGAAAAACTCATGTTTCCAGGTTAATAGTGTTTCACAGAGGCCTTGTAGGCTGCCTTGGTGACTACACAAGGCTCAAGACCATGGCTAAACAAGCTTTTTGTCCAGTTATGCTCCTGTGTGGCACCTGCCAGTTCTCAGTGTTGTGTAGTACTATTTGTACAAGAAAATCAGATATAGTAGTATTGACAGGGAAAAGCTAGTGGTATCCATAGCTTTTACATCCAAACAAAGATTGGGGAAAAAAACTCAGAATGTGTCTACTGCAAGTGACTCTGTCCCTGATTTTCTCCAAGTAAGATCACAAAACAGTTCTGAAGTGCAGTAACACTGTGTTCAGTTTTATCTGCCTAAGGAATTACTTGTGCTGCACATGGGGGCAATTTAATACTCCAATTGCAGACATCAGGAATGAACTTGGAGCCCTTGTTCCTGGAGCACAGGGATAGCAGAGGTTGTCCCATTTGCTCAGCAGATGGATTATTAATGGAATTGGGGACCCTGATGGAGTAAAAGAGACCAGATTTGTTCTACAGAGCCTCACACGAGGCCAGGCTGGAAGCAGAGTCGAGTTAGCAGGAGGGAAAGAAGGTTTGGAATGGGCAATCCTGAGCCTGGCCATGGGCAGGGAGGGAGAACCCAGCGTGGGCACAGGCACTGGCACATCACTGCACCATGTGGGGCTGGGTCATTCCAAATTACTCTTCCTTAGGCTTAATTCAGATTTCTTGGAGGCCTGCTCTTGCACATATAAAGGCTCATTACCAGGAAATCAGAGTTTACAGTGTTTATCTAGTGAGTTATGAAAATACCAGATAATAAGACTAATGACTCAACACAGCATTTTCCAAATTGTGAAGTAATCTTCGGGTTTTCCAAGATTATTATTATTATTACTATTATATTAGTTGCACTTTTTAGTCTGTCAGAAAAGAAATAAATACAAGGCCTGTATTTTTCCATTAACATTCGGAGAACATCTGTTGCGTATTGTAAATAACATACTTAAAAAGCAAACTGATAATAACTACTCAGACTATTTTCCTGTTCTGGCTATAGCATTCTGCACCATACAATATGTTATATACTACACTCTTTATCTGGCCCAGAATAAAATTGAATTATTCTTACAGTACCAGTCAATTTCATGTAAAATAACCCAAATAGTTTGCAAAAACTCTTAAAACTAAAAACATACCTTCAGATTGTGTTAATGAAGAGCAGCAATACCAGACCAGAGTGCAGGGAAATAAACTGGTACAGCTCTGCATTTGGAAAAGTACCCAACTCTGAGATTTTGAGGTGCTTGAAGTGTTTAAGCAGGGAGGGATGAACAGTTTTTAAAATCCTGTTTCCCCTGAATGTCTCTCAAAACACATACCAGCCCTACAATAAATTATTTCAGAATGCCAATCAGAATAATAGGAAAATATCCCCATATGGTTCTTCTTTTAAATTCCACCTCTAAAATGCTACTTTGTCATCCTGAAGTTCCTAGTTAGCTTTATAAAATTGAAGGTGTAGATTAGACATTTCTTTGCTTCCTGGGAGTCTGTAGTCCTCAATAACTTGAAAATCCTTTGAAGCTGAACTTGTAGTAACATGACCTTCTTTAATTGCTAAAATAAAGATGTTCTCATTGCAGTACTACAAGTAACAGTGTGAATGCAGAACAACTTCACAATTTTCACAATTATGTCACTCTAAAATTGTCATAATTGTCACAGGAATAAGGCCCCTGCTATTGAAGTTTCCAGCAGGGTAGAGCATGTACTCGATGCACATTGGAACAAGCTGTTTCCTGGGAGCCAGGAATCAATATCCTTTCAACTGATCAGTAGGTGCATCCTGTAAGTAGAAGCTTTTCTCACAATCATCTCCTCCCCTCTGAAGTCACCTGAGACAGTCAGAGTTGTGTCTGCATATACACAGGGGTGCAGCCAACCTCTTTCCTTCCCAGTGAGGAGGAGGAAGAATAGTGATAAAAGGATAACTTTATCTTTTCTAATTGCACAACAAAGTCACCTGAGTTTCTGGGTGAGCCCCTCTTTCTCTACATATTTAATTTGCTTTAGTTCTCCTTCCTACATGCAATGATTTCTCTTTTTGGCACTGCCTCGTTGGTGTTTGCTGGTACGGAAAGGCCTGAACTTCGCTTTGTTCCACCTTGACATCTCCTTAGTTAAGAAAAGCAGGAGGAAGGAGAGTGGCAGTTGGCTGGAAAGGCTTTGTCTGGGAAGCAGCAGTATTGGGAATGCCATCTGTTACAGCTATCCATGGTGCTGTCTGAATCAGAACCTGAGCAGTTACACTGCCTCCACACCCACAGCCACAATCTCCCAGAGCTGCTGGGGCGGGAGAAGTGCAGGGACCCAACACTTCCACAAGTCAGAGGTCAACGTTCCTAAATAATGCATTGAACATTACTGTAATATAGCTCGTATAAACCTATTGTATATTCCTGGAGGTCCCACTTTTCCTAACCTCAGGAGTTCCAGATTCAAGTAGCCTTAGTTAGTTGAAATTTTCCTTTAGCTTAATGGACCATGGCTGAATTTCCAACTACTCTGAATTCTTTATACCATAAATAGTCCATGTCACCAACACCTACCTTGGCATGACAAAATAAAACATTAATTAGTGTGAGCATTTGATTCTCTCTTCTCTCTTTCATGCACAGTGATTTCAGGCGAATAAAAGATAGATCAGACTCTGAAAATGTCTTTCTGGGTGCTTCCATGATCTTCTTCAAACTAAAACCAGGAAAAGCCCTAGCTCTGTGTACACAGATAAATCATTCCTCCAAATCCATATCTACACAGTGCTTGCTTCAGTCTTTCATTTGTTAATAATTCAGATTTGGTGTCTGCCTCCTGTAAAAGTGCCCAGTCCCTGACATCCTTTCATTTTCTATTTAGTCTTGTTGCAGTCAGTAAAATTACAAGAATCCTGGGTTTGTCCTCTTGCTTTTTTGTGAGGAAGAGTTTGTATCACCATGTGGACAGTCAGGAGTTGTGGGGTCAGTATGTTTGCAAGCCCTGGGGTGGTGTGCAAGGCTTTTTTGAATTGTGCATACCTTAAATTTTATTTTGAAAGTGTAAAGGCATCCAGTGATTTAAAGCTACCCACTGGTGGTTTGCTGTTCTTCCTTACAATGTAGAGCTCTCTTGGGAGGACGTGTGTGGGATTTCAGCACTGAAGAAATCACAGGTTGAACACTGGTGCTGGGAGAAGGAACAGTTGTGTTCCTTGCCTGAGCAAACACCAGCCCATACCTGTGGAGATACTTCAGTGGGATCAGCTGGGACTGGGGTTTGGGGAAAAGCACCTGGGCATGGCTTGCAGGAGTTGCTGAAATCCGTAGGGGTGTGTGTGTTGCTGGTGGGGCCATGGAGATGCATATTTGTTAAAAGCAAATGTGAAAATCTAAAGCAGTCTCTTAATGAGATCTCAATTTGGCCACATTATTATGAGATAATTTTTAATTGGCTGTAGAGTCACGGGATCCATTTCCTCTCCGTGCTGGCACTGGAAGGGGGATCGATGGTGCTGGAAGGAGTTAATGTGCTGTGCTGGGCTGCTGAGAGCAGATCTCTGTGGGTTTGCTTAAGGCTCTTCTGCCCACCTGCCTGTAACTGCAGTGATGAGTGTGCAGGGTTAATACCTACTTTTTAAAAATGTGTGTTTTTTCCCAGCCAGCGGAAATTATAAACCTGTTCAGCCAACATGAATACATTTTAATTTTAAAAATTATGTTGAAAGTGGCATTGTATGCCATAAAAATATACATCATGTGCCAAGACAAGCAATTGATGCTCTCATATAAAATACAGTAAACACCTCCTCCCTGCCCTTCCTTTGGCTGTCGATCAGATTTCAGAATCATGAAATTTTACAGTATTACTGGTTAGAAGGGCTCCCCACTGGGAGCAGATGCCATCTCTGTCTTCATAGACTCAGAGAAAGTCCTGACATGTTTCATGGCGTTCATACGTGGAAGTCTGTGAAATGGAAAGGAAAACAGCTTTTTCTGTCAACCTGTCACTGATATAAGCTCTTACATTTCATCAGAATGACTAAACTTTAAAGCTGTTTCTTCAGTGCTGAGTATATTTGAGAACTCCCAAGTGTTATCAGATTTATAGAGTCCCAGCGTATGATAGAAGACCAAAGCATTTTGTGGCACGATATTAAAAATTCATTCAGATACTCGATAAAGCGTGGATGACAAAAGTCTGAAATGGAATAAGGTAGAGTGAATTTCTCCATGGTTTATTGACCTCGATTCCTCTACGCAAAATAAATAGACAGAATGGACTAAAATCTCTTCTTTATGAAGGCAAAATCCTGGCAGTCAAAGCCCGGCTCATAAAAATGCTCTCTGTGGCACATACCTTGGCAATGCTGGAAGTTGGAGGCGATGGAAATTTATTGCTGGTGCCGCAGTGTGTGTCTGTATTTCAGGGAAGGAGAAAGCAGGGCTGCTTTATGAGGTTACTGATGTTATTCTGTGGAGAACAGAGAGGGAAAACACACTTACCCTTGCCACTCTGTGTTCTTTCCCTGAAGGTGTAATAAGGTAAAACACTTCCCTTTGCATATCCATTTTTTATTTGTTTGAACAGGGAAGAGAAAAGGCAAATCTCAGAGAAGGAGGAGTTTGACGTCTCTCCCTGCTGGAAAAGGCTGGGGCTCCACAGTGCTCTGAGAGGTTTTCCTGCCTTGCTGCAGTCGGGGAGCAGAATGCCTCATTGGTTTCAGATATTAAACTTTGGTGCTGAAAGCCCAGTTGGAGCTGGTGTGACAAATGGATTTTACCTGCTGCCGAAAAACACAGCCCCCACCTCCCCACCCCTCCCGTCCTGCCTAACCTGGCCCCCAAGAGCACTGGAACAGAAAGCTGCCCTAAGGCACCATCTGTTTCTGCCAGCTCCCACTTCGGGCCCTGCCTTTACATCTGTTAAGTGGAGGCAGCTTACTTGATGAGTTGTTTTGAAGAAATATCTGGTCTCCCCACCACGTTCATTAACCATTGCAGATCTGTTAAAGACGGGCTCTGTGATGCAATTTAGCCGCAGTTAACTGAATTCGTGGAAGTCACCGTCATGGATTATTTTTGCATCCCGCAGGGATAGAGAGCAGAAGTGTTTTAGCAACAGTGTTTTCTCTTCCCTTTGAAAATAAAATTCTTTCCTGTTTGCCTTGAGAAACCTCATTTTAAAGAGTGATGAAATCTAAAAGGGATTTAAAGTGACTCGTCGGCAACTGCTAATTTGTTACTCCTCCTTGTAAAATACAACCAAGCTGTAACGTAGCACATGCTAAAACAAATATATTAATCATGTTTTCCTCCCAATAAAGAAAAGCAACTCTTTATTCCTAACACCTCCTTAAGTACTCCAAAGCTACTGATTTGTTAAGCTGGCATTCTTCTCACGGGCAGACCCAGCTTTCTGGAGCCACTGGAATTTTTTCATGGCCAGTGATCAAGGACTAAAAGAAACAAAACAAAAATCCACTTAAAATACTTCAGAAAAATGGATTCAGTATGTTTGTGTTTGGATTTGTTCGACTTAGAAAACAGTTTAATAGGCATTCAGGGAAAGCAGGCATCATCCAGTTTGTATAGAAGAGAGCACAACACAAATAGAGAGGAAAGATGAAGTGTAGGGGAAGGGAACAGTCTTGTTTTACAGATGAAGGATCCAGCACAAAAAGAGGAAGGGGGATTTACCCAAAGTTGCTAAAGAAGAGTGTGTGTCAGCCAGGAATTAAATCCATGGTTTTAATAATCCCATGGCCTTAAGCCATAAGCGTGGGACCATCAGTTCTGCGCTGGCTGGACACAGAGTTCAGTGACTTCACTTGTAAAGAGTCACTTGAGAAGCAAAATCTGGTCATAATACAAATGGAATTTACTTTTATTGTATATCTTACATTCTCATCTGAAATGATACCCTGAAGCTACAATTATGCTTTATAATAAATGCTATACAGAGATGTCCCTGTTGGGTTTAAGGATGAGGCTAATTTCTATATTAGTTAAAAGCTGGCACCTCCGAATCTGAGTCAGATGCAGTAGAATAAATAGGAGAAAAAAACTTATCAAAGCTTGATTTCCCATTGAGAGTTAATTGAAACCTTTGATTGATGCTTTTTCTCTCGGAGTTGTTCTAACATTTCTCTTGTGTGTGCGTTTTCTGGGCGGGAGCGAGGTGTGATCACACGCTGCAGCCTTTCCTTCAGACTCATCGGGGCTCTGCACCAACTGGCCGCCTTTGGAAAACTCACATGAGCTTAATTAGCTTTGAAATCTCTTGTCAAATGTGGGTGAAATTGGCCAATGAGTTCAAAAATTTCGAGAAGGTTGAACAGAGAGGGAAACTCGGGGACTGGTGGCACAAGCTGTGTTTTTGGGGGGAGCATGAGCGAGGGAGGCTCTGCAAGGGTTTTGTGTGTGGTGTAATGATGCCAACAGACAGAGATGAGATATCACAAAACTCAACTTGACATGTTGACTCAAAAGATGACACTTACACTGTTTATTCCAATTGCCTAAGCAGAGAAAAATAAAAAGCTGAGTTCTGCTTCCTTTACCCACACAAGTACTTACATTGCTCTGGTGTAGCTGATAATTGCTCTTCAGCATTTCCCTTCCTTCTCAGACAGGTAGTCTTGTAGTGAGGAAAGGTAACAAGTACTGCCTGAGTTAAAATTACTTGTAATGTATATGTGAGATACGTGAAAGGACACTGTCCTACACTCTCGTGGCTTTCTAAGCATAGAGCTCTGGTGACATCAGGAATATTCTGCAATTTCCTTGTCTAAACATGCCACTTGGCAAACACATGACATGCATAAGAATTAGCAATTCGCACAATCTAAAGAGAATTATCTGTTTGTCTCTAGGCGATTCACAAAAATATGCCCATAGCAATTTCAGGCATTATAAATCCATCCAGGTTGGTTCTGACCATGTTGCAGAAGTAATTTCGACTGGCACATCAGATGAAAGAACAGATTTGAAAACAGTAGCGTGCATGGCCCTGAAGGTTTTATCTTGGCTAATATTCCAGGCACCTTATGGCACTACTTTGGATTTCTGTGAAGACTCCAAATAAAGTGTCTGTAGCCTGATGAAAGATTTAACACATTTTTTTCCTGAACAAGCTTTGTAAATGTTACGCTAAAGATAAAGAATGTACTCGCTGATGGGAAGCAGCTTATTTTTCAGTGTACTCTTCACTAAAAGCACCCTTTACACTCAGTGCTGCTGCATTTCCAGTATATTTCCTCCACTCTGTGCAGCACTGGGGGTTCTGTAACAATGACACTGGAGGGTGCAAATTTGGGATTTCATTTCCACTTTTCAATAATGCCCATGGAAATTCCGTCATTTACCTTTTGGCGAGATATCTCTGTGGTTCCAGAGAGAAACAGCCAGAACAAATGTGCCCACTGAGAGGACTGCAAGAGGGTCAGTCATAGAAATAAGTGCATTATGTTCAGCAACACAAGCTGTATTATGTGTGACCTGAATGATGAG
Organism: Vireo altiloquus; assembly: GCA_013396875.1. Classification (NCBI taxonomy): domain Eukaryota; kingdom Metazoa; phylum Chordata; class Aves; order Passeriformes; family Vireonidae; genus Vireo; species Vireo altiloquus. The sequence goes on from VZRF01007796.1 coordinate 238,024, forward strand.
GGTGAGAGCAGAGGCTCTTGCAGGAGGTGGCTGTAGGTGGCCTCAGAAAAGCACAGTTAGCTCTTCATGTGAAAAATAGGATGCTTGTCTGCCGTCTTTATTTGTGTTCTGTCTCCTTTTCCGTTTGCTTCTCCTGAATTCCAGGGCTGGATTTAGGCTCCTCGTTTGGGTGTCTCAAGGAGAGAAGCACATTCAGGACTGTGTTTTATCAGCAGCAGTCTCCTCAGGCTCTCTGCAGTCCAGGGACAGAGATCATCTCCTCTGGGTGGTGACGCTTTGAGGACAACTCCTTCTCGGTCCCCAGATATTTTAGGAACACTTTCTCCTTCCAAGGCAAGTGTAGGGCAGGAGAAGGGAGGCAGACAAATACCTGGGGACAAAGAAGAGCTCTTTGCTGCTTCTGCTTTGGAGCTGGTAAATGTTTCCTGTATTCCCTCCTCCTCCTCGGGTGCTTGGCTGGCCTTTTTCCTGACAGGATCTGCTGCTGCCGAGGCCTCTCAGGGCTCATGTGCCTCAGGAGGCTGTGTAATTTTCCAGCTGAATAAGGTCCTAAATGCTGTAGGGCTCTCACTCACAATTCCTGGCCATTTCTTTCTGTAGGTTACAAATCATAATGAAGGGCCACGAGTGCTGTGCCTGAGCAGGCACTGAGCACACCCAGGGCTGGGGGCTCAGGGTAAGGCCAGTACCTTTGACTGGAAATTCTGCTTCACCTCCAATATTGCTACCCTTAGTGGGATTAAAAGTGTCATCTGCCCATTTATTTAGATATTTCAGTTGGAGAGAGCTTACACAGGAACATGGATAGTAATTGCACTTGGAAAGTGGAGAAATAAAGCTTGAAAAGGTTGTTACATGCCTGGTCCTCAAGAAAAAAAATAATTTTGCACACCCTGGCTTGTCCATTTTTTCCCCCCAACACCTCAGAGAGCAGTGGCCTTGGCATGATCACAGTTGTTCTTGGTAAACATCAAATACTCAGAATTAAAAGAGTTTTATGTTCACAAATGTAACAAAGACAGAGGGGATGGCTTTGGGGACAAGGGGGAAGATGTACTGCATGCTTCAGATCTGAAATATAATCAAAATATTCCTTAAATTTTGTGACTGAGAGCTAAAGTACAGCTATTTCTTATTCTGGTGATTTTAATGAGATGTTCTGTCACTGCTCAAATTACAGGTTTGCCCCCTTGTTCTTTGTACCATAAATAATGAAGAGAAGTGCACTATTAGAGAGGCCTAAGCCCCATTTGTGAGACCTCAAAGACCTGTCAGGGAAAGGATTGTTCCCTGACTTTTTCTGTGTTTTCATGGCAACTGGCAGCTCCTGCAGCTGGCAAACCAGCTCTGCTGTGTGCTGCAGTGGGTCTGAGGCTGGAGCTGTTGGGGCTGTTGCCCTGTTTGTGGTGGCCCTGTGTGACCTTACGTTAAAAGGGCTTGTGAGCACTGGAGCCATCATGCAAACACAAATGTACTTATCCCTTATTTAAAAGGCAAAAATAAAATTAAATGGGCTGAAGGAAAACCGTGTCTCATTTATGTACTATAATAATATTTTTGGTGTAGTGTTCATATTAAAAATGCCAAAAAAGGATTAGATAATTTAAATTTAAAGCTCTTGAGTTAAACAAGAACAAAAATGGTCTATTAAGCCAATTTAAATAAATTAATTGACCCTGTTTATCTTCACACATATCAGCCAGATTTTAATTTCTATTTTTTCCCGGCCTAATAACTTGGATATTAAGTTTTATGCTAGAACACATGTACAACTTTGCTTTTTCCGTTTCAGATTCAATCTGTGCATTACAGCTGTAGGAGAGGATGCAACAGCCTCCCTCTGTGGTATTTGCAAACCCTTATCGTTATTGCTGGGGCTCTAAAATGATCAGCTTTAAGTTCCATTATATGACAGTCATGAAAACATTACATTGAATGGGAATGTAATTGCTTGAGGAGAAAGAAACCATCAAAGTCTGCCTCCTGTGAGGGGCTGTGAAAGCAGGTTCCACTCTGAGCAGCTGCCACCAGTGCTGGAGCCATTGTGTGGTGTGGGTGAGGTGTGGTAACTGCACAGCCCCAAATCCACTTGCACATCCTAGTGAGGGGAGCAGTGCAGGGATTTTGGAGGGTTGGAAGCTGATACAAGGACTGCAGGTGCTCCATGCCCTGCTCGTGTCCTGGCTGCTGTGTCCCTGCTGCTGCAGAGGTGGGAGCATGGAAAGCTGAGCCAGGAGCAGCCCTGCACGTGTGGCCAGGCTGTGCCCTCACTGCCCCACCAGGGAGGGAGCCAGGCTGGTGTCCACTGACCACTGACCTCCTGCTCCAGTGCTGAACATGGGAGCTGCCACACGTGGTCAGTCTGGGGAGATGTTTGAGGGCTTTTAACTCAGTGGGGCCAGGCTGTGCCCTCGCTGCCCTGCCAGGGAGGGAGCCAGGCTGGTGTCCACTGACCTCCTGCCCCAGTGCTGAATGTGGGGGCTGCCACACGTGGTCAGTCTGGGGAGATGTTTCAGGGCTTTTAACTCAAGGGTGACCATGGGCATCGATGGCCCACCACCAATGGCGTGGTGGGAACAATCAGCCTGGTCAGGAATGTGGCTCTGCAAAGCATCAAACCCAACCCCACGAGTCCAGTTCTGCCGCTGCTGCAAACCATGGAAATAGGTTCCTGTTCTGTCAAGATTCAGTGTAGGGGTGTTATTTTTGTTTTATAAAACAGAGATTTAAGGGAGAATTTTCCAGATTTCTAAATATCGATGGCGTTGGGTTTGTTTGTTTATTTTAGGAGGAGTTTGCAGGTGGTAGATGCTGCTGGTTTTGTTTAGCCTGCATGATGTGACATTTGAGAGCCTGGCTCTTTCTGCTTTTGGTTCGAGTTGCTGGCTCTGGGAGCTTCCCTGTATTGATTTTGAAAAAAAAAAATC